>CM047805.1:77487234-77999674 GCA_026214975.1 Gentiana macrophylla
TTTGTTTGTGAATCACCTTGAAATCTTCTTCGTTGAAGTGCACATTGTAGCCTTTGTCATAGAATTGACAGATTCTAGGAGATTGAAACAAGTCAAAGCCACAGATGCTTAGAATTGGATGTGTATTCCTACATTCGAATCTTCAAGTTGTTCTCTTAACACGGTGCCTTCCCCTTAATCTGCCAGGGTTTTCTCTCGCTCTCCAAAGGTAACTTTGGGTCCATCAAAAGCTTTGAATTCACCAACCATCCTTATTGCCTGGTCATGTGTCTCGAACATCCACTGCCTATGTACTCAGACATCCTACAAAACTAATTAAGCAAAGTTTAGTATCCAACATTGTTTGGGTCCATACATGTTAGCAAACACGCCTCCTAGTTCAAGTGTGTGTATCCAAAAAGATCTTCTCCTCATGAGGTTGAAGTCATCAACTCAATATGTATAAGCGCATGGTATGTATCAACTTCTAATAGGCTTACTAAAAGTATTTTGATACATTTCTCTACTTTTGGTGTCTTAGCATCCTCGCTTTCACTTTCCAAACACAACATATGACATGTTTTCATATTGCCATTTGTACCTAGGACCATGCCTTTCCTGGCTTTTCCCAAATACATTTGGCTTTGTATGAAATGGTTTTCTCTGTATTTTGGAGGTGGAACATCCCAATCATCTTCTCGAGGGGTAAAGTATGCCCTACCTTTCAAGATGCCTTTGCCTTTAGTAGGTCGGGTTAGATGATTTACTCTCGCTTCACCGCACTTGTTTTTTACTTCATTGGTGCCTGATGAGTAGCTTGAAACTATGGTCCGCCTCTTTCTGAATTTAGGTCCGCTTTGGTCCTTAGTTCAGATCCATGTTGGCCATTGTTTCTTTCTCATCTTGACTATTGTATCGTAGACCGATCCGGATCGAAACCCCTTTGGGGTTTGTAAGCCGTGCATTATCTCGGTGCAAGCGGTGGCCTCAGCAGTAGGGAAGTTTTAGCTTGTTCATAGCACCGTGATGATTGATCATCTCGCTGCTTGTTGATCGCCTGAGTGCTCTTCCACTAGTTGATTCAACATTTAATTTATCCAGCTTCTTTCTTTAACCTATTATTTTCCGCCTCGTATTCTTGATTCTTGTTCCAAAATTTCATAAGTTGTTTGAAATTCTTCAAATTTACTTCATGAGATTTTGGATTAGATTTGGCAGAGTCCGTGGAAAATAGAAGATTGTACAAAGGTCGATGTTGATGAATTAAGGAACATGCACTGTGATAGTACTCTCTGCTTTTTTAATTTCTTTGCCATTGACATTGGCAAGCTTTTGGCATTGTCTGAGCCGGCGCTTTCATCGCCCTCTCCTGAGTCATTATCGATGATTCCACCGTGAAGACTTTCACTCGCCGGTTTCATCCTTTAATGCTTTCCGGCTCTTCCTTTTGTCCGACGACTTGCATCTTTTCTTTTCTCTTCATCTTTGTCCTTTTCTTTGGACAAGCAGCTGTAAGTGTCCTTTTCTTTTGCAATTGAAGCATTTGAGTTCATCATCTTTCTTCTGAAGTATTTGCCGGACGTAAGTCTTGTTTTTGGATGAAGAACTTCATTGTACTTCCTTTTCTTGAATCTCGCAAATCTTTTAATCATTAAAGCAATCGCTTCCTTTAGTTCTCGAGTCTCTTTGTTGGCCGAAGTCCATAAGTATTGTATGGTCCATAGTTAAGTGTTGATTAATTTTCAAAGTTCCGCCTTTGTGTTTAAAGCTTTTATTATGATATTAGTTATTACCGTGTCACTAACCGGCCTTGAAGTTAAAAGCTTACATGAATGGCCATCATCTTGTGTTTATTGTTTGACAGTGTAATAAAATAATTAATTATAAAGTCCTCGATGTTTTATATGTCATGACACATTTTAGTGGACACCTATATCGTATAAGATGGCAAATATATGCTACTTATATAATATATGGTTACCTAATTATTGTGCAAATATATTTTATTACATTAAGGTTTTTAATTTTTTTTATTTGATCTAATATGATGGGTCTGTGATATCCTTCTTCTATTCCACATAACCAATATCCTACCAAATTTCATTCACCCTAATTCATTTTTAAATAAACGGAAAAACTTCATCCAACTTTTCTACTTTCCTCGAATTGAACCATTTTCTAAAAATCTTCAAGGCATTAACTTCTCCATATTCGAGGATCCCGCTGATGTTCTTCATCTCAGATTAAGAAATCAAATCTTGCGATTCGATGCCTCTCTTGCTCCATCGCCTTTTACTCGTGCTGATTTTGTTTATGGTTTGGGCGCGAAAGATGTTATCGCATATTAATCTCCTAATGATTCGAGCATTTATGTTTTGATTCGGTAGGATTTCGCTTGCTTCCTTAACAAGGTGATATCTTTCCTTGTTAATATCGTATATTATCTTTTATTACCGATTCAATGATTATCGTATCGATTTTGTTAATTGACCTGACCGCAGTGGTTAACCATAATGGCACTTTGATAAAAAGGCGCGGCCTTTTGGGATTATGTGGTTGACTCCATCAGATTCCTACCCGATTTGAAGTAATTGCCATCATTAAATGCCGATACGAGCTTTTGATTTTCCGATTATGTTCACACTAAGCCTCGAGGTTTAAATCATACATTTATGTAGTATCCTCGATTTTTGAAAATTGCAGACGGTTCTTTTTTCATAAAAATGGAATATTATGATTTACGATTACAAAGTATTTTATGTGGTATATATATATTGAAATAAGAGATTAGGTTAATCGCTGGCATTTTGTCTATTTAAGAAAATAGATCCAATTAGTTCTTCATAACCTAAAAGAAATCGTAACTTGCCAACGCTGAGAGGGAACGCGTGGAGCTTTGAGGGTCGAGGGAGTTTTCGATTAGTTTCTAAGTCGAATCTCAACTGCTGATCGTAGCAGAGAGCAACTAATTGTCGCGAAGAGAGAGCCGATTCAACACCGGAAAGTTAAGACCTTGTCAAGGCTTGCGAATAATTGGCAAATGAGTTATGCTTTCCTATTAATTAATTGCTAAGCCATGGCGTAGATCGCTGATTCGCTTTAGAAGTGCACTGTTTTATACTGCTTGCTGCTCAACCGTATTTAATTATACGTTTATTTATTCATGATTGTTGCTATCTTGGTTTTTATTGATTTTTATATTATTATTACCTGTGAATTGCCGAAAGAATGAGGAAGAGAAATAGGACTTATATGTGATGATGTATGCAGCCGTAAGGTGTAGGTTCCACAGGAGAAGAAAATATATATATAAAAAATGAAAGAACTTTGCAGCCGTAAATTAGAGGGAAAAAAGGAGAAAAAGAAGAAGAAGTAATATTGCATATATGCTATATTTCCAGGAAAGAAAAAAAGATTATTTAATAAATTTATAACTTGTAGTTGTTTGGTATTACATGTTGTGTTGTTTTATTTTTCGAACAATATTTTATATTATTTTATCGATAAATTGATTTCATATTAATGTTATTTCAATATTAATCGAATGGTGGATTTTCTAATGAAATTTCTTAAATAAAATTAAATGAAAGCTTAATGCCCTCGATTGAGCTTTTGATGCTTTGTTCCCAGCACCGACATACTCTTAAAGGAGTTGAAGTCCGCGACCGCCGGAAAGGCATTAGTGGCTTGTGCATTGGTGATCTGTAGTTCATCAACGCTTACATGAATCGCTGCGCCTCGTCTGCGGTCTCAAAGGTCTATGAAAGAGGGTTGAGTTTGCAGTAGGAGCTTACTTGAAAACAACTAGTGGCTAGTTAATAACTAATGATGATTACATACTTGACTAGTAAAAGACTAAATATCATGTCATTGTTGGTTAGCACAAGTTTATATCGCAAATGTGTAGGTTTTGTGATAAAACGAGTAATCTTGTTGGCCTTTCTAGAGGCACCGAGTAGAGGGTACTCGTGGATGGATAAATTTGCTGCCATTGAGGGCACCGTGAGTGTAGGACTTCACCGAACGCTGTGATACTATCGGGACTAGCCAAAGAGCTATCGGTGTGATCCACTAATAAAGTTGCACCCAGATACTTCAGGTTGAGTAGCACCATGCGAAGGCTCCTAGAATGCCGATAACAAAGATAAGCTGTTAGAAACATCTAGTCATGACATGTTGATGGACATTAAGTGAACCCTAGATTGAGTCGGTCTCATAAAGAGGTACTCAAATGAATTGTTTTTCTATGTGTTTGGGGAGAGAAGATGAACAAATAGATCCGGAGTTCGAGGCAGATTTTTGAAGACGACGCTTGAGGACGCCGAGTTGAAGCATTTTCTTTTGTTCTTTCCTTATTGTACTATAGACTTGTCGCTTCTTGGGAAAGTTTTATAATTTCCTTTTAGTTTCTCAGTAGAGGATTTCGACGCCGCTTGGTTTTCGTTCGCTTTTCCAATGTAATAAATGTTACATTTCTATCTTTAGTATGTCGAGTTCTTTTCATAGTAGCATTTATTGTGTTTGCCGAGTCTTTTAGCTTCCATTTTGCTTAACTCGATATGACGTAGTAGAGGCTTACGTGTAATATTAGATTTATTTAATATTATACATGCCGAAGCTTCGCTTCGGATAAGGACTCGTATCCGGAGCGGGCGTTATAATCAGTAATATAAATAGCCAGTGATATCAAAAGGATTAAAGGTATCATCGAACTCATTGAGTCAAAGAAATTCCACATTTTAGCAGAGTCTAAAATATCCATTGCTTGTGTAAGTTTGAGTGTCAAGGAGTTGTATCAACCTTGGTGGGACCCAAGCCCCGCTGATACTGCCTCGCAATTTTCGAATCAAGAAACTTAGTTGGATCGAGGATTTCAAGATCGTAATATTTCTTGAGACCGAAATTGTGCCTCGATAATTTTAGTGGTCGACGGCTGTCGCTTTTAGTAGTGTCTTTGTCCCACTTAAGCTTTTTCTTCGCTAAGTGTTAAATTAAGGTGTTTGCTTTAATCTTGATAATTTACTATTTCTAAACTCGTGATTTGACTGTGGTGTTCAACGATCGTATCATTTCGAGAAGAAGTGTGGTCCAAGGTGGACAATAGGTCTTGAATACACAAGTTCAGTGTCAGCTTTAGTCTCTGTAAGATTGATCAAGGGTTGCTTGTTTGTTTTGTTTTGTCTCATATTTTAATCTCATGTTGTTTAGTGAATCAAGAAAGAAATTAACCGATTCAAAGTTGTGCTTTATTGAGTCTATGCTTGGTCGCTTAACTTGATAATCCGTATATTCTGGCCGTGTTTTGCCTTGCACATTTTGGTCTCGATATTTGGCCGAAGCTTCTGTTAAATCATTGTTCATAACCTGCTGTTTGTCGCACTTTCGCACCGCTTGAACCTTGCTAAAATAAAGTCAGATAGTGTATCGTGGTGTGGAGTGATTTACGGAATAGATCCATAATTTACGGAAGAAATTACGGAATATTAAAGTAGAAAATAAATATTCAACAGAGATTATACGATCAATTGGATCTAACAAAACAACTATTACCGTGCGCATCTAGCTCAAACAATAAACAATAAATAGTACGATGCATAAAACAAAGGACTCAGAGATCAAACCGAGGCGAGTAGTTACTTTTCCTTAAGACAAATTGCTCCGCATGGTGCCCACGGTAGTCACAACTCGCCTTCCAAGATACAACGGCTTTACGCCCCTGGATTTAGAGGCACTTCAAAAATCCGAGCCCGCGAACTTACAGAGTGCTCCGACTTCACTTCGACTCAATATTTAGATCTATATGACTCACTTTTTGTGGTGGAAAGACACAAGAGAAAATTCGATACTTAAACTCTCATCCATGGGGTTCTTTATATAAGTGGAGAGGAGGAACCAATGCTCAAATATGATTGGCCGAGACACATCACCAAACTTTTCCTTGAAAAGTAATGCCCGACTTCTCCTCAAGAAAGAAGGTTGGCCAAATTATTAGGCTAATTTCGAATTATTCCACTCATCCGATTGGTCGGATGATGTGTCGCCTGACTCGATCGACGAACGACTCAATGAATTCGATTGGTCGAATGACACAATAATATTCCAAAATTAATTTTATGGTTAACTTTATAAAGAAATTTTGTCCAAAATTAATAGTAACACCCGAATCGAACCGAGCCCGAGCCCGAGCCCGAGCCTCGAGCTCGAGCCGCCGGCCCGACGGGCGGGCGGCGGTGGTACGCGCGCGCTTGGAATAATCTAAGTCCTCCTCCTCGCACAAAGTGCCTTGCCCTTGGGGCACATTTATAAGAGCATACACTAGCTTTATATACGGAGCTCAAGTCGCCATCTTTCCAATGTGGGATATTGAGTTGAGGTACTCTTCAACTCTTATCTCCAACACATTTCCAACCAACTTTAGGCATTAATTTCTCATTCACCCGACATCCGAACGGGAGGATTCAAAAGCCTATCATCAACTACTCCGTATGGAGTATTTAATGATATCATTAACTCGATGACATACATCGGAGCCTATCCGTAATCGCGCTTAAAGTTGACTATTCAACCCTTCAAAAAGGCTTTTTCTCCAACAATCCTACATGAATGAAAATTAATGCAAATGCAAATGTAGACTCAAGAGAAGTCGACGGAAAATATTGCATCCGAGAGGTAGCTTCGCCTCAAACTCGCTTTTAGTGAAGTATTCATCGATTTACTCGCTAATCGCTGAACTAGGTCTTGAATCGCTCAAATTTTTTAGTGTAAAACCAAGACAATAGCACTCACACAATATTTCCCTAGCACCTTTCGTTCTCATGGTTGTGTCCATCTCGCCCCGACAACACTTGGTTTCGTAAAGTGCTTTGAGAATTCAAGCCTCAAAATTCTCACGTATGGCCCCACTTCGCTTACATAGGTGACCTCCTATCAAGGGTATTCGCCCTACCTCACTTGAATATCAAGCTATAGAATCATTAAAAGCTAAGCATAACCTCACACCCTCTCCAGCAGATAGCACTTTTATTCTCTCGTAACGGGTAAGGCCGGACTGCTCTTTATAGCTTAGTTGTCTCTTTTGAACCATGATCTGGGATCTCCAAATAACATGGTTGGGTTGCTACTACAAGGAAACATGCAATAGACTTCACCCCATTCCAGCTTGTCAAAATTGACATCCGATCTCTATCTAAACCTTTTGTAAGCGGATCCATGAGATTCTCCTTCGACCTTATATAATCGATGGAAATCACATCATTAGAGATCAATTATTTAATGTTATTGAGTTCACGGCGATGTGTCGAGACTTACCATTATACACACTACTATGTGCCCTTCCTATAGTCAACATACTATCGCAGTTGTATGCCGATTGCAATACTAGTATGGAATATCCTCAAGGAAATTCCTAAGCCATTCAAATACCTACTTCAACCTTATACAAGGCTATAAACTCACTTTTCCATTGTGGAATGAGCTATGCACATTGGTCTTGTAGACTTCAGACACAAAGACCACCACCAATCGTGAATAAGCATCCACCGTGGACTTCGAATCTTTCAGATCGGATATCCAGCTGGCATCACACTATCCTTCTAATATCGCTGATATCTCATATATCGTGAATGCCGCACTCATAGCGCACTTTATGTACCTCAACCGCCTATTTAAGGCTTTCCAATGGTTGTGATCTCGATTACTCGTGAACCTACTCATTTTATTCATCGCACATGCTAAGTCCGGTCGTACAAATGGTTATGTACATCGACTTCCGATCACTTGAGAATATCTCATTGATCCACAAGTTCACCTCTATTCTTACTTAGGTCGTGGAGTGCTCACCGACTTTTATCAAAGACATTAAATCTTTCCAAATGCACTCAATATAATGAGTTCGCCACCACAAGTCCATCAAATAGTCTGTAGATCTTACTCCCTAGTATCAAATCAGCAACTCTCGTGTCCTTCACATTGAAGTTCCTTGTCAATATCTTTATCGATTCATGATACTCTCACGAGTACTTCCCATTATTGGCATGTCATAGACATACTATCACAAAGGTGTGTTCTTAACGACAACATAATATTGCCAAACTCGATTTGCCATTGCTCGCTAACATTCGAGCCTCACAGAGACTTAACAAGTCCACACACCTTACTTCTTGTCTTGGAACTACGAACCCATCTCGGTTGTTCCAAGTAAATCTCTTCTTTTAACTCACCATAACCATCCATTTGAAGTATTTCTATGTTATAGATTCCAAATTGTATTGATGAGAACCCTTATATAAGTAATTTAATAACCGTGAGTAAAAAGTCAAGGCCTTCTTTCCTCACGATACCCTCGCTACCAACAACGCCTTTACAATAAATCCATCAACCTTTAACTTTTCTTGAAGATCCACTTGGAAACCAACCAACTTCCAAGTGTGATTTTGCATGACGGATTTTATTTCACTACATATAGCTTCTTTCCGTAAAAGAGCTTATGGACATGACATTGCCTCAAAGATATGTCCCGGTTCGCTTTCACCACATAGGTCGAAAATCAGAGCAATGGACTTTGGAGTCCTAGCCTTTACACTACGAGGCTCCTCAAGTTCTCGAGGATGACACTCTTTCGCACTCACATGTCCGCTACTCAAGCTTGATTCTTCTTTCCTTACATGGAAAGAGATCTCAAGGAACACACATTCTTAGACTCGATGATGACATGTTCATGTACATCATTGATATTCGATTTATGCACCAAAACAATAGGCACTAATGATTTTAGGTCATATTTCTACTTGCTTTGGTTTAGTACTTCTATCTTAGCCAAACACCCCCACATTTCCAAGAATTTGTAGCTAGACTCGGTCTTTCCACAACTCATACGGTGTGTCATCCTTCTTCTTTGAAGGAATCTTGTTTAGAATGAATTTCACTGAGAGGACTACTCCCCCACAAGTTCTAAGGTAAACCCAACTTATCAACATAGCACCCATCAACTCTTTAAGAGTTTGGTTCTTGTATGTAGCAATCCCACATGACCGAGGTGTGGCTGGGTAGTTGTTTGATGAATGATGCCGGGCCCTTAGCAAGACTCATGAAACAATACCTCATATCCACCACCACAACCACTACGGATACATCTCATCCGTTAGCTATGTTTATTATCACATTCATTCTGACAAACCTCAAGGCATCACAAGCCCCATCATCGCTTTTCAGCATATAAACATCAACATATGGTGCTATTGTCAATAAAAGTAACATTATAATTTTATGACCTCTAATTTGCATGAATCCAGAGGTTTTGTGTTCCTTTCTCCCGGTCTACCGTGAGTTAGCCAACTTGGCTTCAACACATACTGACACTTGTGATTAGGATCAAACTTCAAATTTCAGAATAACACCATGTTCATCGATAGACTAACGGATCTAAAATTTGCAAGTCCTAGTCATAGTGTCACAAGCAAGATTACTCAAGCATGTAAGCGCATCATAAAGCCAAAATCACCGGCTATTTACAGAGCATCACTTTGTGCTCAACTAATAGCCCATTGTCAACAAAATAATCAATCCGAGTTTGATTATTCAAAACACCGTGACGCTGTATCACCAAATTTCTCCATCCAAGGGATGAGATGAACTCGATCACTAGTGCTACGCCCAAAGGCACGACACTAGTATCACAAATGACAACACAGCTACATTTGATTCACATCGTGTATCCTTTCCTTTCGCTCAAAGGCGATGTAAGATAATTAATTATGCTCAATCTTCCGCAAATATATCGCCAGATAAATGCGAGATCAAACATCGCTGTGTTTTAATTCGATCGAGTAAAACTAACATGTTTTATGTGAATATTATTAAAACCTAGTATTCAATCAAGCAATGTAGCATAGTTCTTACAATAAATAAGCATCAAATAACACCGCAAGACTCCACTACACCGCTTAATCAATGTTACACCTGAACCACATCAAGGATTCAATGCTTCTTCACAAACATACAAGTATAAGCATCCGATATATTATAAGAGAACTATATAGATCGGATATAAAATTTGTGAGAACACTATCTAGTACTCATATATTTTCGTAACAAAATCAAGTCAATATTCCAATGACTTAATTATCTTTTTTCCAAATACGCTTATTGTTATTATTCTTAGGTAAATCGTGATATGTTTATTAAAACCATATGTTGATCAAGGATATATTTGCATACTTGGGCACAATCTCCTAGAGAATGCCTCAAACAAAATTAACGCCAATAACACAGTAAAAGTCATGATCTTTCCATGACTATAAAGATTAGGAAAAGGGTTTGTCACAAATATATGTATCACCCAAAAATAAAAAGAGGAGATAGATCCAGGGGCGACCCAAATTCACCCAGATAGATCCCACTTTTCTAACAATAATATAAACTACGGTGAATCTAAAAAATATTTTATCGAGGATTTGCTCCCAAAATTTTTTAGATTACAAACTTTCTAAGAATATCGATATTTAACAATAATACAATCACGGTGAATATCAAAGGAAAATTTGCTCCCAAAATTAGAATACCGCAATCACGGATATTTATCACATACATTGTAAACAATCAAAATTGTCATATCACAACATTGTAAAACAAAAAATCTCCACCCTAAAAGGAAAAAAAATATTTTTATTTATTTTTTTATTTTTTAATAAAATAAAGATCGGTCAAAGATCCATGTCACTTGATTATTTCCACATCAACTTTTTTCCATTGCCAACAGTGATACGCTGTACAAAAGGCATCTATATGAAACTAAATTATAGTTTATTGTGCACGTACACTCAAATAAATAGATACACCACAATAACATACCGAGTATCTATGGATAATAACACAAGAATTTAAATTGTTCTAATTATGTACGAGATAAAGAACACCGCTGGTTCAACCAATCGATCATAATTACAATAAGACCGATGTCAATCGATCAAAGAAAGTCATAATATTTACTATCCGCAAGTTCGAATATTAGAAGCCCAAAGAAAATAATGGTTAATCAAGCGATACAAATCAGAAAGTGATAGGTTCAAACGATCCTCTAACACACCTAAATAAATTTGTCTTAAGCTTGTTGGTATAGTGTATCGTGTGTGGAGTGATTTACTTGAATAGATCCATAATTTACGGAAGAAATTACTAAATATTAAAGTAGAAAATAAATATTCAAGAGGAGATTATACGCATCAATTGGATCTAACAAAACAACTATTACCGCAAGATCTAGCTCAAAAATAAACAATAAATAGTACGATGCATAAAACAAAGGACTGTAGATCAAACCGAGGCGAGTAGTTACTCTTTCCTTAAGACAAATTGCTTCTGTATGGTGCCCACGGTAGTCGCAAATCGCCTCCCAAGATACAACGGCTTTTACGCCCTGGATTTAGAGGCACTTCAAAAATCTGAGCCCGCGAACTTACAGAGTGCTCCGACTTCTCTCGACTCAATATCTAGATCTATATGATCGACTTTGTGGTGGAAAGACACAAGAGAAAATTCGATACTTAAACTCTCATCCATATGGTTCTTTATATATACTGGTAGAGAAACCAACGCTCAAATATGATTGGCCGAGACATCACCAAACTTTTCCCTTGAAAAGTAATGCCCGACTTCTCCTCAAGGAAAGAAGGTTGGCCAAATTATTAGGCTAATTTCGAATTATTCCACTCATCCGATTAGTCGGATGACGTGTCGTCTCAATTCGATTGGCCGAACGACTCAACGAATTTCGATGGGCCGAATGACACAATAATATTCCAAAATTAATTTTATGGTTAACTTCATAAAGAAATTTTGTCCAAAAGATTTATTAGTAACACCCGAGACTAAGCCGCCGACGGCGGGCGGCAAATAAGCGTATGTGGAATAATCTAAGTCCTCCTCCTACACAAAAATGCCTTGCCCCTTGGGGCACATTTATAAGAGCATACACTAGCTCTTATATATGGAGCTCAAGTCTCCCATCTTTCCAATGTGGGATATTGAGTTGAGGTACTCCTTCAACTCTTATCTCCAACACATTTCCAACCAACTTTAGGATTAATTTCTCATTCACGCGACATCCGAATGGAGTGATTCAAAACTCATCATCAACTACTCCGTATGGAGTATTTAATGATATCATTAACTCGATGACATACATCGGAACCTATCCAGAAATCGCGCTTAAAGTTGACTATTCAACCCTTCAAAAAGGCTTTTTCACCAACAAATAGCTGTACTGAAATTCTGTCATTCTGCTAAATTCTTGGTGAATTAAGCTGATGTTGTTACATTGCTGAAGTGGTGCATCTGCACTTACTGAATCCTTAGTTTTGTGCCTGACCATGCTGCATACCTGCTGGTCTGAAAACCTTTGCTGAACTTTATATGATCTGTTCTTGCAGCATCCTTGATCACACTGTAATTGGTCTTTATAGTATCATTGCTGATCTGCTGAATACATATTGTTTCAGGATTGATCATCAGCCTTAATAGTCGTGATCCGCTGGATTTGACTATCATTTCTGATAATCAACTGAGAGTTTCAGCATTAGCTCTTGATCAGCCCTGTATTTGTACTTCTAAGTCTGTTGTAATTTTGCTTGGATAAGTTTATAGCTGCTGCTTTTGGAATAATCTCAACTTGATCCATTGTATAAGCTGTTAGGTTGTACTTGTTGTTTTGTTTTGTAATCTAAATCAAGTTGTTTGCTGATCTGCACCTATTTATATAATCTGTATTTGTTAAGTCTTGTACCTGCTATATATTTGAACTGAATCTATGCCCTTTTTGTAATCTAAATCGAGCTGTTTGCTAATTCCTAATTTCTGAGTTTCTGTAATCTAATTTACAGCTCTGTTTATTTTTGTTGACTCAAAGCTTTTAACCTGATCTTGAACGTTGACTTGTCAAGATATCTTTATCAACATATTTCTCTTGCTACCTTGATCCACACACTTGCTGTTTTATATTGATCTGCACTTATCATTGAGAGTTCACTTAAGCACTTAATTTGTGTCAATTAGTTCACCTGCTTCTATTTATTTGAACCTGTGCTTTAATAGTTAAATCATTGTGTCTCTCATCACAATCTGTTTGTTTCTTTTATCTGAGTTGAATTTGATCAGAGTTTTTTTCATCAAAAATCAGTTTATAACATTTGGTGTGTAAGTTTTATCTAGTGTAGTGTTGATTATATCGTTTTGCTGATCACTTAAGGTTATATAACATATTTGTTTCAGTGATATGCTTTTGATCACACATAGGTTATAACCAACTTAGTCTAATAATTAATTTTGTCTATGCTTCCGAGACTTAGTTAATTAAGACTAAAATTGTAGTAACAAACTCCGGTCTTGCATAAATCGTATTATGGAAAAAGTGACCGTGGTCCATTCACCCTCCTCTGATCACCTCGCGATAGATCCTAACAGAGTCAATCGCTTTACTTTGTCGGGTACAACCAAAGGCACATGCCTTGTGTGGCTCTCTTAGTGCACCATCTTCACCGCTTAACTCAAATTCATGAGCTTTCAAATGAGACATCGTTGTTAGGGTGTCGGGCCTTGGCAAGATCTAATATATGATGTGATGATCTCCCATCTTTATGGTAGACCTTTCGTAATCTTCAGCAAACTTATTTTGTGGATATATGTGCTCAAGTCGCTTTTAGTTCACCGATAATACTCAAAATCTATTATCCATTTGATCAATGGATTCACCAATCTTCATTTTGAAATTTTCAAACTTCGCTTAGCAACATATAATTTATTTTCTTTGATTTCCTCTCGATCCTTCATTGACAAGTGCCAATTTGTCCCACATTTCTTTTGTCGCTTTTGCGCTTTGATCCTCATGAACATATTGCTATCAAGAGCTTTCTGATCATATCTTTGACAACAAAATCTAGATTTGCTCTCCTCCCATAATCTTTGGTCCAAATTCTTCTTGGTTTTACAAGAGGTTTACTTTGATCTCGGGCCTGTGGTTTCCACAAATATGATCTTGATAGACTATCATTCATAATATCCAAAGATCTCCTCATGAGTTGTCGCAAGATGAGATAACATTCTTATTTTGTATTCATCAAAATAGTTAACATTGAAAACATGAACATTAGGCATAAAGTTTGAAGACTCCATAATGAAATTGTATAAGAGATACTTAAAACATTTGAAAATACTTTTGAAAATAATGATCTCCTTGTAACTAAAAATCATATCGGAACATGTTCTAATACAAAGAACTCGCCCCGATACCAATTGTTGGTCCCAGAGAAAGGTGAAATATAGTCGTATGGTGAATGAGTATATTGTGAGTTTAAAACTTTAAACTCAGAGTTGCAAAAACTTTTCATATGAAAAGATTTTGTGCAAGGGAATATTAAAAGACTTCTAAAATGTATTTTCAAACTATTTAAGCAAATACAAGCATATAAAGAAAGTAATCAAAGTAAATGTCAGAAATAAATAACACAAGGTTTATAGTGGTTCAGTGGTGGTGTAATCCCTCAGTCCACTCTTCTTCTATGATGATTGAGGAATTCACTATTGTTTTTCACCAATACAATAGTAGGATTGTCCTTGTCTACACAAGATTCACAATCTCAAGACTATCACTCCTGGCTACAAAAGCTTCAATGACTTAGTACCTTGAGGACAAATCCTTCAATAAATATCACAAAAGGTTGCAATTCCTTCTCGATGATCTAATTCAATTGTTTCACTTGGATGTGAATTGATTCACATTGGCTTGATTAGACTTAGTACTTGATATAAATTTGATGCCTGCTTTCGAGTTTGATCTTCTAGATATGTCTTTAAGTTTAGAAAGAAGACTTGTGAAATTGATAGAGTTTCAAAGACTTAGATTTCTTTGATCTTTTCTTGATTAATTCTTTTCGTGTTTCACAATGCCTTCTATTTATAGCGATGATTTCTTGATTTTTAAATTCGGTCCGTTAGCTAATAAATGCGAGAATAATCTTTGATTTTTCCTTGATTTCATTCTCTCTTGATTTCACTGATCCGGATTTTTTTCAAACGCTCTCATAAAATCCGCCCCTTGATTGATTCTCGACATTAATTGTTTGATTTCCTTATTTTCCACGCTTTGATTCAAGTATGTATGATACTTGACTCGCTGTTGCTTTACTCGGTCGTTGCTTAGCCGGTCCAAAGAATCATTTACTTATCTCACCGTCACCGGGCCGCTTATAGGCTACTATCACCGGCCGCTTCTTTCGCTTATACCGATCTACCGGAATCGATGCAAATTGATAAAGATTTACTTCAATGATCCTTATTTTGTGTGAGATCAAGTACACCATATTTAAAAATAGATTTCATCACTTGTAGAATGTATCTTAGACTTATCAAAGGTCATCACAGCATTTCCCTCGGTTATAAGTCGGTCCATAAGTTTTCACTTTACTCACTGGTACTTGGTTATCTTTACTCACTGATCTTCTGCTCTTCGCCATCGAGCCTTCCTACCACCTAGTACAATGCTTGTCTGATCGAACTTATACAACATGTCGACTCTAAGTAAAGTCTTATACATATATTACTAACTTATTTCAAGTTTGCTATAAGAAATTTAGTATGACCATCATCAAAACAAATAAAATGTTCCTAACATATATAATTTCTGCTCGTAGAGTTCCTCTCATCGATGATGATTTTTGTATACCCAAATGAGGGTTTGTCTTTGCTCCTGAGGTTTCTCATATGACCCTACGCTTTCTTTTATGTTTAGGATGTAATTGTGTTGTACTTTACGCACTTTGGTTTAATACATTTTTTACATTTAACAAAAAAACTAATACCTAAGTTATTCTCCATTATAAACTTCATTAATAGTTCTCTTTGTATACTTGGTTTGATGAATAAAAATCCTTCATGAATCTTCTCGACTTGTAATCCCGTAATATAATTCTAGCCACCCATCATACTCATCTAAAATTTTCTCTTCATCAGATTGGCAAACTTTTCACACATGACTTCATTTTCTGATCCGAGGATGATGTCATCAACACAGATTTATACAAGCAAAGTCTTTTCTCCATCTTTGATTCTGAAAAAGTTCTGTCAATGGTTCCTTTAGTAAAACCATTGTCCACTAAGAACTGAGACAGAGTCTCATACCAGGATCTAGTGCTTGTTTAAGTCCATACAAGGTTTTCTTCAATCTATAAACCTTATCTTCTTGAACTTCGATTTCAAATCCTCAAGTGTTGTTGTACATATACTTCTTCTTCTAAAATTTCATTTAGAAAAGCTCTTTGACATCCATTTGATACACTTTATAATTCTTGAATGTTGCATGTGCAAGAAAGAGTCTGATTTCTTCGAATCTTGCAATAGGTGCATAAGTTTCATCAAAATCTATCCCCTCAGCTTGTGAATATCCTTTAGCAACTAACATTTCTTCATCTCTAACAATGATGTCTGATTCATCCAATTTATTTCTATATACCCGTTTTGTACCATTAATATTAGCATGTTCAAGTTTATAATTAGATCTCATACTTCATTCCTTTCAAACTCATTAAGCACTTCTTTCATAGCAATTATCCAATCTAGATCCTTGATTGCTTCTTCAATAACTTTTGGTTCTAGTTGAGTTAAGAAACAAGTAAGCATGCCATCCAACTAAATTCTAGTCTTCACTCCTTGATGTATGTCACCAATTACTTGTTCAAAGCAGTGATCTCTCATCCATTGAAACTCAAAGTTGATTTTCTTGGTTTGCCGAGCTTGTTGATCTTGCCCTCATTGTGTTTTCAACTACACCTTTAAGCAAAGTTGAACAATGGCCGGTTCAAGAGCTGGGTTGAATTAATGGATCTCAGAATGACCTTTTAGATGCAATTTCTTCCGATGAATTGTCAGCTATCTTTAGCAGACTAAAATTCTTCCCAATATCCACATAAATTGGCTTAGTTTGTTTATGTTGAGAAATTGGTTCTGAACATCTTCAATTGTTTTTCCTATGAAATTTTGTTCATAAAAACAACATTAATTGATTCTTAATGTTTGAGTGTCCTATTATTCAATACTCAATGCTTTGCTAACACTTGAATATCCTACAAATATTCCTTTATCAAAGATTAGGTTGAAAGGTCTTCAACTGATCTTTTCCATTGTTGTGTATGAAACATTTGCTTCCAAAAGAATGAATGTATAAGATGTTGGGTTTTCTTCCATTCCAAATATCATATGGAGCCTTTTTCAGCCTTTTATTCATCAAAGCTCTATTTTGGGTATAACATGCTATGCTGTCAGTTTTTGCCCAATATCTTTCAGGTAACTTGGCTTCACTGATCATAGTTCTTCCTACTTCATTGAGTGTCCTATTCCTTCTTTCCGCCACACTATTTTGCTGAGGTGTTGATGTAGTTGTTAGTTGATGTAGAACACCATTTTGCTCGCAGTATTCTATGATCACTTTGTTTAGAAATTTAGTTCGTTTATTTGATCTGATCTTCATATTTAATACACTTTTCTCATTTTGTAGTCCATTTGTAAGTTCATGTAAATTTCAGAGTCTCACTTTTCTTTGCCACTTAAAATTACCTATGTGTATCTTGAGTATTCATCCACCACAACCAGTGTGTACTTCTTTCCACTAACACTGATTGGTGTAACATGTCCAAAGAGGTCCATGTGTAGAATCTCTACAAACTATGTTTGTTGAATCTTGAGACTTGGTCTTAGATCTTGATCTGGATTGTTTTCCTTTCTGACATGCATCACAAATGATGTCTTTCTCGCAAGTGATCTCAAGTAAACCAACAACTAGCTTCTTCTTTACTATTAGATTGATGTCATAAAAATTTAGAAGTCTGAGTTTCTTGTGCCATAACCAGCTGACTTCTGATTTGGTATGCACGAGCAAACAAGTTTCAGATACTGCAATTGCCCATTCTACAATGTACATGTTGTCATGTCTTTTCCTAGCTAAGACAACTTGGTGTGCCATCTCACTTATCACAATATAGTATTCTTCATCAAATGTGACTCTGTATCCCATGTCACAAATTTGACTTGTATTGAGTAAGTTGTATTTCAATCCTTCCGCATAAGCTAAATTTTCTATTTTAAGTCCATTCTTTACTAGAGTTCAAATCCTCTAGTAAATCCAGCTTTTTTTTTTTTTTCCTCCAAAATTGAATTTAAGTCCATCTTTTGTATGGAATTATACTAGACACTCTTTTTTCTTTTCATGTGTCCTGAGCATCCACTATGAAAATACCATACTCCCCGCTAACAAATTAATGAATTCTAAGTATCCAAGTCCGATTGGGTCCATATTGCTCAAAGGGTAAGTACAACTCTTGGAATTTTCCATGTGTCTTCTTTGAAATTAGTTGCGCTTTGTTCTCATATATGTATGCCACAAATATGTTTATACTTCCTTCATATTGTAAACCATTCATATATATTCCTGCCTATAGTACAAATCACAGTACAAAGTGCCTTCTCGTCGTTAAATGTAGCATAGTAACCATTTCCTATTGTCTATTAGTAATAATTAAGTACTAAGGTCGTTGTCGACCTTTGTACTCGGCTCTCACGAGATCACGGATGAGGTCTTTCGTGAGTCCTTTGTTGAGGTCTAACCTTAGAAAATTGGTTTTGCTTTTGCCGATTTAGCAATAGAAAAAGGAAAACCCTACCCTCATCAAGATAGAACAATCCGCTTCCCCCTCGAGATAATTATCTCTAGAATAATTAGCATTCTTAGATTTCACAATGGTGTTTCTAGGATTTATATGGTTCTTGATTGTATAGATTAATCTACTTTGGTCATGTTGATCTTGCAAGAGATCTACCATCGTAATGTTTGTGAGGTGCAAATGCACTACCCTTAGATTTACCTTTATTGTTAAGTGTCGATGACTTCTTGTCAAACCGACATCGCTTGTTTGATGCATTCTCTCAGATGTCTAAATAGTTCAAGAGACTTCTCAAAGTTGAGGCATTTGATCAACTACAAACGAGGAAAATTCTCGTGCTAGGTTCAGTAGCCTTGCTAGTACATTCCTTAGAAGTTTGATGTATGTCAAATCCAAGGACCGTCCTATCACCATAGGGCTTGCAAGATTTTCACCCAGTTGCAGAACTTAATTGAGCTACTGACTCATCTGCTAGTACAGATGCAGTAGGCCACTGCTGAGTCCTAGATAATTCAGTTTCCTTGACCTTTAGAATGTTTAGTTCGGCATTTAATCTTTGGATTTCCAAGATGTGAGATTCTTTCTCTGATTTTACAGCTTCATATCCTGATTGTATCACAATCATTTGCTTCATAAGAGCATCTAGAGTCTCTTCTATTTCAGAATTTTTAGGATGAGAACCAGCAGTAGAAGAACAAGCACTGTGTGCTGAGGCATATTTAGAATTATATTGAAATACCACTGTGGTATCTTCCATATGTGCCATAAGTGCTACGTCATATGATTCAACAGCAGATAAAGCTTTCTCAGTTATAGCTTCATCATCTGTTTCATCACCAGCTACCATTACTTTCCTGGTGGGTCTCTCCTACTGATATCTCTTATTCAGTAAGTCTGGACAGTTAGCTTTGAAGTGTCGAGGTTTCTTATAGTTGAAGCACGTATACTCAATCTCATATATGGTGAATTTATACGGTTTATAAAGCTATATTTTATGATATTTTCCGTATTTGTATAAATTGCATAAGAAATGGATGTTTAATGGAATTATTGAGTAGACGAAGTTTTTAAATGAGTTAATCGCAAAACAAAGTTAATTTATGTGTTTTAATTGTGATTTTACGATTATTTGGACGATATTACATTTTGCGTGTTTTTATGTGTTGTAGATATATGTTCGAGGCTCAAAAGATGACCAAAAGTTGATTAAGTTCGAGCTAATTGATAAAAAAGATAATGATGATTTGATTTGATAAAAAGAGATAGAGATGAAGAAATCAAGATGAAGTCGACTCTCGAATCAAGGCCCAAAGATCTTGAACTAAGCGCCCGAGTGGACGGGCGCTTGACATTCTCGAACGAGCGCCCCGAGGAGCTTTTACATTCGTGATGATAAGATTTTTCCCCGACGAAGCGCCCAATTTGAAGAAGGACGGGCCTCGATCCACTCGCCCGACTCAAGAAGTTTACATAAGCCGGACGGGCGCTCACCCTTTCCAGACGGGCGTCCGAACGCCGACTTAGCGTAACCGACCAAATTTTATATATAGTCATGTTTTTCCACCCAAATCATCATATATTCAACCCTAAACCCTGTGGGGCGCTAAGCCGCTTTTCCTTAGTTTACAAACAGCTTTTACTTAAATACTTTAATGCACTTTTATTCTAAACAATTCGAATCTCAAGAGGATGCTAAGAGGCTGTGACCTCCATTGAACGAAAGCGCCAGGAAGCCATCCAATCAACGATTCAGCTTTTGTTCTTGACTATCTTGTGAGTATTTTAATTCAAGTTGTTTCTTTGTCATGTTTTTCATGTTGTTATGCAATTTATATCGAAAGGTCGTTGCATGTTGATTGCTTGTCTTGATGAAAATCATGTTAACCTTTAGATCACCATGATAAAGAATAGATCTCAAATCTAATTAACGAGAGTTATTAGGTTAGATTTTCTAGGTTAGAAATTGAGAGATTTCACACCTTGATTTGAAAGCATTAATCTTTAGATCGAAAGATAAAAGATTGATAAAGAACTTGTCTAAGAAATTAGAGTTCATACCGTGGCTAGTGAATCACAACTTGGTTAGAAAACGCGAGATAGTCTAGATCGAAATTGATAGTTGTAGATAGGTGGATCAATTGCTTGTTCGCCAGTAAATTATTGATTAAAACCCCTTGAATTTGAATTGTTTAGCTTAGTTAGTCGCCTATTGCATATTAGGTTTAGCTTAGTTTAAATTGGTTCGCAATTATATTTTCCTGGCTTTAGATCTCGATCTTCCATTCCAGCTTTACGCTTGTTATCTTCTCGCTTTAGTTATTCAATGCTTTATTTTCTTTCTCGCTTATTAGTAGTAATCGTGACATAGTTAGGTTAGAATAAAACTATAATTCACAACCCCGATTCCCCGTAAGATCGACTCCGCATTAACCTCTATACTACGATCCTTATACTTGAGGGAAACCGGATTTATAAATATTTATTACTTGTTTGTCGTGTTAGATAAATCCGCGATAAGTTTTTGGCGCCATAGTGGGAACCGGACGGTTGTCTAGTTTTTGTTTTCCATTTTTCCTGCTTTTACTTCGCTTTTATTTCTCGCTTTAGTTAATAATCGCAGTTATTAGGATATTAGGGTTTTAGTTGTGGTTCAAGATCTTCTATCTATAGCCCTCGTGATTAGTTCGCTCTTTTGATCTGCTTTTTCGCTTTTTCCGCTTTCCTGCTCCAAATTGTTTTTCTTTTACCTCGCCTGCTTTCGCTTCCAAACGGGCGCCTAGACCAAAGGACGCCCGCTCGTTTCTAAATTGTTCAACTCTAAGCCGCTTTTAACCTCGCTGGACGCGCGCCCATCCAATTTGACGTCCGGCCCACTTCTTCAACCTTTTGACGAAGCGCTTGAATCTTCGTGACGCCCGCCCAGTGTCAAATTCCACCAGACGCCCGCCCAGTCAAATTCCACCAGACGCCCATCCAGTCACGCGACGCCCGCCCAGTGCTTCGACGTCCGCCTGCGCTCTTATCTTGACCATTTTCACTTCTTTTTCTTCTTAGGCTTTAATTTTTAGTTAGGCTCTTAATTTCTTAGTCTTTAGGTTGCTTTCACTTGTTTTTGGTCCGCTTTATGCAAACTCGAGTCAAAAGGACCGCATTATACACCCTCGACTTTTGCGAACCGTAGTCCGCCAAACAGCGGATTTTCCGCTCATGTTCTCGAAGGCGAGCCGAGCAAGATCTTGAGGATCACCCAGCCAAGGAAATCACCGATTTTGTAATAATGGTCGCTAGCGATAGACGATGTTATAAAGCTACGCCATGCCTGGCGCAATACACGCCCAACCCGGCTATTGTCATTCCAAACCTATCATCGCACGCACCTTTGAGCTAAGGCCTGGCCTCATTCGGGATGATACAAAGATGCATCAATCTTTCATGGGTTTCAATGAAAATCCACATACTCACTTGCATACATTCTCGAGAGATATGCGCCACCACACGCATCCAAGGAGTAAGTGAGGATGCCATCAAACTCAAACTTTTTCCATTTTCTCTCAAGGAGAAGCGGGCGGAGTGGTATACTTTCCCCTCGTAATCAATTACCACTTGGGCCGAACTCAAAAGGAGTTCTTGAGTCAATATTTTCCACCTTCGAAAATAGCCCAGTGTTTGAACGAGATTTTCACTTTCTACCAGAAAGAGAATGAATCTTTCTTCGATTGCTGGAAGAGATTCAAATCTCTGCTGAGGAAGTGTCCCCACCATGGCTTGCCACTACAAAGGCAAGTCAACACGTTCTTTAGCGGTTTGACCGAGCTTACAAAAGGCATGGTCAATAGCTCATCTGGTGGGGCATTTTTGAAGAAGACACCTGAAGAGGGATGGGCATTGTTCGAGGACATTGCTAAATATAACTATGCTCCATCTTATCAAGCTATTCAAGCACCTCCTCCTCCTAAGGTTGAGGAAGTAAACGTTCAAAGTTTGATCGCCATGCCGCAGTGCAGATGGCAAGATCTCAAGTTTCAAATCCGATAAATCAAACTTTTTTTTCCACGTAACCCTCGTGTTCTCATCGCGAAAATCGCGTCGACCGCCATACGAATGACCAAAGGTCAATTTAATGCCCTCGCACCTTATCAAGTAAATGTTGTTCATGATTATGGATGTGATAATCAAGTCACATGTCAAAATTGTGACGAGGTGGGGCACACATCTAAATTCTCGTCCTATGAACGGACGTACGTCAAGTGCACGCATTCTATGGCCATAACAATCAAAGGCCTAATCAAGTTTCTGGCCAGAATAACTTCCAAAACCACGGGTTTAATCAATCTTCTGGTTTCAATCCTAATTCGAATTTCAATTCAATCAAAATTTCAATAGAAACCCCGGTTTTAATCGCACCTAAAACTCGAATTTTTCCAATCAAAGATTCAATCGAATTGGCCCGCCAATTTAATCCCATTGCTCAAAGTCGGCCCACCGCCTCTATTCGCACTTCCAAAACTCTCAAGGCCCTCGCACTCAAGTGATATCAAAGCTCAATGGGACTTCTTAGAAGGAGCAAAATAGATCAATGAAAATCTTGAGAGGCAAATCGGGCGCTATCGAACACTTAGCTTCTCGACCCCAGTGGCAACCGCCACCACCGAGAAGAATCCAAAGGTGGTCAAGTTGCTCAAACCGACTTGAACAATGGCCAACGATCGACTCTCGCCCCAAAGAATTCCATACGGTAGAGAGGAGGCCGGTGCGATGAACCTCGTAAGTGGTACTCAAGTTAAGGGGTCCTTCCCACCAGTGAAATTACTAGCCCCTCCTCGCCATTGATAAGGCAGAGGGAAGCCGAGCACATAAACTCCCATTGGCCGAAAGAGAATACTCAGTGGCTAATCCCCGAGAGGTGAAAAATGGAAGTCCTCAGTGGTCGATCCCGAGGAATGAAGATTCATGAAAGTCGTGAGGCCGATCCTCCGACTAATAAAAAATTGAAAAAGCCGTTAGTGGAAGGATCTGAAGACAAAGTCACAATGCATCTTCAAAGAAAGTCTTCTCGAGAATGATCTCAAAAAGCTTCCATTTCCACCAAGAAAGAGCAACATCCCTTTAAGTGAAGATAAGAAGTATGAAAAGGTGCTAAACCTTTTGAAAAATACTCGTAAATCTTCCATTATCGATGTCTTGGTTGAAATGCCTAAGTATACAAAATTTATCAAGGATGTTGTTTCTTCAAAATGAAGTTGTCGATACGGAGAGGTCGATTGGTGAGGATTGTTCAATGATCAATTACTTAAAACTTACCAACCAAGAGAGGTGACCCCGTAAGTTCGTGCTACTGTGTTAATGGGAGGCCTGGTCTTCCCTAACTCTTTGTGCGACTGGTGCATCTATAAGCCTAATGCCATTGTCTCAGTGCAAACAACTGGTTTAATGGATCTTCTAGAACCCACTACCATGAATTTGCAATTACCGATAGATCTTCTAAGAAAGCAAATGGAATCTTAAAGGACGCCCTAGTTCAAATCGATAGGTTTACCTTTCCCGCCGACCGGTACGCCCCTGGACATTGAAAAAGATGAAAAAGTCCCCTTGATTCTTGGGAGACCCTTTTGTCTACAAATAGAGCCCTCATTGATCGCGATGGTGGGCGAGTGACGATCCGTGTTGGTGATCAAGAGGTAAGCTATAATGTTCCAACTCCATTCAAATACCTCTGCTCCTCCAACCGGTTTTTCCATTGAGGAGACGTCTGATGACTTCGATGATTTGATGGAAAAGCAAGTCATGGCTCATGGTAACGGAGTATGATCGGCTGGTTGATAATTTGAATAATCATGGTGTGGTAAGTCTAGAGCAATGGGAAGTCGAATTCAAGATGAGTTGTTGAGAGGAGAAGCTTTGGCAATAAGCCGCTAAAGTAAACTCAAATGATGTTGAGTTGAAAGGTGAGATCTTAAGTCTAGCTTAAGACCCCTATAGATTTAGTGTTGAAGCCGCTGCCTAAACATCTTAAGTATGTGTTTCTAAGAGAAGGTGACGACCTTCCTTTAATTATATCCGCCAAGTTGTCTCGACTAGAAGAAATGAAGTTAATAAACGCCTTGAAAAGAACGAGAAAGCCTTTGGGTGGCAAGTAGAGATATCGTAGGATATCTCCCGACATCCGTATGCATAAGATCAAGACTAATGAGGGTGCGAATGTGTTAGACATGCCCCAGAGGAGGCTCAACCTCATATGCAAGAGGTGGTTAAGAAAGAAATCATCAAACTTCGGACACGGGAATCATTTATGCCATCGCTGATAGTGAACGGGTCTCCCGACTCAAGTAGTTCCCAAGAAAGGTGGAATTACGATTGAGAAGAATGAGAAGGAGAGGAGATAGCATTGAGACTTGTCACCGGTTACGAGTCTCAGATCGATTATCGAAAGCTCAATGAAGTAACCATGAAGGATCACTTTCCTTCCATTCATTGACCGATGCTTGAGCGCCTGGCAGGCACGCTGCTTCATCGCTTCCTAGATGGATACTCAGATACTTCCAGATACCCATTGATCCAAATTGACCAAGAAAAGACCACTTTCACCGCCTTATGGTACATTCGCTACAGCGAATGCCATTTGGTCTCTCGAATGCCCCACCACATTTCAACGATGTATGCAAAGCTATCTTTGACGGGCTCAGAAAAGTGTATGGAGATCTTTATGGATGATTTTTCGATTTTGGTCATTTTTGATGATTGCCTTGACAATCTTGATCAAGTGTTATCCAGATGTGTGGAAAAGAACATAGTACTCAATTGGGAAAAATGCCATTTTATGGTAGATGAGGGAATAGTTCTTGGCCACAAAATCTCCGCCAAAGGTATGTGGTTGACAGGCAAAAGTAGAAGCTATCGAGAAGATGAGTTATCCTAAGAATGTGCGTGAAGTGAGAGGTTTTCTTGACATGTCGGCTTTACAGAAGATTCATTCAAGACTTCTCCAAGATAGCCAAGCCCCTGCCTACTTTACTTAAGGACGACGCTGAGTTCAATTTCGATGAGAGCCGCAAGCAAGCGCTTGAGGAGCTTAAGGACCGCTTAATCTCTCGCTCCAATTTATATCGCCTCGACCGAATCTACCTTTCGAGCTTATGTGCGACGCACAAACTATGCGGTTGGTGCCGTTTCTAGACAAAAGATCAAAGGGAAATTCCAGCCTATCTATTACGCCACCACACATTGAATCCTTCTCAAGTTAACTATACTACTACCGAAAAGGAATTATTGGCCATAGTTTTTGCTATGGACAAGTTTCAGAGTTACTTGTTAGAGCTCAAGTGATTGTGTGGATCGATCACGCCGCTTATGCGGTATCTCGATGACTAAGAAAGAGGCTAAACCGCGCTTACTACGCTGGATACCGACCTCTACAAGAGTTTGACGCTCAAATTAAAGACAAGAAGGGCAAAGAAAACGAGTGGCTGATCACGCTTCGAGAATGCTATGTGAGGAAAAGGATGATCCGTGATGATATAGATCTTTACTTTCCTCCGAAAACATTATGCTTATTGACGGTTGCCTCTCCTAATGTTCCATGGTATTCTTCCATTGTCAATTACCTTCATGCCCGATATCTCACCTCGTAAATGTCTTATCGTGAGAAGAAAAAGTTCTTCTCTCGATTTGAAATCTTTTGTTTGGGATGAACCTTATCTTTTAAGATCTCAGAAAGATGGTCTCGCTAGAAGATGTGTTCCGTAACTGAGCAACACGATATCATTGAACAAAGGCTACAAAGGGACCCACCTGGAGGTCACTTTGGTCCGTGGAAAACCGCTGCAAAGATCTTCCAATCCGCTTTCTATTGGCCCACGATCTTTATGATACGTAAGCTTTCAGAAGCTTGTGATAGATGCCAAAGAACCGCACTGACAAGGCATTTTGACATGCCTTTGAAACCCATCCTAGAATGCGAGGTCTTTGATGTATGGGGTATCGATTTTATGGGACCATTCCCATCATCTTGTGGTAACAAATACATCTTAGTCTTCGTGAGATTACGTGTCTAAATGGGTGAGGCTCAAGCCACTCCTCACAATGATCATAAGACGGTCATGAAATTTCTAAAGAAAACATCTTCGTGAGGTTTGATGTCCACGTGCCTTGATCAAGATGAAGGGACGATTTCGCAACCGACCCCTGTGAGAAAGTTCTTGAAAAGTATGGTGTTCGCTACAAAACCGCACACCATATCATCCGATGACTAGTGGTCGTTGAAAGGAGCAACCAGAGTATTAAGAAAATCCCGAAAAGACGGTTAATAATATAGAGAGAGACTCGAGTTTGAAGTTGGATGATGTACTATGGGCTTACAAGACCGCCTATAAGACTCCTATGGGTACATCTCCATATCAAATGGTTTATGGTAAGCCATGTCATCTCGCCAATGAGTTAGAGCACATAGCTTATTGGGCTACAAAGTTTCAACTTTGATTCCCAATCCCGTGGTAAGCATCGATTGCAACAGCTTGCATGAGCTAGATGAATTGCACTCCAAAGCTTACGAGAGTGTGCCAGGATTAGCAAAGATAAGATGAAACTCCTCCATGACGCCAAAATTAAGAAAAGAGAATTTCAAGTCGGAGAACAAGTTCTTTCTATACAATTCCTGTGCTACATCTGCTTCCTGAAGTTAAGGACACGCTTGGTCCGGTCCTTCAAAATTCTCCAAATTATTCCCGGAGGCGTTTCTAGAACTACACGGTTATGGTGACCAACCGTTTAGAGTGAATGGTCAAAGGTGCAAGCACTATATTGGTGAACCTAAAGAGAAACCTTTGATTGTCTGTTTCCTCGATATCCTTGGGTGTGGTGCTACAAAAGTCGAAGAATTTGACGAAGTTTTCACCCGACTGCTTTCGTAGGATGACGGTAGTGGTCAATCCGGGAAGTTCTAGCCGGTAGTTGGGATATGGAAGAGTTGGAGAGGGAGAATCAGCTGAAACGTCATCAGAAGGCTCAGAAAATGAAGAAGTCAACCATGGGGAAGTTTAAGCGTGTTTGGAAAGCTATTAAAGGTTTTGCCCCATGTGTAAAGTGATGTTTCTGCAAATTCGAACTACTAACCAAAGTCTGCACGAGGTAGTAGTCGCGTAAAGTCAAATGGCCTGATCCAGGCTGAGTTTAAACTGTGTCGAGCTAACGACATTAACCAAAAGCGCCACTAGGAGGCATCCTAGATATCTTTCGCTTTAGTTGTTTTTGTTTTGTGTTTTTGTAGTTTTAGTATTTAAGTTTAGTTTACTAAGATTTGCTTTTGTTTATATATGTCAGTTAGTTGTGCTTTCTAGATATGGATTTCGGAGTTCTACCAGAGGAGTTGCCTTTCCTTAGGAGGATCCCACTTATCACTGTAGATGATGGACCGGGAGGGACTATAGTGTTGCACGTAGACTTTGATATTAGTACCCGCATCAGGACTGTCACCTATGTTCTTATTGTTCCCCGCTGTTCGGGAGGTGGAGACTTCACTACTGAGGAGTTACATGAGGCTCTAGGACATCCGTACACAATCCTCAATGATCCGATGCTGACAGATTTAGCGCTAGTGCTGCAAGCTGAACATTTTCGAGGTGTTGATGTACCGGTGAGGATTGGGGTTTGCAAGATGAGTATGACTTCCTCCGGCGATTGACATGCTCCGCCGCCTTATTCGAGTGATAGATTGGTCGGCCATTTACGATGACTAGCGTTTCTTAGGTTGTTTCGCCGAGCCAACGACGTAAAACAAAGCGCTTAGTGGGAGGCAACCCACTATTTTCTATCTGCTTTCTATTTGTTTTCTAGTAATTTTATGTACTCCGCTGATTTCCATTTGTATTTTTGAAGTTTTGTTTAAGTTTAATGAGAAAATGCAAGTTTGAATTTAAATTGAATGTAATTTTATAATTTTTGCATTTTTTTCGTTTTGGACGCCCGCTCCAAAGAACTCGACGTCCGGCCCACCATGCACAATTGTGAACGAAAGGCCCAAAATTCTTGGACACCCGCCTGATAAACTCCTTCAACGCCAGACGTGATTTGGCCGCCTGACGAAGCTTCGCTATATGGACGCCCGCCCAGCTTCATATGCTTTCACTGACGCCCGCCCATTCTCATGGACGCCCATTCGACTCAAGGCCTATATACCCCATGCTTCCATTTGTTATTCGAATCGAAAATTTAAATTGCAAAACCCGACTTTTTGCCTCCTTTTGCTCTAAAATCCTCATTTCTACACCAAATTGGGCGATTCAAGGCCCTACAAACAGCTCTCAATCCCTCTTTTGGTTTTCCAAACGCAATCCACCAACATCCAAATTGCTGTTTCAATCAAGAATCTAGAGTGTGCGGTTTTCTTTGGAAAAATCCGATCTTTGGTCTCGCTTTGTTCATATTTGGGACTTCTAATCAAAGATAACCATCATCCTTTCGACGCACTTGGTAAGATTTTATAAGCTTTTCGTGGTTTATTTCACATTTTTCCCGAGTTCGATCTTCTCGAGTCGACTCTTTTCAATACACTTGTCTTATTTGTTTTCTTCTCTGTGTTTTGTTTATTTTTCTTTCTTCTTGGTTGATGATATGGGATGGTTATGGATGATTATGGATGGGTTGCATTGTGGTTTTGATGTTGGTTTGCTGTTGCTTTGTTTTGGGAAATCCCGTTTGGATGATAAACGGGTGGTTGTGTTCGATTTTGGGTTTGGGACTGGTGTTTGTTTAGCCTTAGGTTACAATGGTGCGTAAAGCGGTAGCTAAGAGGCATGGTAAGGGGGTTGCTACTGAACCGGCTAAAAAGAAAAGGACTGTAGAACCCACATTAGTTAATCCAAACCGAGGCATTCATATCGGTGAACGTCAGAACCCTCCTAGAGGTCAATCCAGGGTTCCTTTGCGGGATGAGTCTGAGTCGGGTTCTGACACTGATGATGAGCCCTTAGTGAGCAGGATGGCTAGGGTGTCAGAGACTCGAGGTGCGAGAGATGCAAATGAACCTAGGGGTGGAGCTGAGGAAGAAACTGAGGGAGTTGAGCCGGCTAGACAGAGAGTGAGACCCGCTATCCCTATTCCCTTTGCTCGTAGATTCATCAACCCTAAGGCGATGGAGGTCTATAATAAGCATTATCTAACGAGGACGATGTTGATCGAGCGAGCTATCCTTGAGCCTCAAGTTGATCCATTATTTGTGAAGTTATTGAGGGATAGGAAGTGGGGAGCTTTGATGGTAACTCCGAGGACCCCGGTTAATGCTACGTTAGTCCGTGAATTTTATGCCAATTGCTCAGAGACGGATTTGGCAGGCGGAGGCGTGACGGTTCGAGGGGTTAAGGTGCCATTTACACCGGCGGTTATCAATGGGAAGTACGGATTAGATCCTTTTGAGGGGTTGGACTATAAGGAGGCGATTAAAGCTAAAAAGGATGCCGGTGAGGATCCGTTGGAGGAATTACGGCCCGGAGGTACCGTGGACACTTAGGCCGGGTGGAGATAGGAAGGAGTTGATCACTACTAGTTGGACAGAGGATTGGAAGGTCCAAAGGTCGGTTTATCCAGCAATGTGTTGCCTAAGAACAACCTCGACTCACTTCCACATTGGTGACCTCGATGTCAGACGCCTTGAACTTCAAGGTCAATGTTGATGTAGGCGAGCGATTTTCGACGAGGTGGCCATGAATCGTAAAGTGTATACACGATGCTTGATATGTCCACATTTGATCCACGGTCTCGCCAGATGCTGCCCGAGTACAAGACCGATCACAAACCGAAGAATCCTAGGTTCTTGCAGAGGAGAAAGTGAAATCTTCGGTCGATCGAGATCGAGGTCGATAACACGTGAGCCCGGTTCATCTTCGCACCGCCGACCCTCCTCCTTCCTACTTTATCTTCCTCGGTCCGGATGAGGTTACGATGGGCCACAGCAGCAGCGGAATCGGGTTGGAGGATATCCGACTTCCTGAACAATATTTTGACAGCTTTTGAAGTGTATGAGTGAGGGCCGGCCTATCCGAGACGCATGCATCTTCGCCCCGAGCGTTATTGATTTCACTTATTCAGATGAGATTGAGCAGGCCATTCTGGATGTTCTTCAGGAGTCTGAGTCATCTTCAAAGGAGGAGCAGTCTGACTCAGCAGAGAGGCCTACGGCACCACCATCTGGACCCTCTTCTGATCCTCCGGCTGGTGATTCTGCGGAACCGGACCAGACTTGATCTTATTTTTCTGATCTTAGCTTTCGTTTTTCTTTGATTCGATGGTTGTGTATTATTGACACTTTTCCTTACTTGATTCGTTGTAATTGATACTGTTAATCCTTCCGATGGATCATGTAAGCCATTAGGCATTCGCACTTTCATTTCTACTTTGTTTAACCTTGTGGATGTGTTTAATGTTTCATCTTTTGATATTATTCGGTTTTATGTATCTTTTCATTCCGGTATGATTCCCGCTTTTCCCGAGATGTTTTCGTGTTTGTCGAGTCGCAGCAGTGTATTTTTCAAGCGGTTTTGTCGAGCTACATTGTATGGTTACGCTGCTCTAAGTGTCACTATGTAGGCTCCGCCCGACCCGACGGCGAGTATCCATTAAAATCACCTAAGTTCTTTCTCTATTTATTTTCCGCACAACATGAGGACATGTTGATCTTTAAGTGTGGGGGAGGGGATGATTTAATAGTTATCTACATATTTGCTTAACTCGTTGTGTTTCTATGCAAAATGAGCTAGAATTTTTGAAATTTTCCGACATTTTTGTTTTTGTTTTGTCCCGAGTAAGCAATGCATAATCAATGTTCGTTATTTGTATAGTCATCCAAGCTATATATCATATGTTTGATAAGTTAGTTGTTTCACCTGAGATCTATTTTTCACGAGCCATAGTGTTTACTTTGTGCTAATTTATAAAGTTATACCCTTTTTCCGACGAGTGATTTTTGATTTTCTTATAAGTCATGTGCTTAGTGCTACGTATGTATCTTGAGATTTATGATAGTTTGTATTTAGATCCGAAGTATGTTATACTGTGAATATCTAAGGTTTGAATGTGATAAGTAACACGTAACTTATTGTCAAATGAAAGAGTTGAAAAATATGAAGAATTATTGGGTGTGTCGGAAGCTAGTCGATGATTTGAGTGCGATAGGTATACCACGTATGTCATATACCACTATGATGACTAAAAGCTCACGATAAATGTGAAAAGCTACCCTATGATTTGAGTAAGGTAGGTGTTATCCCGAAACATCCTATTCTACTATGACGGGTAAGAGCTCATTCGATGTGTGTTTAAAGTGAAGTAATTAAATCAACTTATATGAAGAATTGGTATAAAATGAATGAAAGACTAAGTTATCGCTCATCTTATCCCATCCTATAGATATGTCAGTAGGAGTATCCTCTCGAGTATTTCGTAAAGGCCCTAGATATATTCGATCATCCTTTCGGATATTTTACGCTTGTAGGGTACATCTTATGAGTGTCATTTATCTCTAGTTTGGAGGGGGTATTAGCTAGTTTTGCTTTGAGTTTCTCAAGTTTGGACTTAGTGGAAGTTTGTTATGGCTTTGCACACACACCGTGTGAACCTCTAAGTTATTGAATATGTGTTATATGTGCTGAGATGTCTATCTTTTCTCGAGCCTTTATCCTGTTTTGTTTTGCTCGGGACGAGCAAAAGCTTAAGTGTGGGGGAGTTGTTAAGGGTGAATTTATACGATTTATAACGCTATATTTTATGATATTTTCCTCCGTATTTGTATAAATTGCATAAGAAACGGATGTTTAATGGAATTATTGAGTAGATGAGTTTTTAAATGTGTTAATCGCAAAACAGGTTAATTTATGTGTTTTAATTGTGATTTTACGATTATTTGGACGATATTACATTTTGCGATGTTTTTATGTGTTGTAGATACATGTTCGAGGCTCAAAAGATGACCAAAAGTTGATTAAGTTCGAGCTAATTGATAAAAAAGATAATGATGATTTGATTTGATAAAAAGAGATAGAGATGAAGAAATCAAGATGAAGTCGACTTCTCGAATCAAGGCCCAAAGATCTTGAATCAAGCGCCCAGAGTGGACGGGCATTTGACATTCTGAACGAGCGTCCAGGAGGAGCTTTTACATTCAGGATGATAAGATTTTTCATGGACGAGCGTCCAATTTGAAGAAGGACGGGCGTCTGATCCAGCTCGCCCGACTCAAGAAGTTTACATAAGCCGGACGGGCGCTCACCCTTTCCAGACGGGCGTCCGAACGCCGACTTAGCGTAACCGACCAAATTCTATATATAGCTGCGTTTTCTCCACACAAATCATCATATATTCAAACCCTAAACCCTAGTGGGCGGCTAAGCTGCGCTTTTCCTTAGTTTACAAACAGCTTTTACTTAAATACTTTTATGCACTTTTATTCTAAACAATTCGAATCTCAAGAGGATGCTAAGAGGCTAGACCTCCATTGAACGAAAGGCTGTGAAGCCATCCAATCAACGATTCGCTTTTGTTCTTGACTATCTTGTGAGTATTTTAATTCAAGTTGTTTCTTTGTCATGTTTTTCATGTTGTTATGCAATTTATATCGAAAGGTCGTTGCATGTTGATTGCTTGTCTTGATGAAAATCATGTTAAACTTTAGATCACCATGATAAAGAATAGATCTCAAATCTAATTAACGAGAGTTATTAGGTTAGATTTTCTAGGTTAGAAATTGAGAGATTTCACACCTTGATTTGAAAGCATTAATCTTTAGATCGAAAGATAAAAGATTGATAAAGAACTTGTCTAAGAAATTAGAGTTCATACCGTGGCTAGGTGAATCACAACTTGGTTAGAAAACGCGAGATAGTCTAGATCGAAATTGATAGTTGTAGGATAGGTGGATCAATTGCTTGTTCGCCAGAAATTATTGATTAAAACCCCTTGAATTTGAATTGTTTAGCTTAGTTAGTCATCTATTGCATATTAGGTTTAGCTTAGTTTAAATTGGTTCGCAACTATATTTTCCTGGCTTTAGATCTCGATCTTCTGTCCAGTTTACGTTTGTTATCTTCTGTTTTAGTTATTCACTGTTTTATTTTTGTTTCTGTTTAGTAGTAGTAATCGTGACATAGTTAGGTTATGAATAAAAACTAGAATTCACAACCCCGATTCCCCGTAAGATCGACCCGGTATTAACCTCTATACTACGATCCTTATACTTGAGGGAAACCGGATTTATAAATATTTATTACTTGTTTGCTGTGTTAGATAAATCCGTGACAATATCCTTTTGGTTCGTCTTTCTTTTCTGGTACCTTCTTGACATATTTCTTGGTGTATGATTGACCAGTATTCATCCTCCTTATTCTTTTCATCATTAAGGCCATCTACTGCTCCATCTCATCTAATTCATCAGCGTTGTTGGATGGTTCTTCTGAGTGTGCAGCAGCAAGAGCTAAGGTTTTTGGAAACTTATTTCCTGAACTTTCAGCAAAGTCTTCACTGAACTCATAAGCTTTCAAATATGAGAATATCTTGAAAGTGTGTTCGCCTTTCATTTCTGATTCTTCCATAATCAGAATCTTTCATTTTCCAAAGATGAAGGTAATGCTCTTGAAAATTTAGCATCGATTTCCTTCCTTGTGTAGACAATGTTCAGGAGTGCTAGCTCATCTAGGATGGCATTTAATCTTCCTTCCGGTTGCTCAATTGTTTCACTAGTTTTCATCTTAAATTATTGGAATTTGTGTTTGGCAACCGCCACTTTGTTTTCCTTGATGGAATAAGAACCTTCAAAGACCAATTGTAGCTTTACCCATAGTTCTTTGGTCAAGTAGCAATCTTTAAACTTCTGGTACATATTGCTATCCAAAATCATGTAGATGATATCTATTGCAATGTTGTTTAGATTAGCTCGCTTTCTGTCTTCAGCATTCCACTGATCCTTAGGTTTCAAAACCTTGAATTGTCCACAACCTTCAATGTTTTGCCAACAAAATAAGGTACATTCTTCAACTCAGCTATCATTCGCTGAACTCAGTCAGAGAAATTCTGAACTTGTCAAGTTAACCGAAAAACTCACATTGGAGTTAAGACTAAAAGACATAGAACTTGACAAAGCAAAATATTGGAATGAGTTTCTTGAAACTGAGATGTCAAATCTTGATGAAAGATTAATATCTAGTAAATTTGACAAAAGCAATGATGATTCCCCACCCCTACCCAATCTTGAGATTTCAAAGAGTATAAACTCTAGACACCAAGATACTGGAAGACCTTATGGATTACACAAAGAAATTAAAGATGAAAAATCGAAAAGAATCCTTATGAAATCAACTAAGGTTGAGCGTAATGGTTTATCTAGAAAAGAGTTGAGAAGGCTTAATTCTCTCAACCAAGAAACTGAAAGTTATACTTCAGTAACTAATCTAGCCGGACCCAAGAAGATATGGGTACCGAAGAAAACTTAAAACTATTTTGCAGGAAAAGTCAGTTTTTATTGCAAAACCTCAGAAAAACTGACTTCTACACAAAGCTGAAAATACAGAAGCTGATGAAGGGCAAATTGGTCAAAAGTAGAAAACTTTCCAGCTATCATCTGACGCTTGAGCTGACATGACAAATCACTTGAAGCCATGTGTCAATCTAGGTGAAAAAGTAGATGTACATCCCTATAAATCTCATTGATTGTGACACGACTCTTATTTGAAAACGATTGGAAGACTAAGAAACGCAATCTTAACGAAATCCTATTCAATCAATTTCAAAAACATTCAAAGCTCTATCAAGACTTCCTAATTCAAAAAATCATGGAGCGATACAACATTGATGAAGGAATCACCACCAGTCTGGACGATTTTTGTCAAAAGTTTTCAAACTCCACTCTATCAACTCAGATTGTAAGCAAAATCAAGAAAATTCGAGGATCGGAGAATTTGTTTGATACAAAGGTCACTACTTTATGTCCAGACGGCATCAAAGACTTCTACAAAAATGCCGTAATCACCAATGATGGAAAAAGCTTCAGGACAACGGTTCAAGACAAAAGCATTAATGTTGATGAACATTTGCTTTCACTAGTCTTTGGTTTGGACATATATAAAGGATCTTCATCTCTCACCTTTGGTAACGAAGAAAAAGGCAAGCTCTGGAATGTTACAGCACTTAACAAGGACGAGAAAAATTTCATCGGATCCATCTATCAACAGAAACAAGAATTCGCATTCTTGACGTTTCTTCTGAGCAAAAATATCATTGGTCATGCTTGAAATTTCTACACTCTTCCGACAGATAAACTAAAGCTGATCTATGCTATATGGTTTGAAGAGAGATTGGATTGGAACAAGTTTGTTCTCAATCATTTGATCAAACAAGTTTCAGACGAAAAAAGAAAGCCAAAGGAAAGAAGGCTATTGGAGAAAAGCTTTTATTGAAAAAGGGATACACTTATCTAGTTCAAAGGATCCTAGATCATTTCTCCATTTCAAAATCCACACAAACAGAAGTAAAACACGATTCAGTGCCCACTGGAGTGAAGAAGAGGAAAATCAATGAAGAAGAAAGAAGTGAAATTTCAGATTCTAATTCAATGAGACTGTAAGGTTGGATGACAGAACCTTAAGAAGACAAAGGAGGATGTGGAACAAACTTCAGGCTAAGAAAACTGAAACTGAAGATGTAATTCAGATTGATGATGAAACTGAAGGAAGTGAACGAGAAGAGACTGAAGAAAGTGAACCCCCAACTGAGACGCATGGAGAATACACTGAAGAGCAAAGAGAAGCTTTGGAAGACACTGAATTTTGTGAGGCTGATTATGAAAAGGAACTGACAAGTCATGATGTTCATTTTCATTATCAAGAACCAAGCTCCTCATCTCGAGTTCATGAGGCATCTACAAGGAAATCTGCAAATGAAGAATCTCAGCGTCAAGAAACTGTGATTGAAGAAAGATTGGAAGTAGCAAAAGAGATCATCGAAAGTCTGATGCAGACTCTACAGCAGAAACTCTACAATCTACATGACTTTATTGGAAAAGCACATTATTCAGGTTTAAACAAATACTCTAACATCATCACCTTACGCAAATTATTTGAAGAAAACTTTTGCATATCTTCAAACAAGGGGGAAGAGAAAACTGAAGGTGATAAAGAGAAAGCTGAAGATAATGTTGCTGCTGATAAAACGGAAGAGAAAATAAAAGGTTATAAAGCTGAAGAAATCTACGCCAGACAGTTGGTGGAAGAGCAAGACAAACAAGTAGATGCTGATCTACTGACCATTCAACAAGATGGAGAAGAAATTGATAATCTGATCGAGAAGTTAACTGCAGAAGAGACCTTCATAGAAACAAGAACTGAGGAAGATGAAGAAGCCTCAGTCAAAGCTGTGCTGAATATCAAGAAGAAACTTGCAATCTGTGTCAGATTGAAAGAAGGTCTAAAGGCAGCAAAAGATAGAAAGATAAGAACTAATGGGGAAAAGACTAAAGGAAAGGAACTTAGTCTTATTTCTGAAGAAGAAGAAAAGTTGATGAATGAGGAGATCTAGGAGATCTTTATAAGATTTAAGAACCAGGACAATGAAGAGGCAAATCAGTTGATCAATGAATACTTGGAGATCAATCCTAGAGAGGGAGAATCAAAAGAAGAAAGAAAGGCAAGAAGACTCCAGGAGACAAAAAGGAGCATCTTTATTGGAGAAAAACTAATGAGTTTGGAAAAAGGGAATCTGTAATCATTTTAGTAATTCAGTTTGTTGTAACATTTTCTTGTAATGAACTCAGCTGTTTAGTTTGTTATCTTAATTATTTTTGTTATGTTTTCTTGCATTATTCTTTTATTGCTTTTAGGTAGGGTTATGATACATCATCAAAAGGGGGAAATTGTTGGAAATAATATTTGTGTTTTGATGATGATTCGTCACGTAATCAACAAGATCACTTATAACCCATGATGATGAAATCATAACTAGCTGTTATAGTGCATAATAAAAGAAGAAGCAAGAAACAGTCTAGAGAAAATGTATAAGTTCTATCTAGAGTCTGAACATTGTATAGGTTATTTCAGACAAGCATTGTAATAGATAGGAACTAGACAAACAGCTGAGTCAGCAAGAAAACTGAGTTTACTTTTGAAGAATCGAGGTTCGCACTCGCTATGAGAAAATCAAGAAGATAAGTTCGCTGAGGGACACAGACTCAGTTGACTCATCTAGAAGACTGAAGAACTGAGGGACACAGACTCAGTTGTTGAAGACAGAAGAACTGAGGTGGCAAACACAGTTTGAAGCTGATTAAGTCGTGACTATAAGTCAGGATTCAGGCAAGTCTGTGGTGACCTGAAACTGAACTATAGATCATGTAAAACTGAGTAATCTTAAGGACAAATATTATCAGTTATCAGGAGAAGAAGGAAGTTGAATGGTGTACTCCGACTTAGTCAATAAAAGTCGGATGTCAAGAATACAAGGTACTCAGTTTTGAAGAAGAGTAGAAAACTGAGTTAAGGCATTGTTGAATTTGAACTGACCAAAACGACAAAAGGTCGTACATATGAACGTTGGCTAAACGACAAATATAACGGCTACAAGAGCTAGTCGACCGTTACATCACCCCTATAAATTCACAGAGAAAAAGGATTTAAAAAGGAGGTGAGGAGTGGATAGGAGAAGTTTTGAAAAGCATATATCTAAAGATCCATATCCGTAAAATCGATTTCATATCTAGAAAAGGAAACCAACAATTGCCTTGGAGATTTAAAAGAAAGATCCAAAGAACCCATTAAGGGGGAAAGGCTTTTAGAGCTACAATGCTACATCCGTAAGAATCGACATCTCACCGAATTAATCTTTTGATTAATTCTAAACCTAACCTTTGTGAAAAAGGGTTGGTGTGCATAGTTTCGTGAGAGCAATTCCACCTTTCCTCAAACGGTTGCAACTTGCTTGCCACAACTGTTGGTGCAACATGGATCAGGTGTATGTCGAGTGAGTGGTGAAGGACTCATTCCACCTCCGGAAGGATCTGTGGTGCGTAATGAAGGGAGCAATCCTACCTTTCTTCATTATGTGTAGACAGTGAAACTAGGGTGTCGTGAAGGACTGTCATTGTGCCAGGATTTTGTAACAGTTATCTCAAAATTCTAGTGATACCTCCTATACCACAGGAGAAGGGGAGACGTATGGGATTACACCACCCAGAACTTCCATAAACAAATCTTGTGTTGATTTATTTTATGCATTTACATTCGTGCTGTGATTGTTTCAATTATTGCATAATCACTTTATCACTTCACTCAGCAAACATTAGACACTGAGTCAGCACCAAACTGATACATAGGAGGTTCAGATCATTATTGACACATCTATTGCACTTAAGGCTAGTTCTATCCGCTGCCAGTTGACTACACTAAGAATAAGTCAGTATTGACTTATACTCAGTTGAGTTAGCTGAACTCCGCACAAGTCAAGGGATAGGAACAAAACTGAACTGAGCATCAGTTTAAGTTTCGAGAAACTCGGCCTCCTGGTACTTTCATTTTTGGGAAAGTTTTTGGTGACAAGTTTATTCACCCCCCTCCCTTTAAACTTGTGTTAGCCTTTCCAAGGGACCAACAGTAGGTCCGCAACAGTTGGGATCACACCCAGCTGAAGCGGAAGTTGCTAACCTTTTCTTTGTTTTATTTTGTCTTTTTGCATATTGATCAGAACACTTTAGAAATTTGATCGATTCAGAGTTGAAAAAGCACACACAAGTCAAACAATATGCCTAGAACCATCTTGAACATCACACCGATTTCCATGTATCCTGGAACTGAAGCACGAGAGCATTAGAGACTATAAAGAAACGGTTGGAAAAAGCAATCAAGCAAGAGCCTGAAGATGACCTGAAAGAGTACAGCACATATCGCCCAGGTGAGTTTCCTTGTGAATTAATTGACATATCATCTTCGGACTATGATTCTGATGATCCTGAAGAGGATCCTGACACGAAGTTGTCTGAGCCTGAGGATCACCCAGACTCAGACACCGTGTTGAATTTAGGAGACGCTAGCACGTTCAGACTCCCGATTTCTGTTTATAGAATATCCGTAGGATTAGGTCTCTGCGACTCTGGCTCGAGTTGCAATATTCTATCTTTTTCCCTCTGTCAAAAGATCAAACTTCCGGTCGTAATGAATCAAACCAGGACCATGACCTTCATAGATAGAACCAGAGACATGCCTGCTGGTTTGCTTAAGAAATGTACAATTAAGGCAGGAGGGTTCACGTATCCTATTGACATTACGGTCATAGATGTACCCAAGGACCCTAGTGCCCTAGTTCTCTTAGGACGTCCTTCCTTAGCAACGAGCAGGGCGGTTATGGATTTTGATAAGGGGGAGATAACTCTAAGGATGAATAATGATGATGTATCTTTTAGGATATTAGAACCCCTAGAAAACCGACCGGAGAGTTGTAAGATGACGTATGCTTCAGGAAAGGTGTAGATTTTGGAAATCGAAAGGCATAAGCATAAAGAGGTTGTCATAGAAACCGTTGAGCAGGAGTTTATGAGATTAATGCTGAGAGAGAGAGAGAGAGAGAGAAGATAAGGACCACGACAAGATGCTCACGGAAGCTAGTCCTTCCATGTTGCGTAGTGAACAAGTTGAGCTTAATATGGAAAACGTGGAGTCCTTGAGTTTAAATTCTAAATCTCGACGCAGAGGCAGACCTAGCACACAAGCTAAGAGAGAGAGGCGTGCTTGGAAGAGAGCTCGAAATGGTTGTGTGAAGGTGAAAACCTCTGGAGCGAAAGTTTGGCGAGTTAAAGCTCCAACCCATGATTGATCCAAGATCTGAAGAAAGTCGAGCTGGCAACTATAAACTCAAAACTATCTCTTCAAACCCTTAGGTAGTTTAGGATTGAATAAAAGTGGCCAGATGAAGGGACGAGCTTTTTTCTCATCCTACCACAAACTTAGGCTTGAAACCGAATGGTTGTGGAAAGGTTTTTTTACCTCGTTGCGGATTCTAGTGAAGTAGGTTAGGTTTTGAGTCGGAAATAAAAATTGAAGAATAAAAAGGTAGTCAATTTGAGGTCAGAATTGAGCAGAAAGGTTGAGTAAGAAGTGCAGCAAAGGCAGATAGAAAATCTAGGGAAAAGATACCCCGGTATCTCGAGGGTAACCTCTGGGTTACCGAGGTTGGTTTTTCAGATTTCTGAACGTCAATCCATAAAGCTGAATTTTTAGAGACACGTGAAGGACACACGTTGCACCAGAATCGGTCAGTCAGCAGAAACCGAACCATTTCCCCCTCTTTTCAAATTTTTCATCCTTTCCCACACTCCACCATAACTCCACCTCAATCCCATCAATAACCTCCTCAAATCCCTCACCCTAATAACTTCTACACCCACAATCCTACTAAAACCATCAACATTCACTCCATTCTTCCTATTTAAACCACCCCTTCATCACCATTATCATCATTCTTATCATTTTCATCTCTTTCATTCACCAAAATTCTTTCATTTCTTCCTTTTCATATACTTCAGCCACCATCACCACCACTATCACCACCCAATCACCACCATAACCAAACCATTTCCTTCCCATTTCCATACCCTAAACACCCATTTTCCAACCATGTTGCTGTTCTGTAGTGCTGCTGCAATGGTGAAGTGCTGAGATTCTTCATCTTTCATCATCAGGAGCACATCCCCAGAAGAAATCCAGAAAAATTCAGGCCAGTAAACCATACCCTACCTCCGGTTTACCGAGGTCTCTTTTTCAAAAATAGCTTCGTAACTGCTTTCATACTCATTCGTGATGGGTCCTAAGCGTCAACGGTCAGATGTTCGTCCCAGTGGATATCAGACAGTGTATGGAGATGCCAATCCGTTGATAGACGGGGTTGCCCAATTCCATTCATTAGCTATTTACGAGTCGTTCCGAGGCCATTGGAACGCAGGGCCAGTGGCTCGAGAATGAGGGGTAGATTTGGACGACTGCGGGTCGATATTGCCGGAGGCCCTACAAGCACAAGATTTACGGGACATGGCTGAGGCACCGGCAAGGTTCAATGCCACGGTGGTAAGGGAATTCTATGCATACGTTTTGCATAACCCCGGAGCCACATTTGCTATGGTTCACGGTATCAAGGTTGACTTCTCTATCGAGCGGATCAACGCTCATTTTGGGGTTAGAAATCCACCGGTAAGCCCAGATGAGTACACATCCTCGAGCAACATTGCCGATCTCGAGAGGATGGATATGGTTGCTGAGTTCTTAGGGGTGTAATGGAAGCGCAATCCTGCTGGAGCCCCCACCATCTTCCTAGAGAATGAGCTATCTTGGGACCGGAATATGGTCAACCGATTTGTTTGTGCTCGCCTTCTTCCGACGAAGCACACGGTCTCTGTCGCCACTTCAAGGGCAGAATTGATGTTCTATCTAGAGACGGGTGCCCCAATCAACATCGGTCTACTGATACATAGCCGTATTCATGAGCTTGCCGCCACTTCTGAGCGAGAGCTGCTACCATACGGGCCGATGATTGATATGTTTGCTCTAGAGGCTGAGGTGAAGATGCTTGTCGGTGATGATTGGGAAGATCCTGAGCCACAGCACAGTTCTAGTCAGTTTTGAGAGTTCAGAGACGGGTTAGAGAAGAGAGGGAGCGTACTCCGGTGCATGGTGCACCGAGGACTCAGAGAGCCTTTCTTAAAGAGCACTCGCGAGAGATTGTGAGTCTACATAGCAAGATGGATAGGATTATTGAATTTTTAGGAGTTCCGCCTGCTACCCCGCCACCTAGGACTGCCCCACATCATAGAGCATCCTCTTCAGCCGCCGCCGCCTCAAGTTCTTCACCGTCTCCCGGTTTTGAGCCTAGAGACGACTGGGAGGGTAATTCTGATGAGGACTAGCTTTTATTTCTTTTTTTTTGTTGTTTTCCATTTTCTTGTTTTTCTTTTTTTTTTCTTTCCTTCCTACTTAGTTGATGTAGCAGAATATTAATAATATAATGATTTTGTCGGCTTAAATTGTTTTGGAGTTATTTCTTTTCTCTTTTATTGCCGCATTTTTGTTATACAGTTTCTTGTCACCGCTATTCTTCTAGGTTTTCTTGAGTTACTTAGCGCAGATTCTTCATGGACTACTTACATAAGCCCAATGATTTATCCGACGATCCGATTCTTCTTTGGTTCCGCCCTTAACCGAAGCTAAGTTCCTTTTTGTTTTTCATTTCTCATCTTACACATTGGGGACAATGTTTCGATTAAGCGGGTGGTAGAGGAACATCACTTAGCTTTTTAGCATTATATTCAATGAATTGCGTGATTGTCTTGATTCTCTTTGATGCACGATTCACCACTTAGACTTTGATTCCTTTCGACAGAATTTTGAAAAAATTATGATATCTTTGATCTTTTCGAGTTAATTGACTTCATCTTTGTTTTACTTTGCACGAGTAGAGAAAGTGTCCACTTCTGAAGTAGTGGTGTATTAAGCGCATATTCTGTTATGAGCCACCAATTTAAGCACGTATAACTCACATCCCTTAGTGTGTAGTCGATAGCATATTGCTTTGACTAGAGTTGACCCTAGCTTTATCACGAATCATGTTTCACTTACGCTTATAAAGGCAAAGGAATTTCGGATTCGGTAGTTTATCATGAGTGGGGCCGTGAGGATAGTTAAATCAATGAGAGTTCGCCCACCAAGAAAGAGAAGTGCATTGAAATATATACATTTATAATCTCTTTGGCAATATCTTAGTCGATGGAGCGTAAGACGCCCAACTTTTGCATAGACCGATAAACGTGAGCCTAAGAGTAATATATGCTCGGTTCTCGATCCACCTTGCCAGTTCAATTAATTAACAAATACATGTTCGAGACTGGTTAGTTCGACTACGGGTTGATGTAATGTGAGATTGTCTACATTTCCAAGCGGTTGTGAAAGTTATTGCACACACACATTGTCTCATAACATGAATAGTGTTTAATGTGTTACTGATGGATACGAGTGGCACGATCTTGATCTTGGCTTAGTGAGGCATAGTTGCTTTTAATTAACTTGTAAATTGATCAGAGTGCTGTTTTCTTTTCGCTTTTTTGCTTGGGACGATAAAAAGCTAAGTGGGGGGTAGTTGATGACACTCTAAATGGTACCAATAATTATACCTATATTCACCCCGAATTCTACTCAAGAGAGGATAGATAGGCTCGTTATTGCTTAGAATATGTGTCAAATGCTATGTGAGTGTTTCCAGGATCATAATTTTGCATCTATGCTATTAATCTGATGTTTTGGTACTGTTTTGTCTCGTTTTGCGTGTTTTACAGGATGTACCGAATCTGGAGCATTGGAGAACGGATATGGACCAAAATAAGTACATTGGGCCAAGTGATTGAAGTCCAAGAAGAAGCCTGCTGAAGAAAAAGAAGAATAGAAGGCCCGGTAACCCGAGGGTTAGGCCCGGTAAACCGGCGTCTTGTGGAACACGAAATTGATTCTGCCGCATTGTCTAAGTCGGTTAGAGTTTTAGAGAGTCTTAAGTCGGTCATTGTATCTATATAAGGCCGCAATTACAGATTATTGTATAAGTTTCATAGTTCATTATCAATTCTTTAATTACATTACAATCTTTATTATGCAATAAAGTTTTCTTGAGCTTTGGAGAGTTGTTTTTGGTTTCCTCCCTTCTTCCATCATCTCTAGCTTGAGTAGATCGAGCTAGATCTCCATTGTTGAAGGTATGAAGCTTTGTACGTTCCTTTATTGTCTTCAATATGGTAGATATGTTCGTATTTATGTGTTTTAGTTAATCTGCATGTTTAACATCCCCATAATTTACTTATTTTAATCGTACTGAGCAATGTAGATCCAGAAATTAGGAAAAGCCGCCCCCGGTAAACCGGCGGTCTATACCGGTTTACCGAGGCATATTTTAGAAAACCTAAACTGGGATTCACTACAGCTACGTTGATCGGCAGGAATAATTAAAACGAGTAATAGGTCTGGCCAATCTAGTATTCGTAATTCGTAAATTAACATGAAGGACCACAAGTGAAGTGTTAATTAGGACATAGTCTTGATGGACCCTGTGAACGTCTTCGGTCAATGTCGATACCGTTTCAGGCGGGTTAGCGGTATGAGGTAACGCTCAATATCGGCAGTTCTAGTTCTTTATGTGTATGGGCTATTACGGACCAATTAAGGAGGGTAGCTTGCGTATAGATTGCCTACTGCCATTGTCGGAGTAGATAGGAGTAGGAACTGCACCCGTAGCTAATAAATATGATAATAATCATTAAAAGCTCGCGATTAATCTAAGGGAATTATGTGGGGAAGTAAACATAACGATTAACTAATCCAAGTTAGTAGATCGGTGATGAGAGGGAGAGGTATACCATGTTTGTTTTCTTTTATGTTATTGTTGGTCAATGACAGCCTTTATGTTTCTTTTTAATTAGGTTAGAATCGTTTATACTTATAAGTTGCATTGTCTCTGTGGGATCGACCTTGACTAACATTTACTATACTGCGCTTACCTAGTTTTCTTGCTAGTAATATCGACGTTAGTGACTTACACGCGATCAAGATGCGTGTTATGGGTGACCTTATTGCACAATTCAGAGAGCACCTGTGTATGTGATGCAAGTGAACGTGTACGAAAAAAGCAGTCGTAAAGTTTCATTCTTCGTTCCGTCGTTGACCTTACCCGAATGACATTACTAAGAACTCAAATGCCCCATACCTTGTAACCTCTTTTAACTAACTAAAAGCTTAGGCTCACCACCCTTGAGCTTAGTATTACCTGGACATGTAGTCTAAAAAGCACGGTACGATAAAGGCGGTGCAAATGAACCATAATATTTCACACTAAAACATAACTTGAGGCAGGTCAGTGGGCGAAGCAATGGTTTGAAAGACCATGCTGTCAATGTCCGATCATGATTAAGTGCTTATTATCTACTCTTTTAAATAAACAAGAATACAAGGGGTCATGGGGACTACTCGTGCACTTTCAAATTTTAAACTCACATTCATCGTTACCAACTTGGATAGTCAATTCACCATATTGAATGTCAACAAGAGCTTTACCACTTATTAGAAGCGGTCTTCCTATTAAGGATGTTGTAAAACATTCGTTCATATCCGCAACATAGAAATCATCTGCAAATTAACTTATCCACCTTGACTAGGACGTCCTTAATAATTCCTCCAATCATTTCTTCATCTATATAAATTTAAAAGAAAAACTCAACTTTCTAATCGTATTTTCACTTTATTTTATTATATTTAACTTCACTGATTCGTTTTAAGTCGAAATAATTCATATCCAAACAGACCCTCGATCTTATCATTATGGTGATAATGAGTCAAGTCGATGCATTATCAACAGATCATTCAGCAAACAAGACCTTGTGTTTATTTAAGAGCATATATTCACACAGCACAAATAATTATGAGTGAATACGAGTCAGAATATAATTGACTATTACGAGTTAATTTGAGTCATAAGTTGAGTGCTTTCTAGACTATATACCAGTCAGAAAACATATTTCAAACATTCTGATTTAAATTTAAACGAAAAAATAAAAAAATAAAAACCACAACACTAAAAAAAAAAATTTAACAAATTAAGGGTAAAATTTAAAAAATAAATATGCCTCTCCTCAAAAGAACATTAAAAATAAATAAATAAATAAATATGTTTATTAAGACCTTTGCTGTTGAATTTGTTTTGCCGGCCAAGCTTAAATGTCGGAGTCATTTTCAAGAAACATTCCATACCTGATTCAAGCAATCCTGACAAATTGATCAAGACGGAAATTTCCCTAGGAAAATTTCCGTTGAGCTCTACTCTAACTTCAGGGGGAAATCCTTGGGTTTAGGGTAACTACAAAACTAAATTTATCAATTTTCAAGGGGAAATAATGGGGAGACTGGGGCGCTGCTGCCTGCAGTGGATGCTGAAAATTGTGAATTCAGGGATTGGAATGGTGGGAATCGCAATGATTCTCTATGCACTATGGATGTTCAGGGTCTGGCAACGCCATATGGGTCCTATTCTCCCTAATTTCCCCGCTCCATGGTAATTGTTGTTGTTGGATTTTTTTTTTTTTTTTTTGAACTTCTCTGTGTTCGATATATATATATATATATATATATATATTCAAGGGGACGGGGGTTTGGTGGGGGCTTGTGCTAAAATGTTGGAGTTTACGGCCTTAGGGTATCCACAATGGACCCTCAACCCTCCCCCAAAAATATTTATCGGGTCCCTAAAAGCCACAGCAACACCTGTACTTCGCCCCCAACTTGTAAAATCCCCCACTCCTACCTTGACATTTCAGGGGACCTTTAGAGTCTTTTAAAAGCATTTTATTGGTTGAAATGAACAACTTTTTCTCTTTCTAGCTAAATTATGGGGTTAAAATTAAATGTGATGGTAGATGAAAGAAAAATTGTTTATTGGGGGGTTGTATAGGGTTGTTTATTGAAGTGAAAGAAATTTTAGGTGTTGAAAAGTGTAAATTAAAACGGAAAACGATGTGTTTAGAGGAGTAATTGGCGCCTCTGCTGGCCGCTTCTTACGGGGGTAGTGGTTGTGTGGGGTACTTTGTGAGCCATGTTTATGTCTGAACAAGGGCTGGGACCTGGGGATTGTGGTATTTTCTTTTTAATTTCTGTTGTTAGTTTAACAAAAAATGCCTTTTAATGACAATTCAATTATTTTAATTATTATAAAAAAAAAACCAGATATTTTAGCCTCTGTTTTCCTTTTTCTTATATGAAATCCAGGTTCATTTACAGCTTTCTTGGCATTGGTATAACTTTATGCGTTGTTACTTGCTCTGGTCACATTGCTGCTGAGACTGCAAACGGTTGCTGCCTTTGTTTTGTATCCTTTAAAACAATCTTAATTTATCCTTTTCCAGCAGGTCTTTTGCATTAACATCTAAGTTTGTAGATATTGGTGCACATTCTAACTTTAATTTGAAAAAAGAAAAATACACCTTTCTGACCTTAACTTTGAGAAGTATATGCTATTTGTCTTTCTCCTTTTGACGGTAGAAGCTGCAGTAGTGGTGGATGTCATGCTAAATCGAGATTGGGAAGAGGTAAGCATGTTCTTTTTTTGACAAGAAACTTACCACTAAATAGATGGGAAAAGAAAAGGATTGAGGCAGAAAACATCCTTTCTTTACAATTTTTTTTCTTTCCGATCGAATGTCAGGACTTCCCGGAAGACCCATCTGGAAAATTTGACGAGTTAAAGGAGTTCATCAAAAAGAATTTTGATATATGCAAATTTATTGGCTTGGCTATCATTGCTTTACAGGTATGTATGCAAATTTTGATGTATGCAAATTGATTGGCTTGGCTTGGCTATCGTTACTACCTAATAATCTATATGAACTTACATTTGGGAAAATGCTCACCTGTGTTTTAGGGCATAAGTTTATTATTTGCAATGGTTCTGAAGGCTTTGGGATCATATTCAGAGAGATACTATGATAGCGATGATGATTACAGCCCAGATAGAGTCCCGCTCTTGAAGCATTATGTCCCTCAGCCTTATGTTGTTTCCGATCCCCTTCTCCATTCTTCGAAAAATGATTCTTGGAATATAAGAATTAACAGCAAGGTGCGTATGAATGCGTAGTAGACCATCGTTATCACAAAATTTTCCTTTAAGGTATATTCCTGCTGTTTCATTAGTCTTAACATTTAAAAGAGCTTGAAATTATTGAAAATGCTTTTGCTGGTGCTTTCAAATGCATGTTCATGTGTAACTATATAGGCCTTAATGAATTTTGTTTATCAGTTTGATTTCATCTGGCTAAAAGACTTGAGTAATTGACTCTTACCGTAAACAAGCGCGGACGCAGGATCTCATGTAAGGGGGGGCAAACGATATGCTTTCTGCATATATTAGTATAATTTTTCCGAATTAAGGGTGGCAGTTGACCCCCCTTGGTTGTATATAGCTCCGCTGTTGACCGTAAAGCAGGCTAATTTCATCTCTCTGCTTACTTCTTTGTCTCGGTTTCTCACTCTTCTCGTTTCAAGACAATTAAAGCTTTCAAATAGGTTATGTCTTTAGTTTAAAACGGTAACAGAGCAAGAGGTCATGGGTTTGAAACCTCGTTGTCTTTACTTGTATACAATTTTTTTTATAGCACATGATGAGCCTCTTTATTGGCTTCGTATGCCTGTTTTACTTGCCCTTATGTGTCATGTCGGTATAGACTCTTTGTATTAGGCCTTCACGTGATAGGGCGTGTCAGAAGTGTGTTGCGTATAAAAATGGTCAATTACTCATCTCTCAAATAACTCATACAAATCTAATTGAACAATAATTTAGGGTCTCTTATAGTGATTATTATGTACCATGATTCTCATGTTTCATGTATATGATCAGGCAAACAAGTAGATCCGATGAAGCATCATTCCATTCCATTCCATTCCTGGTTGTCTATCGCATTGGTCGTGGATCTCATTTTGGGGAAGTGGAAATGGACAATATTCAGTGGCAGCTGATATACGTGCTCTGCGACTAGAAACATACATGTTAACTTACATACACCCATAACAGAAAAATCTGAGTATTGTGATTAATGATGTCTTTGATTTTAGAACAAAGCATTGGTGTTTGGCAGCTTACGTTTCTTTCTTAAGAGGCCCTTAATACGAACTTGACCGCCATAGGGGATTCACGAAGAAAAATTCCAGCCCCTTATGAACATTGCACCGGTTGCTATTGACACAGCCCACTCTTGTGTCCTGACCCCTAGGTTATGTTGCGGTCACTTTAGGAGGAGCCTACGAAGCTCTCGTTGTGACTTCAAAACAGAACTAAAACTCAAAAAAATAACTATGTGAATGATTTAAAATATCTTATTAATTCCACTAGAAGCTATACAACAAATGTGATACAAACAGTTATGTGCAACTTAATAGGCTTTTAGTTGGCTATGGCACCTTGCTAGACCTCTTGTTCTATTTTTAATTTAATAAAATCGTCTAATGGGTGCAAAATGGTCTAATCTTCTTCCTTTCTCTATTATAATAAAATCGTCTAATGGGCACAAAATGGTCTAATCTTCTTCCTTTCTCTGCCTTAGCCAATCACATGGAGGCCTTCCTGGGTAACCACCAATATCTAAGACTGAAAATGGTTTCGCAATAGACGTGAGTTTTTAAAACTCAATGAGGTTCGGTGTGTGTTTAGTGTTGCAGTTGTCACGAATAATCATAATTTTAAAGTGCACAAAGGAGGTGAGCACATTGTATATACAATAGTAGAGCTGTAAGGGAACCAGACTACTCGTGAGCCACTCGTACTTGACACGCAAGTGAGTTTGATTCGATTCAGTTTTTTTGAGTTTTAGTTCGAGTCGAGCTATTCGAATAATTAACCGTGCCGATCTCTGACAATAGAGTAATCGAGTAGCTCGTGAGTTAATCGAGCTTGATTAAATATTTATTTAGTTAATCATATTTATAAAATTAATTATTAAAATGCTATTCTTAATATTCATAAATTATTATTCGAGTCGAGTATTAGACGAGTCGAACTTGATCTTGCAATATTTTATAAGAAAAATAAATGAATTCTAAGAAAATAATCGAGCTTACGACCTAGTCGAGCTATATCGAGTATTTAGCGAATCAAGTTCGACCTTGCCTTTTTATGGCTCGATCGAGCTCGAGCCTAAGTTTTTCTGGTCGAGTCGAGCCTTAGAAAGTATCGAATCGACTCGGCTCGATTACACCCTTATACAATAGTAAGTACTAGTAAATATGCACTTATGGCTACAGAAGAGTAAGTGATCATACCAAAGTCCATATTCAACCATGTACAAACTTTATAAACATTGTTGGGAGCAATCCCCACCTTTGGTGCCCGACAATACATAGAAAGTTTAGTCTCAAACAATTGTCTGGGGACACCTTACGAAAACAAATAAAAACTTTATAAACTGCCTGAGTAAGATGGAGCTACCTTAGGGCTTTAACACCAGAAGTCCTATTCTTCATCCCTAAAATATTATAAAATAATTCGCATCCTTATTTTACTGCATCTCAATTCCACAACAGCATCCCTATCCATATCCCTATCCCTATAACATTAAAATAATCATTCTTTAGCAATAATTCAAAAATCCTTTGTAACTACTTTTTAAAATTCAAACGGCTATATTCCAACGGCTATATTCCAACGACGAATATTCAACCGCAAAAAGCAAGAAGTACAAGCTTTGGTCGCCGGAAAAGTGGAAAAGTACAACTTTTGGGAGTTAGACCAGGGGCGGCGAGTATGGAACTCAGATTTAACCGGAGAAAAAGGCCAGAACGCATCGATTTCCCAGTAACGGAGCCAACTGATATTGTCGGAAATATCAAAAACAAAAGTAGCGGATGTTTTGAGTGGATATCTGGATTGAGAGTGGTGTTTTGTTGTGTTTTAACTCAAGAAATATATGAAGATATAAAGAAACTCAAGAACACAATAGCTGAGGGATAAATGATAGGGCTTGGTCTGCATTTTCTATTACGCCCCCTTTTTAGGGTATAAGATGCCGCTATTTATACGGCTTAATAGTCGGTGCTTACATGGAATATTCATAATAAATAAATACATAAATAATATTGTAATGCGGACTGAGACCACACGGTGCGGGCTGACAATCATCTCAACCGCGATAGAATCCACACTTGTAAGCTTGACCTTGCTGCCTAAGTTAGTGGGCTTCGAGTTGAGGGGCAGGCGGAGTGGCCCCCAGTGCTTCGTCTTGCCTGATAGATAGCGTATGAAGGCTTTTGATCCTGATTACCGCTATCGGGCCAAGACCTATCGCTTCTTAGCGGGCTGGGATGCTTCCGACCCAAATCGTCTTACTTTATTGCGAATGGATTGGGCCAGATGCCCTATTCATTGCTGAACCTATTTGGAGGCCCAATATGAATCTTGCGAGCTCTTTTACGGACTTGGCATATCACATATTATTCCACAAATATAATAGGGGTAATGGTTATAAAAATGACAATGGTGGATGAGAATTTGTCAAAATGGACATAGGAATTGAAAAACGGTGAAAAAATGTAACGCCCCGTTCCCGGACACCGAGTCCTTATCTGGAAAAGGAACGTTCGGCACGTATAAAATAAAAATAAATTCACTTTATACGTAAGCCTCTACTACGTCATATCAAAAATAAGCAAACGGAAGGACTCCACTGAGGTGTGCGTACTATCGGAGCCTACCTATTCTAGCCTCCGTGGATATTGGTGTGATCCACTAATATGTTGCCAAGAGTGTCCCAAAAGTGGATACGCGTAGTGCCCTTGAGTGCGGTTGTAACATAGATAAGTTAAGTAGAAACGTTTAGTCAATTCATGTTGATGGACATGAGATGAACCCTAGATTGAGTCGGTCTTACATAAACAACTAAACTTTTAATTATCTTATCTCTATAAATTGTGACTGTTATCATAGCTTCTCTTTCTTATTAAGTACGTTGTACTTACCTCAAATGCATGTTGTCTATGTGTTTGGGGATGAGAAGACGAACAGGTAGATATTGTTTACGAGGAGGAGTTCGATGATGACGTTTGAAGACGCTTCATTGAAGATTTTACATTTATTCATTTTGTTAATCTTTAATAGACTGTTTTTAGTATTTCTGGAATTGACTTTTGGTCTTCGTGACTTGTAGTACCTTTACTTTCCGTTTGATAATATCGTACGTTCATTTGGATTTCGTATTTTCCTTGAATGTAATAAGTTACATTTCAATCTTTAGATTTCGTTTCTATTCTTGGATGTTTGGAATTTTATACCCGAGTCTTTTGCTTCCGTTTGCTTATTTTTGATACGACGTAGTAGAGGCTTACGTATAAAGTGAATTTATTTTTATTTTATACGTGCCGAACGTTCCTTTTCCGGATAAGGACTCGGTGTCCGGGAATGGGGCGTTACAGTTGGTATCAGAGAGAAGCGTCTCTTAGGTTTCCTTTCTTTTAAGATAAGTTTTCTCTAGACCTTTTAGTAACATTCTGGTTTTCTTTGATCATCAGGATGGTGTTCACGAGAACTAGAGCGGGTGCAGAGGCTTCTGGAGTTCATCGGGAAAGTCCAACACCGGTCGTAGGAGGCGGTGTTGTGAGGCAGATTCCACCACCTCAGCGGAGTTTATCACCACCACCTTGTACTGCGACACCCACCCCAAGGTCTCAATAGGGTTTGTCACCGAGACCTCATCAGGAGCAACCTCCACGATGGCATGTGGGAAGTTCAGCTCAGTTCTCATTGGTAAGCGATGTTCCAACAGGATTTGTACCGCCACCGGTAAGCTACCACCCACATCAGCAAACCGTTTATCCTCCACCAGTCAGTGTTTACCCTCCACTAGTGAGCCATCCCTCGCCGCTAGTGTTTCACCAGCAGCATCAGACTTTCTACCCACCTCCTGCAGGTCATACCCCTCGACCTACCGTACCACTTCCACCATGGTTCGACCATCAGCAAGATTTCGGTTACCCACCCTTTGGTTTCCAACAAGCTCAGCCAACCCCACAACATCACCAGAATTATCATCAGGGATACTACCCTTTTCAGCCTGAACCTCAAGCGAATCCAACTTACCCTCAGCAACAGCAGTACCAGCAGCAAGTACCTTTCGGCTATCCTCCGGTTTACCCACTCGTGAGACCAGTATTTGAGCAAGCACCGGCTGTGGATTGGTATACAAGGTTGAGAAGGAATCGGGTTGAGAACTTCTATGGAAACGTTGAACATTCAAAGGCCGAGGAATGGATAAGGAGCTTCGAGAAGGCATGTAGGAACATTCATGTGCCTGAGACTGAGATGGCACAACTGGCAGTTAGTTTTCTTTTAGGCGCATCGAAGCTTGGATAGATGCTATCTGAGTAGCAATGACAAGGTTACTGATCCGAAGCTTTCAAAGCTATGTTCTTCAACGAGTACTTCCTGGCAACAGTGCAAGCGGATAAGGCAAGTCAGTTTTTGAAACTCAAGCAGGGTAATCATTTGACGGTATCTCAGTATACCAATAGGTTTAACGAGTTGGGACGGTTCTATCCCGAGCTTATGAAAGTGGAAGAAAGGAAGATGGCCTTTTACAAGGAAGGATTGGCTTATGAGATTCAGTCTGGCATGTTGGGATTTACAGCAAGGAACATGGCGGAATTGCTGAATAAAGCCTTGGAGGTTGAGACATTCAGGAAGAAGGCCACAGTTGTCATTGGAAACAAGCGGAACTTTGGGGCGAGTCGTGAAATTATCGGGGCGTCGCAATGAGCGTCAAGAAGACAACGACTCCCACGGCAGCTAAGGCCCCAAACAAGGCACCCCTGTGTCCTAAGTGCAACAAAATCATTCGAGAGTGCAAGCAAAATACTAATGGTTGCTACGTTTGTGGAGAGCCAGGGCACTTTTCTAGGGCGTGTCCAAATAGAGGAAACAAGAGCAATTCGGGCCAGGGAAACGGTAGAAGCGGCCCAAGCCGACCAGTCCAAGTTTTTGCAGCTGATGCTACAGATGCGGAACCAGAAGATGATGTTATCTCAGGTACCACGTTGTTATTTTATTTTATTAAGATATTTTTATAGCACGTTTATTCATGCTGTAACTTTATTTAAATGAATGAATAAGCATCCTAGGTGTGATAATGTTAGATAATCTAGTGGTCAGAGCTTTGTTCGATACGGGAGCGTCTAACACCTTTGTGTCGACCAAGGTAGCTAAGAAGTTGAGTTTACCTTCGGAACCTTTGAGAAACACTTTGGAAATAACTACACCGTTAGGGAAGGTAACAAAGGTAACTAGGATGATAACTCAAGTGGAAGTTTGAGTTGGATCTTATCGATGCAAGAGTGACTTCACAGTTTTAGACTTTTCAGATTTTGATGTAATTCTTGGGATAGATTGGCTATCCGAGAATTTTGTTCATCTAGATTTCCGAGAGAAGAAAGTGACTTTTAAGATACCCGGGAAATCGAGACAAGACTTATCGAGGTAATGTGTAAGAGGCAGTAAGAAGCGACATCCGATAATTTCAGTGGTCAAGGCAATCAGAGCTTGTCAGAAGGGTTGTGAAGGCTACTTGTTGTACGCAGTGGATGTGGAACAAGTGAAGCCAAACCTAGAGGAAACTCATGTAGTGAGAGAGTACCCTGAAGTGTTTCCGGAAGAGTTACTGGGAAACATGTCGGATAGAGAAATAGAGTTTGAGATCAAGTTTGTACCCAGGGCGTCACCAGTTGCTAAGGCACCCTATAGATTGGCACCGGCTGAGTTGAAGGAATTAAAAGCTCAACTTAAGGATATGCTTGAGAGGAACATAATTCAGCCCAGTACGTCGCCTTGGGGAGCCCCTGTTTTGTTCGTGAAGAAGAAAGATGGTAGCATGAGAATGTGCATCGATTATAGAGCGTTGAATAACCTTACCATCAAGAATAAGTACCCCTTACCGAGAATAGATGATCTGTTCAACCAGTTGCAAGGCAAGAAAGTGTTCTCTAAGATTGATCTTAGGTCCGGATATCATCAGTTGAAGATCAAGGTGGCAGAATATACGAAGACGGCTTTTAGTACGAGGTATGGACATTATGAGTTCTTGGTTATGCCTTTTGGACTCACTAATGCTCCATCTGCATTTATGGATTTGATGCAGCGAGTCTTCATGCCATACTTGGATAAGTTTTTGATAGTGTTCATAGACGACATCCTAGTATACTCTAAGGATGAAAAGGAACATGAGGAACACTTAAGGATAGTGTTAGGAACTTTGAAGGAGAACCAGTTGTTTGCTAAGTTTTCAAAGTGTGATTTTTGGTTGAAACAAGTCAGTTTCTTGGGTCATGTCATTTCTGGAGATGGTATACAAGTTGATCCAGCAAAGATTGAGGCAGTTGAGAATTGGCCCAAACCTACTACTAGCTTTGATAAGGAGCTTTCTTGGCTTGGCTGGCTACTATAGGAAGTTTGTGCAAGACTTTTCGAAGATAGCTACTCCACTCACTAAGCTTACACAGAAGAATGTGAAGTTCGAATGGACCAGCGAGTGTGATGCAGCTTTTCATACCTTGAAGGATAGGTTGACTACGGCCTCAGTGTTGGCAGTTCTGGAGATTTTTTATAACTATGATGTCTACACGGATGCTTCGGGACAGGTTTTAGGTTGTGTGTTGATGCAAGGAGGGAAAGTTATTGCTTATGCATCAAGGCAGTTGAAGGTGCATGAGAAGAACTACCCGACCCATGACCTAGAGTTGGCAGCAGTAGTGTTTGCCTTAAAGACTTGGAGGCACTACTTATACGGAGTTAAGGCAAGGATCTTCACCGACCACAAAAGTTTAAAGAATTTCTTTACACAAGAGAATCTGAACATGAGACAACGGAGATGGTCGGAGTTCAGTAAGGACTACGATTTGGATATCCAGTTACCATCCAGCAAAGCCAATGTAGTGGCAGATGCTTTAAGCGAGAAACCAGTGTTTGCAGTTTCGAGCATAGAAGATGTGGCAGAAAGGTTAGATGGGCTGGAAATCAGCAGGTTTGATCAGATTGAGGATCGACAGTTTTGTTAGGTGTAGTGCCCGAAAGACAATTTGTGTAATTGTTTTTAATAATGAATGACAGAATTTATCTCACCTTATTACTTGCTTTGTGCTTGTAAAGTGATACATCTGCTGCAAACCCTAAGTATATCTCAGATGTAACCACTTAACTTTCGGTGTATGGATTACACGTGAGGATTGAGTTAGTGGTGATATACTTAAATCTGATAGTCCGTGGTGAACTTAATCAAAGTTTAGGGTCTCTTGATTAAAACACCAATAATGTGCCCCGAGAACACCTTAGGGTGTGATAGTCTTATCCGGATTTGTCGGTAGAGGGTACCTCGTGGGGCATTTATATATGATGGCATTCATATAGGATTTGGACCGATTTAATCTGCATTTCTCGGTATAATTTACGTAATCGAGGAATCTTATTAAATCATTAGATGATCATATATGGATCAACCTTAATCTGAGGTGATCACGAGTCTTGCCGCTTGTCCCGGGTAGTGATTGATGTGTTAGTTACGGTTCACTTAGATATGTGTTCCAAGCCACTTCTCATTGGCACTATCTCCAGATGAGTGAGTAGTTCTGATTTTCACAGACATGGAATCCATTCCTTCCTGCGGGAAGTAGAGAGACAGTCCCCTTATTTGTTAGCCTTAAGAAAGTTATCGATCCCGGGAGTTCATATTAGACTAATTGATCACTAGTCAGATATGTGAACTAATTGATCATCAGGGGGTTAATGGTAAATAATGATAAGATATTCTGAGTAGGGTTCACGGAGACTTCCCACTCGGAATGGACAGTCTATGGAGGGTTAATCCGTAAGTAGTGATTATATCAATGGACGCTTATTCACTCTATGGGTTGAGTATAAGTATACATCTATAATCGGTAGAGTTCAGTTTCGGTTTTATGGTGGCGTAATCCCGGAATTAATAATTAATGTACTTATTCATTCGATGAATAATTAATTATTGGAGCTCTTTGGTTGTAGGTCCATGGTCCCGATGTGGCTTCGTAATTCGGACTAATAATCTTGTTAATTGGGCTTGTTGATAATTAATTGGTCAATAATTAATTGATATGCATGGATATTATTTAGTTGGGCTAAATAATATAATACACATAAAAGACATTTTATGTGGGCTTGGAAACCCTATGTGTGTGGTGCCTAAATGAAGGTTATTTAATTAGAGAGAAATTAGTTTTCTTGGATAATTATTTAACATGTGATTTATCTTTTATTTGTTAAATGATAATTCATGGAATATTAGATAATAATATGATTTATCCTAATTTGTTTGGGATAATCATTTTATTTATCTTTTATTTGGAATAAAGGATTTATGTAATAATTATCTATTAATTATTAAATCCTTGGAGGACAAGGTTTACTCTCCTATATAAAGAGAGTTCTCCCAAGCCTTATTTGATTGGAAATTTCGACCAACACACACAAAAAAGAAATAAAAATTAGTTTTCTTGTCTAGGGTTTTAGAAGAAGAAAAACTCTAAGTTTTTCTTGGTCTTGCATATCAAGGAGGTTTGTTTATCAAGAAGGGTGTCCACCAACCGCCGTTTGGAGAACACATCGGAAGGGTCTTGGTTAGAACAAATGGCAAGATGACTGCCGGGGCTTATATCCTTTGTGGATGTAAGAGAACCTCTCGGTCATTAAAAGTTTCATGTTTTAAAATATGTGGACTTGACCAGAATATTGATAAGTCTTTTGTAGACTGGGTATCAGTTTTGGTAAAATAGTAGTATTAGTGTTCGCGAAAAGTAACACTGAAACTGTTGGAAACAGCATGAGTGTGTTATCTGAAGTCAGAAACTGACACACCAAGATTCTCTGGATGAGAGAATTGGACTATATTCTAAGAATTTGATTCGGTCAAATTCACAAGAATGAGTCATTGACTATCCCATCCGTCTTATTGGTTAAGATGATCTTGCATATACGTATGCAACATTCATCGAGAGTAGTCCTACCCTACCTCTCAGGAATGATTCTCTAAATCTTCGGATAAAGAGAATGGGATAGAGCCTCTCTTGGATAACGGCAAGTCAGGTTATAACAAGTCAATAGTAATCGAATCTTGGATTCGAGCAATAAGTAGCGGTTTTAGTACGTCGTTAAGTATCTTTAGAGAGCGAGGAATCATATGCTTGTATATTCAGGTGCAAACTTGAATATGGTTGACTACACTGATTCTGACTTATAGTCAGATTAAGGATGATCATTAAGTTGGTCTCGGGCTCAGTGTTTTCTCATAGTGCTTAGAATTTCCTTTTTGGGTCTGGGAGTGATTCCAGGTCTGATAAGCCGATATCACTTCATTGTGAAAACAGTGAAGAGATAGCTTAGAAGGATCTTCTCAGTCATAAGAAGTCAAAAGCATATTGAGAGAGTACCGCTTTGATTGGAAGGACCGGCTACGTTTCAATCCTAAAGATCGTCTCGAGTCGACAACCTAGCTAATCAGTGTACCAAGTCGAGTGCTTGGAGGGTACGGCATTGATGGATATGTCTCATATGCTTTTAGAGCAAGTGGGAGAGTGTTGTGAATAAGATGAGAAAGGGTGTGCTCTAAAAACAATCGTTGCTTGTCATTTCGTGCAAGTGGGAGATTGTTAGGTGTAGTGCCGAAAGACAATTTGTGTAATTTTTTTAATAATGAATGATGAAATTTATCTCACCTTATTACTTGCTTTGTGCTTGTAAAGTGATACACTACTGCAAACCCTAAGTATATCGGTATGTAACCACTTAACTCAGTGTATGGATTACACGTGAGGATTGAGTTAGTGGTGATATACTTAAACTGTTAGTCCGTGGTGAACTTAATCAGAGTTTAGGGTCTCTTGATTAAAACACCAATAATGCGCCCAGAACACCTTAGGATGTGATAGTCTTATCCGGACTGTCGGTAGAGGGTACCTACGTGGGGCATTTATATATGATGGCATTCATATAGGACTGGACCGATTTAATCTGCATTTCTCGGTATAATTCCGTAATCGAGGAATCTTATTAAATCATTAGATGATCATATATGGATCAACCTTAATCCTGAGGTGATCACAGGGTGCTGCTTGTCCCGGGGTAGTGATTGATGTGTTAGTTACGGTTCACTTAGATATGTGTTCCAAGCCACTTCTCATTGGCACTATCTCCAGATGAGTGAGTAGTTCTGATTTTCATAGACATGGAATCCATTCCTTCCTGCGGGAAGTAGAGAGACAGTCCCCTTATTTGTTAGCCTTAAGAAAGTGATCGATCCCGGGAGTTCATATTAGACTAATTGATCACTAGTCAGATATGTGAACTAATTGATCATCAGGGGGTTAATGGTAAATAATGATAAGATATTTTGAGTCGGGTTCACGGAGACTTCCCACTCAGAATGGACAGTCTATGGAGGGTTAATCCGTATGTAGTGATTATATCAATGGACGCTTATTCACTTTATGGGTTGAGTATAAGTATACATCTATAATCGGTAGAGTTCAGTTTCGGGTTTATGGTGGCGTAATCCCGGAATTAATAATTAATGTACTTATATTGTTCGATGAATAATTAATTATTGTAGCTACTGGTTATAGGTCCATGGTCCCCGATGTGGCTTCTGTAATTCGGACTAATAATCTTGTTATTTGAGCCTCAATGATAATTAATTGGCTGGGCTAATTAATTGATATGCATGGATATTATTTAGTTGGGCTAAATAATATAATACACATAAAAGACATTTTATGTGGGCTTGGAAACCCTATGTGTGTGGCGCCTAAATGAAGGTTATTTAATTAGAGAGAAATTAGTTTTCTTGGATAATTATTTAACATGTGATTTATCTTTTATTTGTTAAATGATAATTCATGGAATATTAGATAATAATATGATTTATCCTAATTTGTTTGGGATAATCATTTTATTTATCTTTTATTTGGAATAAAGGATTTATGTAATAATTATCTATTAATTATTAAATCCTTGGAGGACAAGGTTTACTCTCCTATATAAAGAGAGTTATCCCAAGCCTTATTTGATTGGAAATTTCGACCAACACACACAAAAAAGAAAGAAAAATTAGTTTTCTTGTCTAGGGTTTTAGAAGAAGAAAAACTCTAAGTTTTTCTTGGTCTTGCATATCAAGGAGGTTCGTTTATCAAGAAGGGTGTCCACCAACCGCCGTTTGGAGAACACATCGGAAGATCTTGGCTTCTCTTCCTACTATTGGTAACTTGATCTTAACCCCCTTGTAGTAGTTTAAGTCCTTTAATTATGTATTGTGATATATAAGTCGTGATCCATCCGCTGCGCGTAGATCTAACTCGCTTAGATCTAAGAACCTGCATCCTTCAAGTTTGTGGCGCCGTTGTTAGCAAGATCTGAGTTGATGGATGACATTCGGGAAAAGCAAGATGAAGACCCAGCTTTGGTTGATTTGAAGCGAGTTGCTAGAGAGAAACCTACAGTGGGTTATGTCTTGGATAAGAATGGAAAACTTTGGTACCAGGATCGTTTGTGTGTGCCTAATGTTGGCAACTTAAGACAGAGGGTTATGGAAGAGGCATATAGGATTGCTTTTGCAGTTCATCCAGGTGCTACCAAGATGTATCGGGACTTGAAGGAGAAGTTTTGGTGGCCCTCGATGAAATTGGAAATAACCAAGTTCGTAGCAGAGTGTGACATTTGTCAAAAGGTGAAGGCAGAGCATAGGAGACCAGGAGGAATGCTTAAGCCCTTGGATATCCTGGACGATTTTCTGGAAAGTATTGGACTGTTGAAACAAATATCCGACCGGTCAGATCGATAATTATGGAGTTTTGGACGTGAGATAAAATTTTCAGGACGATCGGGATTCATCTTGATCCCGATCGGCCTCGGGAAAGTCATTGATGCTGCTTGTAAAAGTCGATTCAGCGAGCTAGTTGGGCGCTCACTGGAGAAAATTGACAAGTCAAAGCTCCGATCCAACCGTCCATATTGAAGCCCAAGGAATGAGGAACAGATCTGGAAAGTTTCGTTTGCGATCCGAATTCGTTTGGCTTGCCGATCGTCGAAGATTTTGAACAAATTGCAGATTATGTTAGAAATGAGTATACCCTAGTTAGGGTTTTGGTTATTTATTTTCTAATAGATTAGATACGGGGGTGCCAACGGTCCATCTCGGTGTTTAGTTTCTGCACTAGTATACATGTTTAGATTGTATGTGTAGAACCGGAAAATTGCCATGACATTCATCATATCATGAATTCCACTCCATATGCATACATGTAGAAATTAATTCGAGGAATTAGTTAGGCATGTATAAAACACACAATTAGTTTTAATTAATTGTTTGATATTAATTAGAAACTAATTAGGGTAAGAACCGAGGAACACGGGTTTTTTCAATCTTCGAGGTTGGGTGATGGATTCTCGGTGAATCCCACTCTGCGAAAGCATAAGGAGTAAAATCCCAAAACCTCGTGGTTAAGGTGTTGGATTCTCGGTGAATTCCACCTTACCTAGATGAGATTACGTTTTTTGTTCCGTAGTGTCTACGTGAAAGTTTGATGTTTAAGGATTGGATAATCACGGGCAAACATGGTTCGAAAGTGGTTTAACCACGGTTGGGTGGTCAACAGTAGCTACGGCTCGATCGACTTCACCCTCCACGTGGCGCGTTTGCGAGAAGTGCAGCAAGGTGAGCCATCCGAAGAGCCACTACGGCTCAACGGAGCTCCCTTAGTCTTGACCCGTCCGACGACCACATATGTTCCAACGAATAGGTCGGGTGGTCTAGCCCACGTAACCGACAACATTCGGGCCTGTGATTTATTGTTCCTTAATGTAACATCAAGTCCAAAAACGTGATCAGTACACCCACCACCTTTTCAAAATATTGAGTGGGAGCGGGAGAGGCGACAGCCGACCCCACGGCCTCTACTGTTGACACAAGCAACGTGAGAGAATGGTGACGCCTCGTGCGGCTTTGATTTCGCCCCCTAAGGAAGGCCTTCACCGCTATCAAAATTCAAGGCTTGGTCTCCGAAAGGATAGGATTTTGGGTACTCGTCGGGTCACCGACCGACCCTAAGCGGCACACTCGGGTCTACCTAAAAATCTAAGACAGTGAGGTCACACTCATAAAGGTATTTTTGGTAGTACCTTGGTGAAAAAGGAAAGGTGATTGACGATCACAAATGAGATGTTCGATTCTCAATCGATCTTCAATATTAATCGAAACCTCTTTGACCTACCCTAAGGCGGCACTGAGGCGTTAGATTAAATCCTTGGAGCGGTAGGATAGACTACAAGTACTTAGTTTATGTTCCTAAAATTTATTAGTAGTGTATGATTTGGATTTTTTTGTCAATTTTATTTACAACTATTTATATATCTCTCAGGGTGCTAGATCGCTAGTGTAAAATTGACTAGTAATGACTTCGTTAAAAAGTGGCAAGTAACTAGAACGTTGTACTTATTGATCTTACATGCGATTAATTTTTCGGAAGAGATATTTTTCTTGAGCCTTCAAGACTTAAGTGACGTAAATAAGTATGTCACTGCTGTCACTCGTGTTGAACGAGAGATAACCATTGTTAGTTTGAAAGATTATTGGGACGATAAAATTCTTCTAGTGAATTTTAATTGTGTAGTGTCTACACGAGAAATTTTCTAATAGAAAAAATAGAGAATCATAAATTAAAGTGTCGCTAGTTAGACGGTATTTGAAACCGATAAACTAGTGAGAGCTTTTATCTGTTGTTTTTCTAATTTATTAGAAAATTAGTCCCAGTGGGTGACGCTTTCATTAGACAGTTCACGAGTAGTGTCTACTCAATTGAACTGCTAGTTCAAGACTATTTCCTTTTAAGGAAAGTTGAGAATGGGAAAGAATGTCCATAAGTGTTAATCATCTTAACTAAAGTTTTGAGGCTAAACCGAAAAATTAATTATAGAAAGTATAGGATAAGAAAAGTGATTTCGGATCACATAACCAATGAATCCTTAGCGGCTTTCTTAAACCGAGTAACTTGACTCGGCAGCTTAGTTCTTTGGAAGAACAAGGAATCTGAGCATTAACAATTAATAGAGTAGACAACGGGCAGTTATTTCAGCTAGAATAGTGGGAGTGATATAAGGAAATGAATTTGGATTCTATCCTTGAATATCACGAGAAAAATTTATTTTTACATTTACGGTTCGTTGAAACAAATGGATTCACTTTCATCTCGATACTACGATTTGCCTTAAACAAAGTGAAGATGACATTTGTAAATGCGAATCATGACTCGGACTTTTGTTTGATAAAGATAGAACCACTAAGAAAAGCTGAATAGGTATGTGTAACACATCTAAAACTATTATAGGCGAATGGTTTCCGTATTAAGATAAACGATTCTTCAAAATCTATTAATTAGTGCATATATCCTAGAGATAAGACCTAATGACTGGCTAAGGGTGATTCCTATCTCCCAGTCACGGAACACTGTCTTAAAGGAACAATGACTAAGATTTCTTTCAATTGGGAAAGGGTAATAGATTTGAAGGGGTAACATAGCTTGTTCATCATAACCTTCGGGGTCTAGTGGGAGATACAAGCTAGTGGGAGATTTTGAGTGGTGACATTTTGTCTGATAACTACTCGAAACACGGTTTAGTTTATCAAAAGAATACGAGGAGGAGTCTCTGATTTTAGCAGAGAATAGAGTATTCCATGCTCAGAAATAGGCTATCGCATGGTCTTGGGACTGATGCTCGGCCTGCCTCCTAGTGGAATGTTTCTCACTGAGGAAGAAACCATAGGCTTGCCCGATATAGTTATTGATGTGCTACAATACATTGCTAAACTCGATTAAGATAATTGGTTGCAAAATAACGGTTAACATTATCATGTAAACCGAGAAGTTTACCTAGAAGATGCTAGTGAATTTATGGATAAGGAGTGACTTCGGTTCACACCACTTCCGTAAATGTAGGCATTTAGCACTTAATGCTTGAAGGTAGGACTAGAGATTTTGCGCATACGTTCAGATTGTGACTGTTCGTGAAATATCTTAATGCGTCGAGTGAAGGTTGGTTATAAGATTCTTGAGATCAGAAAGTGACGGTTGAACTCTCACAAGCCTTCTGATAGAATCTATAAGTAACAGCCTTAAACCTTGGATTACGGTTACCCAAAGGTAGTTACTATCTGATTTAATCAGACCACGTCCAACATCGGTTGTTGGTGATTACACTGATAAATACTACTAGATCAGAATGTCAATCCACCCAAAACACAGTGGGAGTATGGTTTAACCGTTGACCCATTGTGGTATTGTGGTTTTGTGGACTTTATAGTCTGCTGGGGTGATTGATAACCTATGGCTCTTAGTGGGCTGTATAGGATTCTGATCATAGAGGTTGGTTCGAAAACCTTATCCCTATGAATGGAGTTTTGGTACTCCAGTTCTGTTCAGCCTCTTGTAGAACCACCTGAGTGTCTCAGGCCCAGTGGGAGCAATTGGATCTAAGCGGAAAAGAGTCGAATGAATAGGAAAGTTTAAACTTTCAGCTCAAAGCTGAGTGGTATATGGGTGATTCCTAACAAGTAGAGAGTTAACCAGACCTTGAACTCTCTCACCACTCAGTCTTGCTAGATTTCGTTAGAAAGCAGAAAATAGGGGTGATTCCCTGAGACATTCTTGCCGTAAAACGGAGTCTGGATTCATTCGGAACAGAAGGGTCTTGGTTAGAACAAATGGCAAGATGACTGCCGGGGCTTATATCCTTTGTGGATGTAAGAGAACCTCTCGGTCATTAAAAGTTTCATGTTTTAAAATATGTGGACTTGACCAGAATATTGATAAGTGTTTTGTAGACTGGGTATCGATTTTGGTAAAATAGTAGTATTAGTGTTCATAAAAGTAACACAAATCATGGAAACTTGACATGAGTGTGTTATCTGAAGTCAGAAACTGACACGCCAAGATTCTCTGGATGAGAGAATTGGACTATATTCTAAGAATTTGATTCGGTCAAATTCACAAGAATGAGTCATTGACTATCCCATCCGTCTTATTGGTTAAGATGATCTTGCATATCGTATGCAACATTCATCGAGTAGTCCTACCTACCTCTCAGGAATGATTCTCTAAATCTTCGGATAAAGAGAATGGGATAGAGCCTCTCTTGGATAACGGCAAGTCAGGTTATAACAAGTCAATAGTAATCGAATCTTGGATTCGAGCAATAAGTAGCGGTTTTAGTACGTGCGTCAAGTATCTTTAGAGAGCGAGGAATCATATGCTTGTATATTCGGTGCAAACTTGAATATGGTTGACTTCTAACTGATTCGACTTGTAGTCGATTAAGGATGATCATTAAGTTGGTCTCGGGCTCGAGTGTTTTCTCATAGTGCTTAGAATTTCCTTTTTGGAGTGCAGGAGTGATTCCAGGTCTGATAAGCCGATATCACTTCATTGTGAAAACAGTGAAGAGATAGCTTAGAAGGATCTTCTCAGTCATAAGAAGTCAAAAGCATATTGAGAGAGAGTACCGCTTTGATTGGAAGGACCGCTACGTTTCAATCCTAAAGATCGTCTCAGTCGACAACCTAGCTAATCGATGTACCAAGTCGAGTGCTTGGAGAGTGCGGCATTGATGGATATGTCTCATATGCTTTTAGAGCAAGTGGGAGAGTGTTGTGAATAAGATGAGAAAGGGTGTGCTCTAAAAACAATGCGTTGCTTGTCATTTCGTGCAAGTGGGAGATTGTTAGGTGTAGTGCCCGAAAGACAATTTGTGTAATTGTTTTTAATAATGAATGACAGAATTTATCTCACCTTATTACTTGCTTTGTGCTTGTAAAGTGATACACTGCTGCAAACCCTAAGTATATCGGTATGTAACCACTTAACTCAGTGTATGGATTACACGTGAGGATTGAGTTAGTGGTGATATACTTAAACTGTTAGTCCGTGGTGAACTTAATCAGAGTTTAGGGTCTCTTGATTAAAACACCAATAATGCGCCCAGAACACCTTAGGGTGTGATAGTCTTATCCGGTTTGTCGGTAGAGGGTACTACGTGGGGCATTTATATATGATGGCATTCATATAGAATTTGGACCGATTTAATCTGCATTTCTCGGTATAATTCCGTAATCGAGGAATCTTATTAAATCATTAGATGATCATATATGGATCAACCTTAATCTGAGGTGATCACATGGTGCTTTGCTTGTCCCGGGTAGTGATTGATGTGTTGAATTACGGTTCACTTAGATATGTGTTCCAAGCCACTTCTCATTGGCACTATCTCAGGATGAGTGAGTAGTTCGATTTTCACAGGACATGGAATCCATTCCTTCCTGCGGGAAGTAGAGAGACATCCACTTTATTTGTTAGCCTTAAGAAAGTGATCGATCCCGGAGTTCATATTAGACTAATTGATCACTAGTCGGATATGTGAACTAATTGATCATCGAGGGTTAATGGTAAATAATGATAAGATATTTTGAGTCGGGTTCACGGAGACTTCCCACTCGAGAATGGGCGATCTATGGAGGGTTAATCCGTATGTAGTGATTATATCAATGGGCGCTTATTCACTCTATGGGTTGAGTATAAGTATACATCTATAATCGGTAGAGTTCGATTTGGGTTTATGGTGGCGTAATCCCGGAATTAATAATTAATGTACTTATATTGTTCGATGAATAATTAATTATTGTAGCTCTCGGTTATAGGTCCATGGTCCCCGATGTGGCTTCTGTAATTCGGACTAATAATCTTGTTATTTGGGCCTCAATGATAATTAATTGGCTGGGCTAATTAATTGATATGCATGGATATTATTTAGTTGGGCTAAATAATATAATACACATAAAAGACATTTTATGTGGGCTTGAAAACCTATGTGTGTGGCGCTAAATGAAGGTTATTTAATTAGAGAGAAATTAGTTTTCTTGGATAATTATTTAACATGTGATTTATCTTTTATTTGTTAAATGATAATTCATGGAATATTAGATAATAATATGATTTATCCTAATTTGTTTGGGATAATCATTTTATTTATCTTTTATTTGGAATAAAGGATTTATGTAATAATTATCTATTAATTATTAAATCCTTGGAGGACAAGGTTTACTCTCCTATATAAAGAGAGTTATCCCAAGCCTTATTTGATTGGAAATTTCGACCAACACACACAAAAAAGAAAGAAAAATTAGTTTTCTTGTCTAGGGTTTTAGAAGAAGAAAAACTCTAAGTTTTTCTTGGTCTTGCATATCAAGGAGGTTCGTTTATCAAGAAAGGTGTCCACCAACCGCCGTTTGGAGAACACATCGGAAGATCTTGGCTTCTCTTCCTACTATTGGTAACTTGATCTTAACCCCTTGTAGTAGTTTAAGTCCTTTAATTATGTATTGTGATATATAAGTCGTGATCCATCCATTTGCGCGCGTAGATCTAACTTCGCTTAGATCTAAGAACACCATCATCCTTCAAGTTTGTGGCGCCGTTGTTAGCAAGATCTCGAGTTGATGGATGACATTCGGGAAAAGCAAGATGAAGACCCACTTTGGTTGATTTGAAGCGAGTTGCTGAGAGAAACTCTGATGGGTTATGTCTTGGATAAGAATGGAAAACTTTGGTACCAGGATCGTTTGTGTGTGCCTAATGTTGGCGACTTAAGACAGAGGGTTATGGAAGAGGCATATAGGATTGCTTTTGCAGTTCATCCAGGTGCTACCAAGATGTATCGGGACTTGAAGGAGAAGTTTTGGTGGCCCTCGATGAAATTGGAAATAACCAAGTCCGTAGCAGAGTGTGACATTTGTCAAAAGGTGAAGGCAGAGCATAGGAGACCAGGAGGAATGCTTAAGCCCTTGGATATCCCTGAATGGAAATTGGATAAGATTCCGATGGATTTCATCACCGGTTTACCAAGGACAAGAGGTGGGCATGACGCGATTTGGGTAATTGTGGATAGACTGACTAAATCTGCCCATTTCTTACCGTATAAGGTTGATATGCCTTTGAAGAAGATGCCGACACTGTACTTGGATAATATAGTGAAGTTACACGGAGTTCCTATCTCAATAGTTTCGGATCGTGACTCGAGATTCATTAGTCGGTTTTGGAAGGGTTTACAAGAAGCCTTTGGAACCAAGTTGGATTTGAGTACGGCCTTTCATCCTCAAACAGATGGACAATCTGAGAGGACCATCCAAACACTCGAGGACATGCTGAGAGCTTGTGTCTTGGATGTAGGTGGATCATGGGATGATTACCTACCGGTAGCAGAGTTTGCCTACAACAACAGTTATCATGCAAGTATAGGCATGCCACCATTTGAAGCTTTGTATGGGAGAAGATGTCGAACGCCGCTGTTTTGGGATGAAGTCGGGGAGAGGCAAATCACAGGGCCGGAAATGGTTGAACAAGCTAAGGAAAGGGTTCAGTTGGTTAAGAAGAATCTGAAGGCAGCTCAAGACAGGCAGAAAAGTTGGGCAGATGTTAGAAGAAGACCACTTGAGTTTGAAGTCGGTGATAGGGTGTATCGACGAGCTTCACCGATGAAGGGAGTGAAACGTTTTGGACAAAAGGGAAAGCTAAGTCCAAGGTATGTTGGACCTTTTGAAATTCTGGAAAGGATTGGATCGTTGGATTATAAGCTTAAGTTACCAGAATCGATGTCAAGGGTCCATAGCGTGTTTCACGTTTCAATGTTGAAGAAGTGTCTGACAAGGAATGATGTTGAAACTACAATTGATCCGGAAATTCTACAAGACAATCTTGCTTATGATGAGAGACCGATCAAGATTTTGGACCGGAAGGAAAAGATGATTAAGAGGCGGATGATCCCATTGGTTTTGGTTCAGTGGAGCAATCATTCACCCGAGGAGGCAACTTGGGAAGTTGAAGAGGATATGATCAGTGAGTTCCAAGAGTTTGTGGATCTACCAAGTATGTTCTAGTTTCGAGGACGAAACTCCTTTTAAGGGGGGAGGAACATAATATTCCGATTTTTGGGAAAGGGCAGACGTGTCATTTTGTGAAAACGAAATATTATTATTTCTTTTTTTATGAGAGTTAAGTATTTAATAGAGTATGCATATATATATATCTTCGAATTATATATATATATATATATTTAAGGGAAATTTGATTATTTGATAATTAAAGGACAATTAAGGAAAAAAGGATTTATGGGAAATTGGTATTTAAGGAAAAATTAACACAATAATCCCATAACCTAGACTAAATCAGAAAATCAGTTTTTTACCTCTTCTCTGCGCAAATTTGGAGGAAGAAAGAGGCCAAGAGAGTTTTCACGATATCTGAAGCGTTGCTTGATCGTTTTCAGATCAGAGTAGAGCTTTGGAACCGTTGTGAGGAGAACATCGTTTGAATTTCAGTTTCATGTGAAGGGCTGCAGACTTTCACGGCTATTTGAATCTGGTTTGTGGCTGCAATTAGGTAAGAAACTCTTCCTATGATATCGGTTATGATTCGTAGAGTTTAGATTATGTTTTGAGACGTGTAGATGCTAGTAAAATATGTGTTTTTCGTTGATCAAGGATCATAGGTAATCTTGGGATGTTTAGATATGTTTTCTACGTTTTACTGTGTTGAAAATGAGGTTAATTAGGTTAGAAACGATTCAGAAATCGAGTTGTGAAGATTTTAGCGTTTTGGGAAAAACCCAAGTGGACGGGCATTTGTATTAGGCAGACGGGCGTCTGAGGTTAGATTGATGCAGGATGTAGCTGCTTTTGGCAGACAGGCGTTTGGGGTTTAGTGGACGGGCATTTGATTACGGACGGGCGTCCATAGGGTATCTGTTGGTCCCTTGAAAAGGCTTTGGTTAAGTTTAGAGGGGGGGGGGGGGGGGTGAATAAACTTATCACTTAAAACTTTTGGAGTTAACAAACTAAGCAACTTTAGCGACTGCTTGATATCTCGATGAGTCTCATGATACCTCGATAACTTTCTTTGATGCATAGTAGTCTACTGACAGTTGAGTTTACTGAATTTGTGCAGCGGAATTATATCAAAATTAAGCCTTATTACTTGTTGTTAAATATGATACTAAGTATTAGATACTCAGTAGTGTATGTATGTGATTTCAATTGCTAGATTCAGTAGGTTGATGTGTATAGTAAACTAAATGCAGAATGTAAGTGCAGAAAGTAAGTAGGCATATTTTATAGTGGTTCCAGGTGGTGTAATCCTGTCAGACCACTCTTCTCCTGTGATGTTGGAGGAAATCCACTAGAGATCTTTGATGTATCTGTTACAAAGATTCCTAAGTTGCTTGTCCTTCACCAATAACTATGGCTTCACAAACTGAACACTTGGAACAGGTAGGATTGCTGCTCCAAAGTCTTCCACTGTTCCTTGAAGGGTAGGATTGACTCTTCACCAGCTCCACCACAAACAACAGTCTTTCACACCCAACAGATGCTTCACTGTCTTTAGTAGGTTCTTTATAGAATAAAGAATGAATCAAGTAAATGATTCAGTTACAGAAGCTTGATTAGGATGATATAATCAGCAGCTTGCAGTCTTCAAGTGTGTAAACTTGATGTAGCTTGAATGCAGAATACACTTGAAGATTTTCACTGGATCGGTAGCTTTAAGCTCGATGAGTTCGATGGGTGTTTTGCGACTTCAGGAATTATCACATATATTTTTCTCTTAAAGTTCATCATCTTTTTCTGAGTTGGAAGTCCTCTATTTATAGGTAGGAGTGCATGTGACTTGTATTTGAAATTCAAATATGACCATTCCTGGTTTTGTCCCACTTGACTTGCTTTCTGTCACTATTCATAAGACTGACACTGTCATAATCCTTTTGACAGAATGCAGTCTGTCCACCCTCTGACTTGTAACCATTGGATAAAGTCCTGAATCATCCCAACGTCCTTTTAATCTCAGCCATTGATTTGTTTGATAAATCAGAGGTAGTTGGCTGTCCTTATCCATGTAATCTTCCAATGTAAACTTGAATTAATCGAGGTATATATATCAAGCGAGTTCATCGATCTGTATTGAAATACCTATCATTTCTTTGAATCAAATTTCTTTGTGTTTAAAACACAATGCAAAGAGACTTCTTTTATCTAACTTTTATTTGTGAAGTTAGATTACAACTTTTTGCAAATAACTAAGTTCCAATCACCATCCAACTTATGGAACTTAGACCTTACACACAAGGTATATAATCGATCGTTTTAGGTCATCACAGACTTGCCTAAATTCGATTCCATATCCTTGTCTTTAATTACTAAGTTTGATCCCTTAGCCTTCATTAAGCGAGTTTGAGCCTCGGCCTTCGATCTTGAAGGGTTCTGACTAGTCTACTGACCTATCTACCCTACTGATATGGACCAGTCTGCTGATATAAATCAGCTGACCTTTACAGTGCTTGTTTGATCAAACCTAATCAAAGATCAAACTCTAATAATCCTATACATTTGATCTAGACATCTTTTTGCCTTTGCACTATAACAGTTAGTCTGGCACTCATCACTAAAACTTAGAAATAAGTCCAACAATTTCCCCCTTTTTGGTGATGATGCCACTACCCTCACCTAACAGCAAAGCAAAAGGATTTAAAACAAAAAAAGAACAAATTTAGTCATCTCTCATTATAAACATTTGTTCAAAGATTATTACGGTCTAGCATCAGCAAAAATAAAATAGATAAGTATGTTGATCTAATGTCTTCTCTCCCTTTCCTCTCTTGCCTTTTCAACTTGTTCTTGATAAGCTCTTATTTCTTCTATCATCTCTCTCATCCATTCATTTTCAATCAAAGTGAAGTCAATGTAGGAATTCACTTCTTTCCACCACTTCCATGCTTCAGGTAGGATGAGAATGATTTGATTGACTCTGAATCCCATTCTCATGTAAAGTTCTTTGAATTCATTGAGAGAGTCCTTAGCTTTTGTGAAAGGCAAACTTCTTTCACCTTTACCACTTCTTCCACCTCTTCCACCTCTGTAACTTGCCCTCAAGGCTTTAACTCTTGCTTCCCAAAACATTAGCCCCAAAAATAAGTTCAAACCTTCATGAAATCCCTTGTCATGATAAGGTTTCCTTCTGTTGTAGTACTCATTCTTGTATTGTTTAAGGAGATCATCGATAGAGTGGAATTACGCAGTGCGAGTTCCCTGAATGCATTAGTGTCATTCTCCCATTTTTCTTAGCAAAAATCCTTGCGACCTCTTTTGCTCTGCTGTTTGGCCCTCTTCCCCCTTAGTGACATCATCAACAAAACGGACAGCAGGCCATGAACACTCTCTTGTGTGATAACCAGATTATTCAGTTGTCCTTCCATAATTTCAGTTCTTGTATCAACTGCAGTAATCCTTGATTGCAAACTTTCCTCCAGTAGATTTATCCTCTCAGTAAGCTTAGGATCCAATCCAGCAGGTTGAGATGTTCCAAGCGACCTTAGCGAGGCTTAGGTGAATCGACAAGTTTATCAAGTTTTTGATGGATAGATGCAAGTTGGTCTTTCAAAACTTTTCCTTGATGTATTTCCTTGCCTGATTCCCTCACATCTAGAATAAGATTATTAATGACATTTTGAGTAGATGTGAAATTTGAAACAAGCTGTTTGATGGGTTGTCTGTTGTTGTCCACTAGCTTCATCAGTTCTTCAAATCTTTGTTCATGTCTCATCGAGTTGAGTTCTTAAGCGTGTTATGTCATTTCGATGACCCTCAACTCTTCCACAACATTTTACGGTACTCCACCGGTCATTTCTCCAAAGAACTCCATCAATGAGCTCTTCTACATTATATTATGCCATTTGTCTGCTGATGACCATTGCTCTGCTCATATCTCTCCCAGCAGGGGGAGGTCCTTCCTCAACCATAGCACCAAGAATATCTTCCATTATTGGATCTTGTGCAGGTTCATCATTCACTGGTTCATCATCAGAAGATCCATCAATTTGAAACTTTTCATCACTGTAGTCATAGTCCAACAGTTGCTCATTCTCATTAATAATAACAGACTGTTGACCATCCTTCCCTACAGTGGCCTTGACTCCAGTAGGCTCCACTACAGCAGCCTCTTCAACAACAACAGCAGGGGTTTCCTCCAAACCCAAAGATTGTTCCAACCTGTGTCCAGGTGCTGTTTGTAACTCAGCAACCTGTACCTCCTGTTCCAACCTTTGTTCAAGTGCTGTTTGAAACTCAGCAACCTGAACCTCCTGTTCCAACCTTAGAGGATTGAATACAGCCTCATTATCCACTTGGAATCCTTTATCATGACCAATTTTTGTTAGGATAAAAGCAGTTTTGGATAAGGTCCCCTCAGTGTCAATCCAGTCTTGATATTGAATTGATTCCTCTGAACTAGCACTGGATTCACTGTGGTCAGTAACCCTCTCATCACTTGAATCCACAGTCTCCTGATCATCAACATGCTCAGCAGGTTCTTCAACAAACATAGCATCAATCTCACCAACCATCTTATTTGCACCACCATCTATTCCTTCATTGATTTGTGCCTCAATATCATCAATGGTGAGATTTTCCAGATCCTCATCCATTTGTCCATACTGTTGTCTATCAATGAAGCATCTGTACCGATGAAGCGCCTCTATATTAGGATCAATAAACATAGCAAAGTACCACTTTGGTTCCTCCCGACCAGATGGAAAATCACCTCTGAGAGTCAGGATGAAGATGATGAATCATCATCATCATCTCTTGATCCACGAACTTGATACCCTCCTCTTTCTGTTGATCTTCAAAAATGTCCATCAATCTTGATTGCAGCACAGTTGTATCAATCATATCCAACAAATTTTCAACTCCCAACTTGTCAAAAGCCCACTCCTCAAAATCAGTCATAGGTTCTGCAGCTGGCTTTTGCCTCTTGTAGAAACCAAACTTCCATTGAAAATAATCAGCTACCTGCTGAAGTTTGGGATCAACAAAGTCATCCTTCTTCTTCTTCACATGTCTTTCAAAAGGCATGAAAGACCTCCTGAGAGTCTTTTGATGGCTTGATGACCTCCAAAGGTCCCAACAAGCAAACTTAAAGTTTCTTCCACAGATGCTTCTAAGTCAGTAGGTTTCTCAGGTTGTATATTAGTCCCTACTACCTCCATCTGTACCACACTTTCTTCCCCCTGACTTATATGCTCATCAGCAGGGTTAACATCAGACAGTTCTTCCCCCGAACTATTGCCAGAATTGCCAGGTCTTGCACAAGTGTTTCATTACCACAACACGATTCATACTCCGTTGTCTGCCTGTGGCTCTTCAACAAGTTGCTCAACAACAACTTGGGCCAGATTGAAGGCTCGGCTGCCTTAGCGGTGAGGATTACGTAGCTTCAGCAGATTGCTCAACAACGACCTCTACATCCTCAGTAGGCTTTATAATGGTTATAGGTTCAGCCTCAATAGCCTCTCCTGCTTCTTCTACTTCTTCTTCTTCCTGTTCTCTTTGAGCCTCCAAAACTTTCAATTGTTTCCCCTTTCCATGTTTCTTCTTGTGGATAATCTCCTTCATTCTCTTGGAAAGTGGCTCATCATCAATTTCAATTGCAGTAGACTATCTCTTTCTACTGTCTTCTTTATGTTGTTCCTTCAAAATCTCAACAACAGTTTTCTAGCACTACAAAGAGTCGATAATCTCAACTTCAATTGGACCCTCGTGAGACTCAATGATCTGTCTTTGCTTGCTTCCTTGTTTTCTTAGGCTTTAACAGCTCTGTTATCTTTCTTGTGTCAGCAGCCTTTCTCTTCTCAGTAGTCTTCTTTGGTGCAGCAGGTTTGATAGTTTTCTTAGTAGTTTGCTTGACCTGCTCACCACCAGCATCACCATCATCTCCATCATTATCACTATCAGCAGCTTCAGCAATACCTTCTTCATCATCATCCAGACTAGGGATAAGATAGTCAATCTCTTTCTTGTATCTGGATTGGTTTATTTTCTCAGGTGCCACATCAGGAATTTCCAAATGATTCAGCAGGGCCTAAACCATTAATCCTAAGGGTAAGGCCTTGGATTTCCTTTTCCCTTCTCTTTCTTCTTTGGCTACTTTCTTCATGTAGTGGATAAAGTATCCACCCAAATCAAATTTCATACTGCAGATAATCATCAAGCACTCTATCTTAGGACACGATAGAATGTCCATACTTCCAACCAGCCCTAATACGTTCTTAGCAATGATCTTGCTCAAAGAGAGTTGTACTCATACCCAATGTGTTTCACATTGATACCTGGAATTGATTTGGTGGCTTCATTGGTCTTGATTTTGTCAACAAAATCCATCTTTGACAACCCCATTTCCTCAGGATTTACAGGAGCATATATTATTTCTTCAAAGCCAAAAACCTCCCTCAGCAGGTTTGAGGAGACTTCAATTTCTTGAGCATTTACAGTTGTTTTAAATGCTTCTCTTCCTTCCCTTATCACAATGTTCTTCCAGAAACTAACAACATTTGTGCAAGAGATTGTTTCCAATCTTATGTTCATTACATTCTCCAATCCTTCATATCTCCTTATTCTTCGACCAATGTTAATAGCTAACTCTGTTTTATTAGCATCAACAACAAAACCTCTCACACTTTGGCTTGTTCCAATTTGAACATCAATCTTTTCCGCCATTGTTAAAAAGAAAAAGATGAAGAAGATAGCTTGTAAATCTGTGTTCACACAGTGTAAATACAGAGAAAATCAATCTGAGATTTTTGTAGTAGCCTTTGTGTAGTAGTCTGTGTATATATAGGCAAATGCAATTGAGACTGTCAGAGTAAGTACTGTGCAGTTAACCATGATTAATTTGAGTGAATGCTAACTTGACACATGGCCCATTACTTTCTCCATAACGTTTGTAACCGTTGGATCGTGTTAACTGCGGTTATAAAGGATAAAATAAATATCCTGCCAATCTGCTTTTTGACTTTAATAAGTTTGACTATGTAACACATTATTCAGCAGACTTGTCATCAGCAGGGTTGGCTCAGCAGCCTGCTGAGAAAGATGCTTTAGCAGCCTGTAACTCTGCTGATTTTTGATTCCTTCTTGTTTTGTTCAATTGATAATACAAGATGAAGTTTGATACCAATGACTGATCTGTCAAGTGAGCTCACCCAACATGACAAAGACCAATCCCCTTGGCAACCTCATTTTCTCAATTGTCCAAACATAAGTACATGGAATTGTTGATACCAATGACTAATCTGCTAAGTGAGCTCACCCAACATAGCAAAGAGTAATCCCCTTGGTGAATTCCAGTACACTGCTGATTATCAGTCAACTTTAATAATTCCAAGTTCAGTCCTTAGTTTAGCAAATCTTTCACTGTCAAGTGGTTTAGTGGAAATGTCAACAAGTTGATCTTCAGTAGGGATATACAGAACCACCACATCCTTCTTTTCAACATGATCTCTTATAAAGTGATGTCTCACATCAATGTGCTTGGTTCTAGAGTGCAAAATAGGATTTTCTGTAATAGCAATTGCACTTGTTCTCACACATTATTGGAATTTCTTTCTCTTCAATTCCATAGTCCCTTAATTGTTGTCTTAGCCAAAGTACTTGTGCACAAAGAACTTCCAAAGAACAATGTATTCGACTTTTCAAAGAAGTGGAAGTTGATATTGAGTTCTGTTTCTTGCTAAACCAGGAAACCAGTCTATTTCCCATTAACTGACAGGTTCCTATGGTGCTTTTTCTATCAATCTTGCATCTAGCATAATCAGAATCTGAGTAGGATATAACTTTGAAACTTCCATCCTTGGAATACCATATCCCTACTCCCAAAGTCTCTTTTAGGTACTTGAGAACTCTCTTGACTGCACCTAAGTGACTTTCTTTAGGTTTAGATTGAAATCTTGCACAAACACTCTACAAACAAAGGATATATCAGTCTGCTTTGCGATAAGGGTACATCATCATCGCCTATCATCCTTCCTTCAGTATAAGGTCGATCAACATCTTTGCCTTCTTTATCTTCATCCAATCTGATATTTGTACTCATAGAAGTTGATATCCTGTACTATTTTCCATACCAAACTTCTTCAAAGAATTTCATTGGTGTACTTGGTTTGATGAATGAAGATTCCATCTTTCATCTGTTTAACTTGCAATCCCAAAAAGTAGTTCATTTCTCCCATCATACTCATTTGGAATTTGCTCTTCATTAGATTTGCAAACTTTTCACATAGCAATTCATTTTCAGAACCAAAATTGTGTCATCAACATAAATCTGTGCCAGGCGAGGTCTCATCCTTCTCATTGATTACGAAAAGAGTCTTTTCAATGGTGCCTTTTGTAAAACCATTGTCCACCAAGAATTGAGATAGAGTCTCATACCATGCTCTTGGTGCTTGTTTCAAACCATAAAGTGCTTTGTTGAGTCTATACACTTTATCTTCTTGATCTTTAACTTCAAATCCAGGAGGTTGCTGAATATACACTTCCTCCTCTAGAATGCCATTCAAAAATGCACTTTTGACATCCATTTGATATACTTTGAAGTTCTTATATGCAGCATGTGCCAAGAATAATCTGATAGCTTCCAATCTTGCAACATGTGCATATGTTTCATCAAAATCTATTCCTTCAGCTTGAGAATAGCCTTTTGCAACTAGTCTGGCCTTATTCCTCACAATGGTACCAGATTCATCAAGTTTGTTTCTGTATACCCATTTAGTACCAATGATATTTGTATGACTAGGCCTTTCAACTAGTGTCCAAACTTGATTTCTTTCAAATTCATTTAATTCTTCTTGCATAGCAATTATCCAATATGGATCTGAAATTGCTTCTTCAACAACTTTAGGTTCAACTTGAGATAGAAAACAAGTAAACATTGCTTCTAATTGTCTTTTAGTCCTCACATCTTGCTGTACATTGCCAATAATTTGTTCAGCAGGGTGATTCCTTAACCATTGTGGATTCTGGTTAGATTGATTCTCGGGAATCTCATCTTGATGGTCTCTCTTTGTTGCTTCTTCAACAGGGGTTCAGCAGATCCTTGAACCGCTTCAGGCTTGTTGCATCATGAGTATCACCAAAGCAGGTGTTCAAAGAAGGCGAATCGAAACTTTTAAGTCATTAAACCTTTCCAAAACTTCAATACAATCTGGATCAGTGACTTGTAGGTTCTCAGCAGGTTCACAACCTTCACCTTCCTTACCAGTGAATTTAGGTTCATCAAACACAACATGGATAGTTTCTTCATGTTTCAGTGACCTCTTGTTCAAGACCACAATGCCTTGTTGATCAAGAATATCCCAAGAAAATTCCTTCATCTGACTTTGGTTGGAATGTCTTCAAATGTTCCTTATGATTTAAGATAAAACATTTACTTCCAAATGGATGGAAATAAGATATATTAGGTTTCCTTCCATTCCAAATATCATAAGGTGTCTTCAGCAGCTTCTTGTTCACTGAGGTTCTGTTTTGTGTATAGCATGTCAGTATTAATCGCTTGACCCAATACCTTTCGGTAGTAATGCTTCACAAATCATTGTCCTTCCTGCTTCTTTTAAAGTTCTGTTTCTTCTTTCAGCAACCCCATTTTGCTGAGGTGTACCAGCAGCAGGAAGGTGATGTAGTACACCATTCTGTTCACAATATTCTCTTATAAATTTATTAAGAAACTCAGTACCCTTGTCTGATCTGATTTTTACTACAGTTAAACTTTTCTCATTTTGTAACCTCTTCAAAAGATCAGGCATCTTCTTGAGTGTCTCACTTTTCTTGTTCATAAATATCACCCAAGTGTATCTAGAGTAATCATCCACAACCACTAAGGTGTATTTCTTTCCTGTAACACTTGTTGGTGTAACTAGTCCAAAAAGATCCATATGCATCAGCTCCAAGACTCTATTAGTTGATTGCTTAGTCTTTGATTTGAAGCTAGTTTTGGTCTGTTTACCTTGCTGACATGCATCACATATAGTATCTTTCTTGAATGTGATCTCAGGTAAACAACCACCAGTTTCTTCTTCACCAACTGATTGATGTTATCAAAATTTAAGTGATTTAGCTTTTTGTGCCATAACCAATTGAGTTCTGACTTGGTATGCACAATTAGACAGGTTTCTGGAACTGCAGTAGACCAATCCACAACATACATGTTTTGTTGTCTTCTACCAGCCAATACAACTTGATCACCTCTTTCACTAATGACAATACAATTTTTTTTTGTCAAAAGTGACCTTGTATCCCATGTCACAGAATTGTCCAGTGCTCAGCAAGTTGTACTCCAGTCCTTCCACATATACAACATTCTTTATTGTAAGTCCATTCCTCACAAGTGTGCCATATCCTCTTGTGTAACCAGGTGTATTTTTGTTGCCAAAATTCACCCTTGGACCATCCTTTGCCACAAAGTTTGACAAACAATGCTTATTCTTTGTCATATGTCTGGAACATCCACTGTCAAAGTACCAGACACCCAACAAAACAAAGTTAATACATTTTAGGTACCCAAACCTGTTTGGGTCCATAATGGTCAGTGGTAAGCATGACCCCTGGGATGTTTCCATAAGGTCTACTCCTAAAAGTGTCATACTTTGGTTCATACATATATTCTACACATCCATAAGTTCTAACAGTTGATTGTGTAGGATTTACATATGTTTTCTGGCCTTTTGGTTTATAATGTTGTTTGAAGTGATTCTTGCTGTTAGAAGCATTGGCATAACCATTAGTTTGTTGTCTGTTAGGATCAGCCCTATAGTATGGAGTCTGCTGAGGTCCCTGCTGAGGTCTTGTATAAGTCCTCTGATGAGCCCTTTGCTGATTCCATTGCTTAGGTTTTACCCTAGCAGCATGGTTATACTTGTTGTTTCTAGCATTAGATGCAGGAATATTCCAATCATTATCAGTAGGGAACAATCTACCTTTCCCCCTGAGATAAGTATCCCTAGAATGATTAACATATTTGGGTTTAGGATTCTTATCCTTGGAATATTTCTGGTTTCTACCTTTACGTGGTCCAAAAAACTTGGTAGCAGTGTCCTGCTATCGATGAGTCTGAAAGGCACAATGAATCCTATTTTTGGATTTGTTCTTTTTATTAAGAGTTGTTGACTTCTTTGACTTCTTATTTTGCTTCCTTGAAGCATTCTCAGTAGGTTTTACTGCCTCAACAACCTTACTAGAAGTTGGATCTTGTGCGGTACAAACTTAGGACCACCTGCAGTACTAGGTTCATAGCCTTCTTCGGATCCATTCTTTTGGATTGTTGAGTTCCAAATCCAAGCCCTGTTCTATCACCATAAGGCTTTCCAGATTTGTATGCGATAGATGAACAAGATGGTTCAAAGATTCGAAAAACTACTAGATGTTCAAAGAGGCTTATCTTGATTCATCCAACATCTTTTCTTTACCTTTGAGAACCCTTAATTCAAAGATTCAATCTTCCAACTTCTAATTGAAGAGCTTTTTTCTCGCCTTCACAATCTCATAACCGTTGTATTATCCTCGATTGATTAAGGATGGCATCCAAAGTCTCATCATTGTCAGAATTTCTAGGATTTGAACCACAAGTTGATTCACAATCACTTCCAGCAGGAGTATTGATAGATACAGTGTTGTATACCTCCTATGTTTCATCCATATTGGCCATTAATGCATAATCTTCCATCTCAGCAACCAATGCTGTGTCATCTGATTCATTTCCTTTTTCAGATTCCACTTCATATCCTGATTCATCTTCAGCAACCATAGCCTTCTTGCCATATCTTCTTTGTTGGCTTTTGGTCTTGATGAGTCCGGACAATCAGTCCAAAATGTCGAGGCTTTTGCGCGTTGAAGCCTGAGATAATCGTGTTCCTTACTTTGTTTTAACTCGGGACGATCGGAGTTTGAAGTGTCCTGGTTTCTTGCAATGAAAGCATAGATAATCATTGTCTTTCTTTGGTTCTTCTTTCTTCTTTTCACTGAATTTCTTGTTGAAATTTCTTGGAGAACCCTTTCCACCTTTCATCATCCTGATTTTCTTGCTCAGTAGGGCAATCTGCTCTTGCATTTCATCCAATAGATCATCCTGAGCTCCTGATGTCTCCTCTTGATGTTTAGCAGCCAATGCAGTTGTCTTTGGTTCCTCCTTTTCAGTGGTAGGAACCAATCTCTTGCTGAAATCATAGGCTTTAAGATCTGAGAATAATTTGAATGTATCCTCTTCATGCAGCTTTCTCATTTCTTCTATTGCTGTGACTTTCATCTCCCAAACTTCTTTGTCTGGTAATGCTTCCAGGATTTTTGTGTTTATTTCTTCTTTTGAATAACTTGCACTCAGCAGGGTAAGTTCATCCAGGATAGCATTGAATATTGACTCCATTTGCTCAATGGTTTCATTTGGTAGCATTTTGAACTTTTGAAACCTCTTTTTGGCCACACTGATTTTGTTCTTCTTGATAGCATCAGTGCCTTCACAGATCAACTGTATTTTGTCCCAAAGTTCCTTTGCAGTTTTGCAATCTTTAACCTTCATGTACATATTGCTATCCAAGGTTCTATAAATGATATCAATAGCAATATTGTTGAGGTTTGCTCTCATTCTATCTTCAGCATTCCATTCTCTCTTTGGTTTTGGAATGTACTCAGTCACATCACCCACTGTTACTGCCTTGGTAATCTCTAGTGGTCCATCTGTTAGCACATCCATCAGTTCATCATGAGTTGCGACAAGTAAGCTTGCATTCGACGTTTATATTCATCAAATCTATCTAGAGAACACATCGAAGATAGTTCTAGCATCTTGAGTGTTATCCATGATCTGAGTTTTGAAAATCGGTGATTTGAAACGTTTTCAAAGTATTTTCACAAGCACAACAAGTAGGATTTCTTCAGAACAGAAGCACTGCTCCGATACCAATTGTTAGTCCCTTGAAAAGGCTTTGGTTAAGTTTAGAGGGGAGAGGGGGGTGAATAAACTTAACACTTAAAACTTTTGGAGTTAACAAACTCGGCTTCAAAGAGACCTCTTTGATATCTCGATGAGTCTGCTTGATACCTCAAATAACTTTCTTTGATGCACGATGATCTCACGGACAGTTGAGTTTACTGAATTTGTGCAGCGGAATTATATCAAAAGTAAGCCTTATTACTTGTTGTTAAATATGATACTAAGTATTAGATACTCAGTAGTGTATGTATGTGATTTCAATTGCTAGATTCAGTAGGTTGATGTGTATAGTAAACTAAATGCAGAATGTAAGTGCAGAAAGTAAGTAGACAGATTTTATAGTGGTTCAGTGGTGTAATCCAGTCACCCACTCTTCTCTCATGATGTTGGAGGAAATCCACTAGAGATCTTTGATGTATCTCATTACAAAGATTCCTAAGTTGCTTGTCCTTCACCAATAACTATGGCTTCACAAATGAACACTTGGAATGTAGGATTGTTTGCTCCAAAGTCTTCCACTGGTCCTTGAAGGGTAGGATTGCCTCTTCACCAGCTCCACCACAAACAACAGTCTTTCACACCCAACAGATGCTTCACTGTCTTCAGCAGGTTCTTTATAGAATAAAGAATGAATCAAGTAAATGATTCAGTTGTAGCAGCTTGATTAGGATGATATAATCAGCAGCTTGCAGTCTTCAAGTGTGTAAACTTGATGTTGCTTGAATGCAGAATTCACTTGAAGATTTTCTCTGGATCAGTAGCTTTAAGCTCAGTAGGTTCAGCAGGGTGTTTTTGTAGCTCAAAATTATCACTTATATTTTTCTCTTAAAGTTCATCATCTTTTTCTGAGTTGGAAGTCCTCTATTTATAGGTAGGAGTGCATGTGACTTGTATTTGAAATTCAAATATGTCCGTTCCTGGTCTTGTCCCATTTGACTTGCTTTCATCACTATTCATGGGGTCGACATCGTCGTAATCCTTTTGACGAATGCGATCATCCACCCTTTGATTTGTAACCATTGGATAAAGTCCTGAATCATCCCAACGTCCTTTTAATCTCAAATTCATTGATTTGTTTGATAAATCGAGAGGTAGTTGGTCGCCTTATCCATGTAATCTTCCAATGTAAACTTGAATTAATCGAGGTATATATATCAAGCGGGTTCATCGATCATGTTGAAATACCTATCGATCTCTTTGAATCAAATTTCTTGTGTTTTAAAACACAATGCAAAGAGACTTCTTTTATCTAACTTTTATTTGTGAAGTTAGATTACACCTTTTTGCAAATAACTAAGTTCCAATCACCATCCAACTTAAGGAACTTAGACTTACACACAAGGTATATGTAATCGGTTTAGGTCATCACGACTTGCCTAAATTCTCGATTCCATATCCTTGACTTTAATTACTAAGTTTGATCCTTAGCCTTCATTAACCGAGTTTGAGCCTCGACCTTTCGTCTTTCAAAGGTTCCTGACTAGTCTACTGACCTATCTACCCTACTGATATGGACCAGTCTGCTGATATAAATCAGCTGACCTTTACAATGCTTGTTTGATCAAACCTAATCAAAGATCAAACTCTAATAAGCCTATACATTTGATCTAGACATCTTTTTGCCTTTGCACTATAACAGTTAGTCTGGCACTCATCACTAAAACTTAGAAATAAGTCCAACAAGGTATCAAACAGGCGTCTGGCCTGTTTTACCATGTTTTTACTATTTTTAGCATTTCCGATGGGTTTTTGGCCTCATAAACGTGTTCTCTCTATTTTTAAACCCCTTATCCATGATATGTTAACATTGTTAAACTTAAACAAGCCTGAATTGAACTTCTGATTCTTTCAGTTAAAACACCGAATGTACTCTTAAAGGGAGTTGAAGTTCGGATCCGTCGGAAGAGCATGATAGTCTTGTGCTTTGATGAATTAGCATTCATCAATGTCTGTGTAATTGCTAGGCCTTGTTAATGTCTAGTGGTCTAGGAAGAGAGTAGTAAATGTGAGGGAGATTAATTAAAAACACATAGGTGGTTAGTTAATCATTCTAATAAAATTACGTACTTGACTAGTAAAAGATTAAACAACATGTCTCTCTTGGATAGGCACCAGTCTATATCGCGATGTGTGTACTACCTCTGAAGGTGGAAGAACTCCGTAGGTCAAAAAAACCCCAAGTACGGAAGGACTCCACTGAGGTGTGCGTCCGAGCCTACCTATTCTAGCCTCCATGGATATTGGTGTGATCCACTAATATGTTGCCAAGAGTGTCCCAAAAGTGGATACGCGTAGTGCCATTGAGTGCGGTTGTAACATAGATAAGTTAAGTAGAAACGTTTAGTCAATTCATGTTGATGGAAATGAGATAAACCCTAGATTGAGTCGGTCTTACATAAACAACTAAACTTTTAATTATCTTATCTCTATAAATTGTGATCATTATCATAAACTTCTTTCTTTATTAAGTGCGTTGTACTTACCTCAAATGCATGTTTTCTATGTGTTTGGGGATGAGAAAACCGGACATGTAGATATTGTTTTTAGGAGGAGTTCGATGATGACGTTTGAAGACGCTTCATTGAAGATTTTACATTTATTCATTTTGTTAATCTTTAATAGACTGTTTTTAGTATTTCTGGAATTGACTTTTGGTCTTCGTGACTTGTAGTACCTTTACTTTCCGTTTGAGAATATCGTACGTTCATTTGGATTTCGTATTTTCCTTGAATGTAATAAGTTACATTTCAATCTTTAGATTTCATTTCTATTCTTGGATGTTTGGAATTTTATACCCAGTCTTTTCTTTCGTTTCTTTATTTTTGATACTGACGTAGTAGATCTTTACGTATAAAGTGAATTTATTTTTATTTTATACGTCTTAAACGTTCTTTTCCTGGATAAGACTTCGGTGTCTTAGAGAGCAGGCGTTCTAAAAATGATAAAAAAACATCTGAAATGACGAAATTATCCACGCCATATTTAACAATTTCAATTCAACTATCAAACAAATCTGTTAAATCTTTATAATATCAAACAAATCCACTACCAAAAAAATCTATTTTTTAAGAACCACAACCAAAAAAATCAAAAAAAAAAAAAACATAAACAAAATCAAAAAGGAAGAAAATGACACTATCATCCAGTAGAATGATAATTTATCGTTTTTACCATTATATTCAATCCACTAGAATAAATGTCAATTACTAATACTTAAATTTTGTCTTTTTAACATTTGTTTAATAATATTATAATTTTTTTACATATTGAGAATACGCTATATTTTTTAATTTTATTTTGTTGAGACCTAAATTTCACAATGTTAAGTGGGGACCCACTTCAGAAAAAAAAATTCTTATTAAAATAAACGTAGATTAAGGTTCCTAAGGTGATTGTTTATCAGGGAAGTTTGATTCATGGGCGAAAAATAAAATGAAAATCAAGACGTTGGCTGAGATTGATAAAGTCCATGCCGGAGGAAAATAGGTGTTCCTGGGAATGTCTCAAACCTCGTACGCGAAATCCATAAGTAAAGGATTGACATACATAAAAAGAATGCCCCCTACATTTTTGCCACCAATCTTGGAATTATTTTTTTCATGGCCTTTAGAAGGCAGAGAAAAACAAGGGAAAAAAAAAGTGGGAAAATATCTCGTGAAAAGACAGAGAAAAAAAAAATTTGGGAAAATATCTCATCGTAAAGAAAACAGGAAAAGGAAGGAAAATCACAGCAACACACCAAACAAAACGGGTGAAGAGAAAAATTGTCGCAGGAAAAAAACTAAACATATGGCATTAACGTTGAAAGCTCCATTAATTCAAAGATTAAGGCCATGTAACCAATGTTTTTATTTCCCTTGTTAATGGTGAAAAAAAGTCCCTTGCTGTTTGCTTACTCTTTTCTATAGGAGGAACAAATATGGCCCACTTACCAATTCCTTTCGTTTTCATAGTTATACCTTTAGATCTCATTGCCTCTTCTTCCACCATTTTCATGAGTTTCGTAGCAAATTTCTTAAAAAATCTCGCTGACCAGTGAAACAAAATTAATAAAAAAAAAAGTAACCTTTGTTTTGCTTTTGGATTAGGAATAGGAATGATGGATATCCGAGAAAATGGGAATGCAGAAAATGGGTTTTCGGATTTGCCTCTACAAAACAAGTACGAGACTGTGAATGGTTATGAAGATGAATATGTTAATGGCAGTAGGACAGGGTATCTTCATACGGAGAATAAAAGAATGAGCTCAAGAAAGTTTGTTTTTCTTTGTGCCGTTTTTGCATCCCTCAACAATGTTCTCCTTGGTTATGGTAATTTACTATTTCCTTTCAAACATTTTAATGTTACCATTCTTTTTTTTTCTTTTTTCTTTAAAATAGATTTTGTTTTCTCTTGTGCACTTTGGGACCTTATACATGGCTCTAGCAAAATTATGGCTTGAGTTGCAATGATCATAACAACATTTAGTTGGATAACTATTCTAAAATCAAGTTTTGCATCCAGATTCTTACAAACAATTAAGTAATGATCGAAAAAGCAGCTTGGGAGCCAACAAAAAGTAAATAATCTTGTGATAGGATTGGCAACTTGATGATGTACTTAGAGAAAACATAATTAACATAGGGAGGCAGATAGGAGCTTTCGTTAACAATGGGAAATTAGAAATATTGGAGTGTCGGTTGCAGGGGATTGATTGTTACAAAACAGTACATCTCATGAGTACTTACTGTCCCTTTCTGTCTATGAATGTAAATGGAAGTGGTTTGAGCCTTTCTTATGCATTTTCTGGGGCTTAGCCTGTCAAATACAGAGAAATCAATAGCATAAGCTGTTATTGTGCTTCAAAAATGGAAAGAATTTAGATCCCAAAGTTCTCTTCGCTTGTGTTCTAGCTAACCTGTTGATCTTTGATTTTGAGGCCTTTTTATGGGTTGTTTTCTCTTGGTAAGACCCTTGAAGTCCTGAAACATTTGCACATCACCGAGAGTGATATTCATGATTGAGCTTTCTTAATACCATGATTGCTTTTTTGCGCTTTCAAGTGGAAAAAAACGAACAAAAGAGAGACAGAGGGAGTGAAAACCGGTATGTCTTATCGGTATTGGAATGAGAGATCAGAAAGACAAATTTATGTTGTATATCCCCTTCAATCTGGAAGTAATTTGTCCTTGATTCTTGGCCAGGAATACTTAGTTCCAGAAAAATCTTCCAGCTTTTTAAGCACTCCAACTTCCATTTTTACATGATAATAAAAACGAAAAAACCAAAATATGCGGGATGTTCACTGTTCTTTCAGTTTTCGATGTAAACTTGCTGGGATAATGAATAATGTTGCTCCAGCAGTGTAGCATGACAAAAAAGCAAGATAAATAAACGTTGTTTGTAGTAATTAAATGCTTGATGTTGCTTAACAGAAGCAAAGGAAATCAAAAGCAATTAGCCTGTTTTTTCTGCACTGGATGACTTTAAGATCAATTGCTATACTGTTTTTCAGCATGCTTCAGATTTCTGGCTTGTATGTACAAAATTTGTTGCATTAATTATAGTTGGGGTTGGTCGAGTAATCTGTAACATTAATGATACACAGATGTTGGTGTAATGAGCGGAGCGATCATCTTTATACACGATGACTTGAAGATTAACGAGGTTCAAGAAGAAGTTCTTGTAGGTATCTTGAGCATCCTTTCACTTTTGGGTAGTTTAGGTGGTGGAAGAACATCAGATCTCATTGGCAGAAAATGGACAATGGCTTTAGCTGCCATTATTTTCCAAACCGGAGCAGGCATAATGTCGATAGCTCCGTCGTTCAATGTACTACTGGCCGGGAGGATCTTAGCCGGAATCGGAATCGGGTTTGGCGTCATGATCACTCCTATCTATATAGCTGAGATAGCACCGACCGTTGCAAGAGGATCGCTCACCTCGTTTCCAGAGATCTTCATAAATTTCGGGATCCTTCTCGGTTATGTCTCTAACTATGCGTTTTCCGGTCTTTCAGCACATATAAGCTGGAGAATCATGCTTGCTGTGGGGATATTGCCGTCAGTTTTTATAGCTTTTGCTCTCTGTATAATCCCCGAATCGCCACGCTGGCTAGTTGTGCAGAATCGGTTCGAAGAAGCAAGGTCGGTCTTGCTAAAAACGACTGAAAACGAGTCGGAAGTGGAGGAAAGATTAGCCGAAATCCAAGTAGCTGCTAGTGTTGCTGATTCAGATAAGTTCAAAGACAGAACTGTATGGAATGAAATATTATACCCTTCTCCTTCGCTTCGAAGGATGCTAATCACGGGGCTCGGGATACAGTTTCTTCAACAGATTACAGGTATTGAAGCCATGGTATATTACAGTCCGGAAATCTTTAAGGCTTCCGGCATGGAGGATAACACGAGGATTCTAGCTGCTACTATCTCGGTTGGAGTTACGAAAACACTAGCTATTATGATAGCCATTCTCCTTATCGACAAAGTAGGGAGAAAACCACTGCTTTTTGTAAGCACGATCGGTATGACGACATGTTTGTTCATCGTGGGGATCTCTCTATCTGTATTAGGTAAAGGGTCTATAGCGATTGCATTGACAATACTTTCGGTTTGTGGGAATGTAGCTTTCTTTTCTGTCGGTATCGGTCCAATATGTTGGGTATTGACATCGGAAATCTTTCCACTAAGGCTTCGTTCGCAAGCATCGGCACTTGGGGCTGTGGGGAACAGGGTTTGCAGTGGATTGATATCAATGTCCTTTTTATCTGTCTCTCGTGCAATCACCGTTGCTGGGACTTTCTTTCTTTTCTGCATAATAGCAGCGTTTTCTGTCGCTTTTGTCTATAAACATGTACCCGAAACAAAAGGAAAGTCTTTAGAACAGATCGAGATCATGTTTCAAGACGGAAACGAGTTACAGCAACAACAACATCAAGTGCAACTAGGGGATGTTCAACACCTTATGCAGCAGGAAGAATGACTTTTTTTTTTTCCGGTGGCTAAAAGGCGAAATCATACAACGTCACCAGAAAGCTATATATCATACACTACGTAGTATTTGAACGTTCATTCTTTTGAGGTGAAAATCATTAGCTGATTTTTTTTTCCCTTTCTTTCCCTTTGTTAATACGACATCACTAGGCTATAAACCCTCGATTTACATAATCACACCTAAAATTTGTTCTGTTTCTGGTGCATGTTTTGTTGGTAGATTACATATTTGGATTGCTTGATTTTTTTTCAAAATTTAGAATAACAAACATATTATCATTACTTGGCTTTCACTTCCGGGTTCAGAAGCAATATCATGTAGATGAACAATACTAATACAAGCTAAATTGCAGGAATTAGGAATAATACATTACACACATGAATATACACCTCTTCTTTATTTCATCTTTTGCTGATCACAAAAAAAACCGATCGCCAAAGATAAACAACAGAAATGGAAGAAATATACATCCCATCTACTACTAACCGCTCTAGTAATGCTTATAGAAAATCCATGAGGGACATTGATAAACAATGCAAGTGGGAAGTAAACATATCTGCCCCAATAATGGCTATAGAAAAGATCCATGAGGTACAGAATGCATAATAATGTAGTAGAAAGACTAAATCTAAGCGCAACCAAATGCGCTGCAGTGCAGAAGCAAAAAGGGCCTAAAATACACGGCCTCTTTAGCTGATGGCGTGATGAAGGGGGAGGATAATAAGGTTATGATAAAAGTAGTTTAGATATGCAGAGAAAGTGAGAAACCACCTCTTAATCAAGAGTGTCCCAGGTTGCTTTTTGAAAAATCACCAACCTGTGAGGATTCTGTAAAGATAAAGGTACTACTAGCTAGGACGCTAGGGGAAAAGAACGTCCTTTTAGCTAAAAGAACAAGAAAGATGCCACACTATACATGGTTGTGGAAAAAGGATGAGGAGATTGCCTAAAATATGCAAGAAAGAGAGAGAGAGAGACACTAGCTACTCCTGATTATTCCAAAAGAAAGACTCCATGGTTGATGATGATGATGAAGTCATGTGGTTCTGAGGGTGAGAGATAGTAGAAGGACTAGAAGAATCTTGTGCATTGAAACAGCTAAATGGTAAATTAGAAGGCAAAATTAGATTATTGCTGCTATCTAAATCATCCCATGCTGGACTACCAGGACCCCAACCTGCTGGTATTGCATTTAACCAAGCCTCAGCATCAACCCAAGAAAATTCTGATGACTGTTTACCAACAACAACTTCTTCCTCAGCAACAAAACTCTCAACAACACTTGCCTGAATTCCTGGATCCACGCCAAGATCATCGATTTCAGGCATTTGTTGAGCTGGAAGCTCAGTAAAATCAACTTGGACTTGAGCTTTTTTTGATACCACATTTTCGTGGGGTGTGGGAGGATCCGACGAAGATGAACTTTTTCCGGCAGGTGTTTGATCTTCTTTTCCAAGGAAGAGTTCAGGGAAATTGAGCCTTGCATTCTCACCTCTCAATTTAAAAGCCTCACGATCATAAGCCATGGCTGCTTCCTCTGCAGTGTCGTAAGTACCTAACCAAAGGCGTGTCCTGTTTCGTGGTAGACGAATTTCAGCTACCCATTTTCCCCAATGCCTCTGCCTTACACCTCTGTAAAGCTTTCTAGTAGACAAAGGTTGTTGTAGTGCAGAAGAAGGCCTCTGTCCCATTCTGTTCATCATCATCATAGTCCTTGTTCGAGGACTCAATGCATTATTCCATGATTGCAATAGATTTTGCTGTTGATGGTGAGATGGTCCTGAAAAATAAGAGGGAAAAGCAAAACCGGGATTCGAATGATAGTGTCTATGAGCAAAAGAGATCATTTCCTGCTCATTTTGCTGCAAGGGCCGAAACAGAGGAATCCTACTCGACCTTAAATGCTGCAAATCTTGCATATGATGTTGATCTGTTCCTGAAAACTGTGAATTTTCTTGTGTGCATCCAATAGATGGCTGAGTTCCATGGAATGCAAACGGAAAAACGTGTTTCGATGTGGAAAAAGAAGGCTGATATACTTCTGTATTATTCATATCATGAGGAAAAGATTGTGAAATACAAGGAGGTTGTGCAAGTTGTTCAGGAAATGAAGTTGAAGATATAAAAGGGTAGCGGCGGGGGCGTTCGGGACTTTTGATCTTTTTGAGAGGCTTATTTGACATGGAAGCTTCTTCAAAAACTTGCTTCCATTGTTGCTTCTCAAATCCTATATCAAAACCTCTTCTTCTTTCACAATCTGTTTGAAGTAAATTCCTTGATTCTTCTACAAATTTATCTGATTTCCCATTACTCCTCCGTGAATCCATCGATATATTTCCAGACCAGTCCAGCCGCTCGCTCTCTCCTCAAATTCCAAAGATCAAAGTAGAAAGAATGCCCCTTTTGGTAAAGAAAACAGGGGATTTTCAAGAATTTGATATGGTTCACAAAGACAAAGTCCAAATTCAGATTTATTAAATAAGCAAAAAATCCCAGATGAAATTATTTCTTTCAGATAAAATTCACCTCAATTTTGTAGATAAAAAAATAAAATAACACTTTCCAAAATGGCAAGACTTAACATAGAACCAAAGAACAAATGGTGTAGTTCTTGAGCACCCCATCCCAAAACTCTTTTTAAAAAAAAAAAAAAAAAAAAAATGTAAACAACGGCAGAGAGAGAGAGCGAGCGGCTTTGAAATCTAGATTGGTATCCAAATTGATTGTGAGAGTCGGCTTGTATTCGAGGAGTTGGAGAATCAGATTGTGGAAAAGAGAAGGACAATTTGTGGTGATTGGGTATTCCTGAGTTGAAAGGAAAGATATTGAGGGAAGGTGGGTTTATATATTTGATCTTGGAGTGTAGAAGCATCCCGGATGATCGCCAACTGTCTAGCTAAAGCTGAATAATGTTATGGTATTTTTTTTGTTTATATAATTATTTTTTACAACAAAAAAAAAAGAAGGGAGAATTATTTTAATAACGATAATGATTATTGCACCCAACGAAATATTTTATATTCTTGAAAAAAAGAAAATTATATCATAACAACGAACTAATGCCGAAAAATACAACACACAACCGGACCATTGCCTGGTGTCCACACGACCACTGCCGGACTCCACATTGGACCACCGCCAAACTACTAACGGACTTCAAAAATAAAGGAACAGAGAGACCCCTGACGGAGGTCAGGCTAAACTCGCCATGCGTCACCTCCATCTTGACCAATCACTAAATGAAGCGTGATATCATTAAGGCCAAGGGGCCCTGTGTTTTAGCTTCAAGGCGGCGCACTCTAAACCTCGTGAGCAGCAGTCGGCCGGGCTAGATTTTCACCACCATAGTCAAGCAGTGCAAGAACGGAAATTGAGCCAATGCAGTTTGGGCCACAACAGCCTCGGGGGATCGACGTCAGCCAGAGCTACTCCCAGTAAATAGCCCACATGCATAATCTACAAGATACACATGGAAAGAATCCTCAGTCATAAAGTCTCTGATCCTATTATTCAAATACCGTGATTATCTCCCAATGTCAGGGGATTGACACGGTTAAATCCAATCCTTGAGGGATACGAAATAGACTCCACCTTGGACATGGCACAAGCATGCCTAGGGCATAAGCCCCTCTATATAAATGATCCTAAGAACTATGAAGAGACTTGATTCCTGAACAATTACATGATACGTAGGCAACTTGGGATTAACAATCTCAGGCTCAGTCTAAATCACCAGAAAAATCACCCCCGTTTCACACTCATTCAAAGCTTTTGATCTTGTTCAAATTGTCATTAGGGAAAATAAGGCCCGGATTATTTATTAGACGAGATCCAATATCGTCAATTTGCACTAGAAGGAGGGCCCTCCTACTAACAATTTTGTTCAAGGTTTATCATCATCATGACACCTAAGGAGATTCGCGTTGAAACCACCGATGACGGTGGTCAAAATGGCGAAGGGGCGACAATGATAGATGCAGCCACTGTACAAGCCGTTGTCCAGACACTTGCCCCAGAGAAAAAGTCCCAAAAATTCATTCGAAGAAGGTGCACGCACGATGAACCACCATGGAGAAGAGACCGGACCCCAGATACATATCAGTGGATCGACAACAGCCCGGGCGATACTATTAACACCATCTCTGGGGGGGCCGAGTAGCCCACCTCAAGATGCGGACAGGACAATAGCAGTTGGTTGGTCCTTCAACATCCAATAAAAGGCAACGGTTCTCCGTAAAAGTAACCTATGGTCTGAGGGATTCGCTACCCTTAGTTATGAGTAATGAAGGACTAGTAATTGAAGCAGTGGTAAACTAGAACTTAGTGAAATGGATCTACGTGGATACCGGAAGCGCAATAAACATGCTCTACTAGTCCGTCTTTTAGACATTGATGCTAAAGGATTCGAAAGTGACACTTGTCTCGCTCATTGCTCGCTTTGCCGGACCTCCAGTTGACCCACTGGGGACGATCAGGTTAGCCACTGATGTATGTCAAACGGATGATGAAATTCTACGATATCTTAGCCCCATTTCTTTGGTATATAGTGATATTTTGTATCAATTAAAGTAAATTTCGTGACAAATCGAACAACTTTTGTTTTATGTAGATGTAACACAAATTTCGTGTTAATCCCTGAAAATAAACAAAGAAACACAAAATTGTAACAAAGGAAATTTTTATTAATTTATGAACTAAAAGCGGGTTACAATCTCTTGAATCTTTAATTCTCCCTATTGGGAATTAATTGTCTTCCGGATATCGCGAAAGGACTTCAATTTAGTGTTGGGTATTTGATCTCCCGGATATCATGGAAGAGTGTCACGGATTTTATTAACAAAGCTAACAAGTAATAAATATTTATAAATCGGGTTTCTCAAGTATAAGGATCGTAGTATGTAGGTTGATACCGGCCGATCTTACGGGAATCAAGATTGCTAACCCTAGTTTTTTGTCTAACTAAATTATGTCACTAAAAACTAATCTAAACAAATGGATAAAACTAAACGAAACTAAAATAAACTTAACTAAGACGTAAAACGACGTAAGATATGATCTAAAGCCGGGAAAGATACGGGTTAAGAACTATTAAACTAAACCTAAAATGCAATAAAGGAAATTGATTAACTAAACAATTCAAGTTCTAAGGATTATTCAAATTATAACGAGCAAACGAGCAATTGATCCACCTATCCTATCAACATTCAATTCCAATTCAGATTATTTCGTGATTTCTAACCAAGTTGTGATTCACCTAACCAAGGTAAGAACTCCTAATTTCTTAGACAAGTTCTCCTATCAATCTTTTATCTTTCGATCTAAAGATTAATGCTTTCAAATCAAGGTGTGAAATCTCTCAATTTCTAACCTAGAAATCTAACCTAATAACTCTCGTTAATTAGATTTAAGATCTATTCTTTATCATGGTGATCCAAAGTTTAACATGATTTTCATCAAAATAAACAATCAACAAGCAACGATCTTTCGATATGAATTGCAATAAACATCATAAACATGATAAAAGAAACAACTTGAATTAAATACTCACAAAATAATCAAGAACGGAATCCGAATTGTTGAGTTGGACGGCTTCACAACGCTTCGCTCAAGGCTTTTAGCCTCTAAGCATCCTCTTGAAACTTGGAATTGTTTGAATAAAAGTGCATAAAAGAATCTAAAGGAAAAAGCTGCTTGTAAACTAAGAAAACGCAGCTTAGCCGCCTTGCAGGGTTTAGGGTTCGAATATATGGTGATCTTGGGAGAAAATACGCTGCCTTTATATAGAATTCAAGTCGGTTCTACTAAGTCGGCTACCGGACGCCCGCTTGGAAAGTGGTGAACGCCCGTCCCACTTTGTGTAAACTTCTTCGAGTCGGGCCGAAGCGGATCGACGCCCGCCCTTTCTTTAAATTGGACGCCGCCCAGAAAAATCTGAACATCCTCGAATGTAAAGCTCCTCCCGACGCCGCCCACTTGACCAAACGCCCGCCCACTCGACGCCACTCAAATCACTGACGCCAAGCAGGATCGACTTTATCTTGATTTCTTCATCTCTATCTCTTTTCATCAAATCCAATCATCATTATCTTTTATCATCAATGAAATTCGACTTTATCTCTTTTTGATCAACATTTGAGCATCAAACATGTACCTATAACACATTAAAACATCGCAAAATGTAATAACATTCAAATAATCATAAAATCACAATTAAAACACCAAAATTAACCAATTTTGCGAATAACTCATTTAAAACCTCATTTTCTCAATAATTCCATTAAACACTCGTTTCTTATGCAAATTATACAAATACGGGGGAAAATATCATAAAATATATCAATATAAACCGTATAAATTCACCCTTAACAACTCCCCCACACTTAGTTTTTGCTCGTTCCGGGCAAAACAAAACAAAAGTCAAGGCTCGGAAAAAGACAAACATCTCAGCAAATATAACACATATTCAATAACTTAGAGGTTCACCCCGTGTGTGTGCAAAGCCATAGAAAACTTCCACTAAATCCACACTTGAGAAACTCAAAGCAAAACTAGCTAATACCCCCTCGTAGACTAGCAATAAATGACACTCATAAGATGTACCCTACAAACGTAAAATATCCCGAAAAGAATGATCGAATATATCTAGGGCCTTTCAAATACTCGTAGAGGATAATCCCTACAAAGATATCTATCGCTTCTACTCTGGGATAAGATAGACGATAACTTAGTCTTATATCCATTTCATAACAATCCTTCATATAAGTTGATTTAACTATTTCACTTTAAAACACACATCGAATGAGCTCTTGCCCCATCATAGCGCGTATTTATATTCGAGATATACCCTACCTTACTCCAATCATAAGGCAAATTTCTTCCTCGACTCGTCGTGAGCTTTTAGTCATCATAGTGGTATAGACATTCGTGATATGACCTACCGCACTCAAATCATCGACTCACTTTCGACACACCCAATTACTTCATTTACTTACTCAAAATTTTCATTTGACAATAAGTTACGTGTTGCTTATCACATTCAAACCTCGATATTCACAAAGATAACATACTCCGGATGTAAATACAAACTATCATAAATCTCAAGATATATACGTAGCACTAAGCACATGACTTATAAGAAAATCAAAAATCACTCGTCCAAAAAGGGGTACAACTTTATAAATTAGCTCATCGTTCACTATGGCTCGTGAAAAATAAATCTTTGGTGAAACAACTAACTTATCAAACATATGATACACAGCTTGGATGACTATAAAAATAACGAACATTGAATTGAATTGGCTACTCGGGACAAAACAAAAACAAAAGTGTCGAATTTTTTTGAAAATTCTAGCTCATTTTTAGCTCATTCTGCATAGAAACATAACATGTTAAACAAATGTTCGATACACATCAAGTCATTCCCCTCCCCCACACTTAAAGATCAACATGTCCTCATGTTGTGCGGAAAGTAAATAGAGAGAGAACTTAGCTGATGTTAACAGATACTCGAATCGTTGGTCAGGCCGGAGCCTACGTAGTGACACTAAGAACTCGGAATCATACAATGTAGCTCGACAAAACCGCTAAAAATATACCTGCACGACTTGACAAACACGGAAACATCTCGGGGAAAATGGGGAATTATACGAAAATGAAAAGAGATAGCAAAACCGCGTAGTATCAAAAGATGAAACATTTAAAACATCCACAAGTGAAACAAAGTAGAAATGAAAGTACTGATGCCTTATGGCTTACATGATCCATTGGAAAGAATAAATAGTAGCTAAATGAGAAATACAACGAATCACATAATCAAAAGTAGCAAAAATATACAATCACAGTATCTAGGGCAAATCAAAATTGAGGATAGACAAATAAAATCATGATCGCCCCGAGCCGCAGAATCATCACCGGAGGTACATCACCCGCAGGGCATCAGTCGCTTCCTCATCCAAAGAAGACTCGAGTCCTCCAAAACATCCGCAATTGCCTCGCTTCAACCGCATCGTAATAGATATAATCCATGGTGCTCGTGTCGAAGATTCTATCGCCCTTCGCCGCCGCCCCTCACCGATACACCGCAAGATCGCCAAAATGTTGTTTTTGTGTAGTCCGAATATCCTCCAACCAGCTCCACACACCGCCGCCATACTCAACCTCATCCGGATCGGCGGGGATATAGTAGAAGCGAGGATACTCGAGGCGGTGCCGATGACGCAACCAGCCTCGTGCCTCACCTCAGCCGAATCGACTGCATTTACTTCACTTTTTCCTCTCCGCAAGAACCTCGGATTCTTCGGTTTATGATCGGTCTTGTACTCGGGAACCCTAGCGCCCCGACAGAGATCGTGGATCAAATGCGGCAAATCAAACACCGTGTATATACCTTTGATTCATAGAGATCTCGCAAAGATGGCTTGTCCCACATCGACATTCAAATTTGAAAATTGTGAGCGATAGCATCCCAAGGTCGCCAATGTGAAAATGCGTCCAGTTATTCTTAGGTAACAACCTGCTCGATAAACCGACATTGACCTTCCAATATTCGGCCCAACTAGTAGTCACCAACTCCTTTCCTATCTCCGCCCGCCTATGTCCACGGCACCTCCGGGCATACCAACAACCGTGAATTCCTCCAACGGATCCTCACCGCATCCTGCTTAGCTTTAATCGCCTCCTTATAGTCCAACCTCAAAAGGTGCCAAGGCATACTTCGTTAATAACCTTGGCGAAATGGCACCTTTACTCCCGAACCGTCACAACTCCGGCCGCGAAATCCGCCTCAGAGCAATTGGCATAAAATTCACGGACTAATGTAGCATTAATCGGGTCCTCGGGGTTGTCATCAATGCTCCCCACTTCCTTTCCTTTAACAGATGCACAAAGGAGGGGTCCACCTTCGTGTCTAAAACGGCTTGCTCGATCAACATCGTCCGAGTCGATAATGCTTATTATAGACCTCCATCGCCGTAGGTTGATGAATCTACGAGCAAAGGGAATAGGATAGCTGGTCTCACTCTCTCCGCCTAGCCGGCTCATCTCCCTCAGCTCATTGTCCACTTGCTCACCCCGAGCTTCACACCCTAGTCCGCATCCTCACTAGCGCTCTCATCATCGCTTTGAGACTCAGACTCAGCTCATCCTCAGAGGAACTCTAGATTGACCTCTGTGAGGATTCTCGACGCCCCCAATACGAATACCTTGGTTGGGATCGACTAAAGTGGGGTCCACACCCTTCTTCTTCTTCTTAGCAGTTCCTTAGCTACCCCTTACCATGCCGTTTCAACTGCTTGTGCACCATCTTAAACTAAGACTAAACAACCAACAATCCTAGCCCCAAAATCAAACAAAGCCACCCGCTTATCGCCCAAACGGGATTTCCCAAACAAAACAACACCAAACCAACATCAAAACCACAATGCAATCCATCCCACACCATCCAATACCATCCCGCATCATCAACGGCAAGACAAAGAAACAAAACAAGAAGGAAAAACAATAAGGTGAAATTATGTGAAAAGTCGATTCAAAAAATCGAACTCAAGAAAATCGTGAATTAACCCTTAAAATTGCATGGATTCTTACCAAGTATGATGATAGATGATGATAATGGTGATTTGCAGCTTTAACAACGCATGAACGATCGAAAGTTTGGATTTTTCTCCCAAGAAAACCGCACAAGCTAGGTTGTCGATTCAAACAACGGTTGTATGTTGGTGGATTGCGCTGAAAAATCAAAAGAGGGATTGAGGGCTGTTTGTGGGCCTTGAATCGCCTAATTTGGTTTAAAATGAAGATTTTAGGCGAAGGAGGGCAAAAGTCGGGTTATGCAATTTAAATTTTTCGATTCGAATAAAAAAAATGGAAGCAGGGGGTATATATAGATGCATGTTCGAACGGGCGTCCATGATCATGGACGGGCGTCACTGGGGTCATATGAGCCGGACGGGCGCTCAAATCTCGACGCAAGCGCCCAGCTTGTCTAAATCACGCATGAGTTGAACGGAGCTTATCGACGGGCGCCCAAGAATTTTGGACGCTGCTCAAGATTTCCCCGGCGGCGGACGGGCGCTCAGAACTGGGACGCCGCCCAAAGGTAATATATATATGACGACGGCGCCCAAAGGCACTGGATGCACGCCCAAGGTAGAATGCAAAGAAAATTTTAAAAATTTCATTTAATTCAAACCCAAATTTTTTTATTTCATTATAATAAACTCATACAAAATTCCAAATAACAAATAAAAATGTGGACAAACAAATAAAGAAAATACTAGAACATAGTGGGTTGCCTCCCACCGAGTGCTTTTGTTTTACGTCGTTGGCTCGACGAAACAACCTAAGAACGCTAGTCATCGTAAATTGCTGACCAATCTATCACCCGGATAAGACGGAGGAGCATGTCAATTGCCGGAGGGAAATCGTACTCATCCTCGCAAACCCCAATCCTCACCACCACATCAACACCTCGAAATGTTCACTTTGCAAAGACTAGCGCTAAATCACAAAGATCGGATCATTAAGGATTGTGTACGGACGCCCCAGAGCCGCTTGCAACTCCTCAAGAGTGAAGTCTCCACCTCCGAACAAATGGGAACAATAAGAACATAGGTGATACCTCCCGGCGGGTACGATATCAAAGTCTACGTGCAACACTATAGTTCCTCCCGGTCCGCATCTACAAAGGATAAGTGGGATCTTCCTAAGGAAAGGTAACTCCTCCGTAGAACTCCAAATCCATATCTAGAAAGCACAACTAATCGATGATATAAACAAAAAGAAAACTTAGTAAACTAAACTTAAATACTAAAACTACAAAAACACCAAACAAAAACAACTAAAGCTAACGATATCTGTGATGCCTCCTGGTGGCACTTTTGGTTAATGTCGTTAGCTCGACACCGTTTAAAGTAAAGTTCACCTGAATCAGCCATTTGACTTTTCTCGCCACCACTACCTCGCCTAGACTTTGATTAGCAGCTCGGTCACAGAAACAAAGACTCTAACACACGGGTGTAACCTTTGATAGCTTTCAAACACGCTTAAACTTCCCCATGGTTAACTTCGCCATCTTCCTGAGCCTTCGAGGACGCTTTCACCGACGCCCTCTCATACTCTTCCATATCCCAACTACCACCTAGAACTTCTTCAGATCGACCACTACCGCCATCCTCTCAAAACAAAGTCGTGAAAACTCACAAAATTCTTCGACTTTGTAGCACCACACCCGAGGATATCGAGGAAACGGACAATCAAAGGTTTCTCTTTAGCTCACCAATATAGTGCTTGCACCTTTGACCATTCACTCAAACGGTTGGTCACCAGAATCACAGAGTTCTAGAACACCTCCAGAATAATTTGAGAATCTCAAAGGACCGACCATCGTGTCCTCACCTTACCAGGAACAAATGTAGCCTGAATTATACAAAGAACTTGCTCCCCAACTTGAAATTCTCGCTTAATTTTAGCATCGTGGAGGAGTTTCATCTTATCTTTGCCGATCCTGGGCGCTTTCAGTAGGCCTGGAGTCCGACTTCGTCCAACTCATGCAATCAAGGTAATCGATGCTTACTACAAGATTGGGAATCAAAGTTCGATACTTTGTAGCCCAATAAGCTCTATGCTCTAACTCGATCGCGTATGATAGGGGCTTACCATAAACCATTTGATATGGAGATGTGCCCATGTGAGTCTTATAGGCGGTTCTCAGATGCCTATAGTACATCGTCCAATTTCAAACTCCAGCCTTTTCTATGACTATTGACCGCTTTTTCCAGATCTTCTTAATACTTTGGTTGCTCTTTCAACCTCGACCACTAGTCATCGGATGATATGGTGTGTCGGGCCTTATGATGAACACCATACTTTTGTGAGCACTTTTTCTAAGGGTCGGTTATGTAAATGCGCCCTTCATCGCCGATCAAGGCACGTGGACCTCCAAACCTCACGAAGATGTTCTTCTTTAAGAATTTCATGACCGCCTTATGATCATTGTGAGGAGTGGCTTGAGCCTCCACCCATTTAGACACGTAATCCACGAGACTAAGATGTATTTGTTACCACAAAGATGATGGGAATGGTCCCATAAAATCGATACCCCATACATCAAAGACTTCGCATTCTAGATGGGTTTCAAAGGCATGTCAAAACGCCTTGTCGAGAGTACCGGTTCTTTGGCATCTATCACAAGCTTTACAGAAAGCTTCAGATCTTTAAAGATCGTGGGCCAATAGAAACCGGATTGGAAGATCTTAGCAACGGTTTTCCAAGGACCAAAGTGACTTCCAAAGTGGTCCACTGTGGCATCGCTTCAATATCGCTACGCGCTTCGCATTCCGAACACATCTTCTAAGCGCACTATCTTTACAGATCTTAAAAGATAAGGTTCATCCTACACGAAAGATTTCAAATCGAGAAGAACTTTTTCTTCTCCCGATAGACATTTCTCGATCGAGATATCGGGCATGAAGGTAATTTACAATGGAAGAATACCATGGAACATCGTGAGGACAACCGCCGATAAGCATAATGTTCTCTGAGGAAAGTAAAGATCTATATCGCCTGGATCATCCTTTCCTCACTTAGCATTCTCGAACGTGATCACCACTAAGTTTTCACCGCCTTTTTGTCTTTAATTTGAACGCCAAACTCTTGTAGGTCGGTGATTCAACGTAGTAGGCGCGCGGTTTAGCCTCTTTCTTAGTCATCATATACCGCAGCAAAGCAATGATCACCCACACAATTACTTGAGCACCTAATGTGTAATCACGAAACTTGTCCATAGCAAAGACTACGCCGCAATCTTTCTCAGAGTAGTGTAGTTAACCCGAGAGGGATTCAACGTGTGGATCGGCATAATAGATCGGTTGAATTTCACTTTTGATTTTTTTGTCCTAAAACAAAGACCAATCGCATAGTTTGATGCGCCGCACATAATCTCAAAAGGTAGGTTCCAAATAAAGCGATATAAGAATTGGAGCAGAGATTAAACGGTCCTTAAGCTCTCAAACGCTTGCTTGCAGCTTCTCTCATCAAAATTGAACTCAACGACTTCCTTTAGTAAAGTGGATATGGGCTTGGCTATCTTGGAAAAATCTTGAATGAATCTTCTATAGAAACCGACATGTCCAAGAAAGCCTCTCACTTCACGCATTCTTAGGATAGCTCATCTTCTCGATAGCTTCTACTTTTGCCCTCACAACTTCTATACCTCATGGAGATCTTGTGGCCAAGAACTATTCCTCATCAACCATGAAATGGCATTTTTCCCAATTGAGCACTAAGTTCTTTCCACGATCTCGATAACACTTGGTCAAGGTTGTCGAGACAATCATCAAAGGATCGACCAAAGACCAAAAAATCATCCATAAAGATTTCCATACACTTTTCTACTAGCCCGCACAAAGATAGCCAAGATGCATCGCTGAAATGTAGCTTGGGCATTGCAGAGACTAAACGGCATTCGCCAGTAAGCGAAATGTACCATAAGGGCAGTGAAAGTGGTCTTTTCTTGGTCACCGGATCAATGGGTATTTGAAAGTATCCTCGAATAACCATCCAGAAGCAAGAGAATGCGTGTCCCGCCAGACGCCAAGCATCCGGGTCAATGAATGGAAGGGAAAGTGATCCTTCATGGTTACCTCATTGAGCTGATAATCGATGCATCAGAATCAAAGGACAAGTCTCAATGCTATTTCCTCTCCTTCTCATTCTTCTCAATCGTAATTCCACCTTTCTTGGGAACTACCTGAGTCGGGAAACCCATTCACTATCGAATGATGGCATAAATGATTCCCATGTCCGTAAGTTTGATGATTTCTTTCTTAACAACCTCTTGCATATGAGGGTTGAGCCTCCTCTGGGGCTGTCTAACACATTTCGCACCCTCATTAGTCTTGATCTTGTGCATACAGATGTCCGGAGATATGCCTCTAATATCTTCTACTTGCCATCCAAAGGCTTTTTCATTTTTCTTCAAGACGTTGATTAATTTCATTTCCTCTAAACGAGACAGCTTGGCAGATATAATCAATGGAAGCTTGTCACCTTCTCTTAGAAACACATACTTAAGATGTTTAGGCAACGACTTCAACACTAAATCTGCAGGGGGGTCTTCTAAACTAGATTTCAGCTCTCCACTTTTCAACTCAACATCGCTGAGTTTACTTAGCGGTCCCATTGCCAAAGCTTCTCCCTCCAACAACTCATCTCAATTTCACTTTTCCAAATTGCTCTAGGCTCACCACACCATGATTGTTCAAATTATCAACCGGCCGCTTCATACTCCGCTGCCACAAACCATGACTTGCTTTTCCATCAAATCGCCGGTCATCGACGCTCCTCGATGGAAAAACCGGTTGGAGGACCGTGAGGTTTTTGAATGGACTTGGAGACATTATAGCTTACCTCTTGATCACCAACACGGATCGCCACCGCCTACCATCGCAGCTTCAACGAGGGTTCGAGTCAGAGATGTAAAAGGTCTTCCAAGAATCGTGGGGACATTTTCATCTTTTTCAATGTCTAGACGCATCACCGACGGGAAAGTAAACCTATCGATTTGAACTAGATGTCCTTTAAGATTCCCGCGCTTTCTTAGAAGATCTATCAAATAATTGCAAATTCATGGTAGTGGTTTCTAGAAGATCTATTAAACCCAAATTGCTTGCACATGTAGACAATGGCATTAGGCTTATAGATGCACCTGTGTCGCACAAAGAGTTGTAAAGACCAGCCTCCCATTAACACGGTAAGCACGAACTTTCCAGGGTCACCTCTCTGGTTGGTAAGTTTCGTAATTGATCATTGAACAATCCTCACCAATCACCTTTCCATGTCCGACAACTTCCTTTTCAAGAAACAACATCCTTGGTAAATTTTGTATACTTAGGTATTTCAACCAAGACATCCGATAATGGAAGATTTACTCGAGTATTTTTCAAAAGGTTTAGTACCTTTTCATACTTCTTATCTTCACTTAAAGGGATGTTGCTCTTCTTGGTGGAAATGGAAGCTTTTTCAGATCATTCTCGTAGAAGACTTTCTTTGAGGATGCATTGACAAATTTGTCTTCCGTGATCCTTCCACCTAACGGCTTTTTCAACCTTTTCATTAGTCGTGGATCACCTCCCACTCACTTGATTCTTCACTCCTCGTGGATCACCACCGAGGACTTCCAAATTTTTTCACCTCTCGTGGATCACCCACCGAGTATTCTCTTTCGCAAAGGGGAGTGTAGGTGTTACTTCCCCTCCGCCTTATCAATGGCAGAGGGCTGTGGTTTCCGGTGGGAAGGGACCACTAACTTGAGTACCGCTTAGATTCATTGCACCGCCTCCTCTCTACCGTATGGAATTGATGGGACGAGGTCAAGACATTGGCCATTGTTCAAGTCTGCTTTGAGCAACTTGACCACCCTTGGGATTTTTCTCGAAATCGGCAGCTGCCTCTGGGGTCGAGAAGCTAACTGCTCACCCAACCGCCTGATTTGCCTCTCAAGATTTTTCATTGATCTATTTTGCTCCTCCCTAAAGGAATCCCATTGAGCTTTGATATCACTTCGAGTACAAGGGGCCTTGAGAGTTTTGGAGATTCTCATAATAGGGTCGGTCGGGCCGACTTTGAATAAGAGGATTAGAATTGGCGGGCCAATTTCGATTGAATCTTTGAGTAGGATTGGAAAATTTTGAGTTTTGGTTCCGATTAAAACCATGGTTTCTATTGAAATTTTGATTCAATTAAAATTCAATTATGATTGAAACTAGAAGATTGATTAAACCCATGGCTTTGGAAATTATTCTCGCCGTAAACTTGATTAGACCTTTGGTTGTTCTCGCCATAAATGCATTCACTTCAAAGATTCTCGCCTGCTCATAGACAATTTAGATGTGTGCCCCACCTCGCCACAATTCGACATGTGACTTGATTACACCGCCCATAATCATGAACAACATTCACTTGATAAGGTGCAGGGGATTAATTGACACCGCCATTCATATGGCCACCGACAAAGAAGCTTTTAGCAGATGTAACTGAGGGTCTCATGGAAAATAGAAGTTTGATTTACCGGATTTGAAACTTGAGATGTCGCCATCCGCTTCGCAAAGATGGCGATCAAACTTTGTGCATGTTTACCTCCTCTACCTTAGAGGAGGAGGGGGTGCTTGAATGGATTGATAAGAGGGGCGAGTTGTACTTTGCAATGTCCTCAAACAAAGGCTCCATCCTCATCAAAGCGCTTTCAAACGCCCCACCAGATGAACTATTGACCATGCCTTTCGTAAGCCTCGGTCAATCCACTAAAGAATGTGTTGACTTGCCTCGCAGCGGGCAAGCCGTGGTGGGGACACTTTCTAAGCAGAGATTTGAATCTTTTCCAACAATCGAAGAATGATTCATTCTCTTCTCGGTAGAAAGTGAAAATCTCGCTCAAACACCAATGCTTTTTGAAGGTGGGAAGTATTGACTCAAGAACTCCTTTCGAGTTCAAATTTGTGTGTAATTGATTCAGAGGGAGAGAAGTATACCACTCCTTCGCTTCTCCCTTCGTAGAAAAATGGAAAAAGTTTCGCTTGATTGCATCTCACTTACTCCTTGATGCGTGTGGTGCCGCATATCTCCAAGAATGTATGCAAGTGAGTGTGTGGATTCTCTCGACCGGTAATCGTGGAAAATAGATGCATGCCGCATCATTTGAATAAGTCCTGCCTTAGCTCGTTTCAGGCAAAGGATGGCTCGGAATGACAATAGCCGGTTGATCGCGGATCGCGCCAGTACGGGCGTAGTCCGCCAACGACGCCTATCATTAGCACCATTATTACGAACTCGATTTCTTGGCCACCGCTCCTCAAGATCTTGCTCGGCTCGTCTCGCCGTAACCGCAGAACGGAAATTCCGCCTATTTGGCCGACTACGGTTCGCCGGGTCGTGGTGTAGTAACGGTCCTTTTGACTCCGAGTTTGCATAAACCGACCAAAAACAAGTGAAAGCAACCTAAAGACTAAGAAATTAAAATCCTAACTAAAAATTAAAGCCTAAGAAGAGAAAAAGAAATGAAAATAGTTAAGACAAGGGCACAGACGGACGCCGTAAACTCGGACGGGCGCCTGGTCGACTTTGAACAAGACGGGCGCCTGAGTTCCAAACGCCGTCCGAAGGTTTGAAGAAGTGGACGGACGCCCAAATTGATGGACGCCGCCCAACAAAGTTAAAACGGCTCGAGTTGAAAAATTTAGAATGCACGGGTGTCCACCGTATAGACGCCCGCTTGGAAGCGTAAAACGGCATGTATGAGAAGGACAAAGCAGAAAAGGAAAATGTAAAAACAAAAGACAGATCGAAAGAATGAACTAATCACAAGGGGTCAGAATAAGATCTTAAACCTTAACTAAAACCCTAATATCCTAATAACCTAACGATTATCAACTAAAACATGAATTAAAATGAAATAAAACAAGAAAATGAAAAACAAAAACTAGGCAACCGCCGGGTCCCCGCAACCGGCCGGGTCCTCTAACGGGCGCCAAAAACTTGTCACGGATTTTATTAACAAAGCTAACAAGTAATAAATATTTATAAATCCGTTTTCTCAAGTATAAGGATCGTAGTATGAGGGTTGATACCGGTCCGATCTTACGGAATCAAGCGATTGCTTACCCTAGTTTTTGTCTAACTAAATTATGTCACTAAAAACTAATCTAAACAAATGGATAAAACTAAACGAAACTCAAAATAAACTTAACTAAGACGAAAAACCGACGTAAGATATGATCTAAAGCCGTGAAAGATACGGGTTGCGTAACTATTAAACTAAACCTAAAATGCAATAAAGGAAATTGATTAACTAAACAATTCAAGTTCTAAGGGATTATTCAAATTATAACGAGCAAACGAGCAATTGATCCACCTATCCTATCAACATTCAATTCCAATTCAGATTATTTCGTGATTTCTAACCAAGTTGTGATTCACCTAACCAAGGTAAGAACTAATTTCTTAGACAAGTTCTCCTATCAATCTTTTATCTTTCGATCTAAAGATTAATGCTTTCAAATCAAGGTGTGAAATCTCTCAATTTCTAACCTAGAAATCTAACCTAATAACTCTCGTTAATTAGATTTAAGATCTATTCTTTATCATGGTGATCCAAAGTTTAACATGATTTTCATCAAAATAAACAATCAACAAGTAACGATCTTTCGATATGAATTGCAATAAACATCATAAACATGATAAAAGAAACAACTAGAATTAAATACTCACAAAATAATCAAGAACGGAACTGAATTGTTGAGTTGGACGGCTTCACAACGCTGCTCAAGGCTTTTAGCCTCTAAGATCCTCTTGAAACTTGGAATTGTTTGAATAAAAGTGCATAAAAGAATCTAAAGGAAAAACAGCTTTGTAAACTAAGAAAAACGCAGCTTAGCCGCCTTGTGGTTTAGGGGTTCAATATATGGTGATCTTGGGAGAAAATACGCTTTTATATAGAATTCAAGTCGGTTCTACTAAGTCGGCATCGGACGCCTGCCTGGAAAGGGTGAACGCCCGCCCAGCCTTGTGTAAACTTCTTCGAGTCGGGCCGAGCCGGATCGACGCCCGCCCTTCTTAAATTGACGCCGCCCAGTGAAAATCTGAACATCCTGAATGTAAAGCTCCTCCTCGACGCCGCCCACTTGACCAAACGCCCGCCCACTCGACGCCAAGCTTCAAATCAGCCGACGCCACCCAGGATCGATTTCATCTTGATTTCTTCATCTCTATCTCTTTTCATCAAATCCAATCATCATTATCTTTTATCATCAATGAAATTCGACTTTATCTCTTTTTTGATCAACATTTGAGCATCAAACATGTACCTATAACACATTAAAACATCGCAAAATGTAATAACATTCAAATAATCATAAAATCACAATTAAAACACCAAAAGTAACCAATTTTGCGAATAACTCATTTAAAACCTCATTTGCTCAATAATTCCATTAAACACTCGTTTCTTATGCAAATTATACAAATACGGGGGAAAATATCATAAAATATATCAATATAAACCGTATAAATTCACCCTTAACAAAGAGCTTTGAATTTATGATCTTCCGGATATCGCGAAAGAGCTTTGAAGTTTGTGATCTTCCGGATATGGCGGAAGAGTTTGGGGATTTATGGCCTTCCGGATGTAGCGAAGTGGCTTTGAGTTTATGATCTCCTGATATGGCGGAAGAAATTTGGAATCGAAGACTCCGGATATCGCGGAAGGCTCCAAAGTTGATGAAGACTTGAAGGGAATTCATGTTACCTTCGATCTCCTTGTGGAAGAAACTTCGACTTTGTGAGGATCTTCGAGCGTTGGGGATGCTTTTCGGTCTTCTTTTCTTCTTGAAGAACTTTGAAGATCTTCGAGTGTTGCTTCGCCTTCTTGAAGAACTTGAAGGATTGTTTGAAGATCTTCGAGTGTTGTTGATGAATGCTTGAACCTTCTGGCTCTGAGGTTTCTATCAATTCATCAATGTATCTTCTGTCCCTTGTAAATGACCAAGGTCTCTCCTATTTATAGTGCTAGGTGATGCCTTTGCATTAATTCGCATTAAGTGCGTTCACACTCTTGATTGATTTCCAGAAGATTTCGCATTTATTATAAATCATTAAATCTCCTAATAAATTGATTTTTAAGAGATTTTATGATTTATTGAATTTTATAATATTTCCCAATATTTAATGGAGGGAGTAATATAAAATATTTAGACTTAATGGCATGTGTAGTATGTGACAAATATAATGTGTCACACATGTATATTTCTACATAGCCATTTAATTATAAATAATCAAATCTCTACATTTCTAAGATATTTTATTTATTTATTTATATCATCTCCTATCATTTTGTATTGGAAATAATATATAATGAATTTAATTACGTGACATTTATATTATGTCACAATTTATTTTTTTATTTCTACAAATGCCTCCTCGAGACTTGTTGTTCCGGTAAAATTATACCGTAACGACGAGTCTCGACTTTATAAACCCTTTTTTAATTTTATATTTCTATGAGGCAGCACACTTATTTTTGTTCCCAAATTTTTATTATTTTCTTTAACAGAAAGAAAAGGAAACCAACTCCCTTTTTTTTTTAGTCGGCCACGTTTTTTTTTCCGCTTTTTTTTTTTTTTTTTTGTTTTTGTAACAAAGTAACACAAAGAAAAGGAAACCAAATCCCTTTTCTTTAAGTCGGCTGGGCCTTTTTTTTTTCGTTTTCCCTTTTTTTTTTTTTTTTTTTTTTTTTTGGATTTTGGATAACCCAATCACAATTGAGTAAATTTTGTCCAACATTGCTTAGAAGAGCCTTGATTCTTTCTATCTTCTCCTATATAAATAAATCTTCACCTCTCTTTCAAGCACACCAATTCTTCTTCAACCCCAAAAGAGTCAAGGAGCCGAGAGTCTCGCATTCCTCCTCTTTAGTTGGCTAATCGCCATGTCGATCGATTGAAGTCGATTGTCATTTTTTTACTTTCGCCTTTCTCGTCGGGCGGTTGACTAAAAGTCAAAAAAATTTTGGTCTTGTTTTTTTGTTTAATTATTTTTCCTTGCTTTGCAGGGTAACCGGAGGCCATATTGGTGGTTGTCGCTTTGAGGTTGCCTACCTCACCACTTCGTAGATTAGAAGCCGCTTTGAGGTTGCCTTGCCTCACCACTTTGAAGATCGAAACTGGTTTGAGGTTGCCATTACCTTACCATTTTGAAGATCGTAAGAAGCTTCGAGGTTGCCTTTACCTCACCATTTTGAAGATTAGTAAGCTTTGAGGTTGCCTTTACCTCACCATTTTGAAGATCATTTACCTCACCATTTTGAAGATCATAAGCAGTTTCGAGGTTGCCTTCACCTCACCATTTTGAAGATCAGAAGCATTTTCGAGGTTGCCTTTACCTCACCATTTTGAAGATCAGAGATGGCCATCTTCAAGGACATTACCGAGATGGGCAAGACATATCTGGTTGTTCTACGCGATGCGCATGCTAAGGCAGAGTCCGGGATCAAGCTCCAAGTATGTCCGTCTATCCGCGATTCGTCTACTGAGGACCTTCCACCTCGCGACAACAAGGAAGCATCACAACTCTATGGAGAGCTCCCACGAACACGAGGCGACCCGCCCTACACCTTTGCGCCTCCGCTAATAATGTTAGGATGCTCGAAAGCATGAATTTTCGACTTTGGGCCATCGAATTATTTCCAATGAAGTGCAAATGGGAAGACAACTCAAAATGCAAGGGGCCTTCGCTCTCGGAGCTTTATCATGGGGTGGCTTGAAGATGTGCTTTCCCACAATCATGAGTTACTCGCATAAATTGGCCTCGCACGATGCTTTGTATGCTTCAATGTTCACTTACGCGAGAGATCATCATGTGATTCGGGCCTTTTGTGAAGCATGGTGTCCTCAAACCAACACACTTCACACCGATGTTGGGGAGTTGTCCATTTCATTGACGGATTTGCGGAAATTGGTGGCCTTTCCATCATGGGGATATATACGGGTTAAGTTATTCCCACTGTGGAATTGACGGGTCCTAGATCTTCTCACTCAAGTCCCTTCCGCATAGCTTGTCGATATTTGTTTGCGCATTCCCGAGTGTCGTGAAGAAGTTTGTGATAGGGATCGCCCCAAGGCTTCGATCGCAAAATGGATCGACTTTTGGTGCCGAAAGCCTAACCCAAAGAAGGGAGCAACCGCCAAAGACGCACCGTGTCGAGTTCCGAGAAAGATGAGATTCCTTCAACATTCACCAAATCGTAAAGACTTAAGGATGAGACCTACCTAGCAGCTTTGGTGGCGTGGTCAAGCTATGTACATTTGTCCTTCCAAATTTGGGGGTCTTTCATTAGGCCTTCAACTTTCAAGATGGCCGCTTTGATCGCCAGGCGCATAAGATCGCTTATTCCGTGTCGGTTAGCATATACCGGGTTTGAACCGAATTTCTCGTTTTCTACACCGGAGCGGGCCGGCGCCTTTATCCCGTGGCACTACATCTTTGGGTGGTTGGCTCGGCATCTTGGCACACACAGAGAGATTCTACAAAGTTGAGTGAACCTTTGATGGTTCGATTCTCGGAGCGAGCGGTTCAAAGGCTTTTACCGATCGACGGCCGTGAGACCTTATTCATGGCGGTCGCGATGTTGATCGCTTTATGATGGCAACAAAGTTTGAGCGCATAAAGGACTAAAGTTGATGACGGCCAATTGTCCATCCATGAGAAAGAATTCTTTTAGTCATTCCGCCCCGGTATTTGGTGTTCCATTGCCTTGGTTCTTGTTGGGTTGAGCCTTACAACCCATGCAGTTTGCACGCCGCTTGGTTTTCATCAGTATGCCTCATGGAGCTCGTTGTTGATGCACGGCACTTCACTTGCGCGAGGTTGGGGACTTTGACCAAATTTATTGCTCCCGGAAGCGGTTCTAAGCTTGTCTTTCCCGCAGCCTTCGGTGACATCACCCGCCACGCTTCCCAAGGTTACCGGGCATGGTGGGGCAAAGTTCACGGTTCATACTTGTTCGATGGCGCATAATCTCTTATCAAAACTCGTGAACATGATCGCCTCCTCGTCCAAACAAAGTGCCCTGACAAATAAAGTGAAAGAGATAAAGTCTTCACATCCTCCAACATCCTCGCCAATTTGGTCATTCGCCTTCCTTCCGCCAAAGTTACGGGCGGCAAGGAAATGCACGCGACTTGAGATGTAAAGGCGCGCTTCGAGGTCGCCTTGGATGCTAGCGAGAGTTTTTCACATGGTGATAGAACTCGAAGCGCCTCAAGCCCGGAGTTGGGAAACAGTATTCCTTTACTTTTTTACAACACGTTAATGCTAACTTGTTTGATTTAACTCATCCATTATTCGCTTGTTTTTTTCCTTATCTCTTTGTCTTGCACCGGTTTGCAGAGATCCGCCGAGGTCGGTGGTTCTCGCTTTAGCGAGGATTCAGCCAACGGTCCCGACGCTTTGTAATGGAAGCAATCAAAATAGAAGATGACGTGTTTCACCCATGATAGCCGAGAGGCGCGACGCTATCCCATCAATGAACGATGCCGATGTGGATCGTGATCCCGATTTGGAAGGCATCGCCGAGACAGAGACCGTAATCTTTGATGGTGATCACGCGTCCAACACCGAGTTATGGCCGACGGTCCTCTAAGAGGGATTTTTTGGGCGGGCCCCACATCCGCCCTTTGGCTTTACTCGTACACCGCTAAGTCTCGTAATTCCAATCCAAAGGTCGTGATTTCAAAAGGTCTCCAAAGCTTGCACAAAGTGCTATGGACATCCGCCGCTGTAAGATATCGTAAACCCATCGATCGCTTGGCCTCGATTAAAAAGGTGTTTACGAAATATTCTCTCGAGATGGAGCGTGTTGGGGTTTAGATTTGTCCAACGCGAAAGCTCTTTTGACATCGTTTTGAAAATGCCGCCACTACAAAGCAAAGACTAGATGATGTTTTGGTAGGCTTTCTCAAGAGGCGCATGGTGAAAAACTTTCTATTCTTTGTCGAAACTTAAGGAAAGCGAGGCGTCCGAGAGGGAGTGTCTCCAACACACTCGGTCTTCACAGACAAACTTACTCGACGCAAGAAAGGAGAAAAGCGCTTGAGAAAGAACTTTGATTTTGAAGAGAGAGGAGGATCACTTGTTTCAACCTCTTAGTGAGCATGAGACGGAGCCACAGACGCACACTTCTAGATCAATCCAGCTTGAGAGACGAGATCACCGACTTGGAGAATACGCCTTCATTGCAAATGCAACCAAAGTGATGCTTTGGAGAGGATGAGAGAGCCGCTGTAAGGCAACCACTGTGATTTGAAAAACTTTAAGCTTTTTCTTAGTTTTGCTTTTGGGATTCTCGGATCATTTTCCTTTATTTTTTTAGTTGAGCTTGATAAAGTTTTTCATCATTGTTCCTTTCTAGTTTAGTTTCAAATTTTGTTGTTTTCTTTTGTATGTAATAAATTCTATTGATATACATCAATAAAACTTTATTATCATTTTCCTTTTCCCACCGTGTCTCGAATGGTTTTGTTTTGTTTTGCTTTTTTTTGGTATGACCAACTTGAGTAACTTCCTGCCGCCACGATCTTGGAGAATGCTCTAGAATCAAGTCAAACGTAGTTCATATTTCTTCTTTTTTTTTATTTTTTATTTTTATTTTTTACAGATTATTGCGCTTTAGGCTCAGTGGTAGGAGGAGCATGAATTTTGGAGTTATGCATATAACTTCTGAGAAATTTACCGCTGATCAGCCAAGCTTAACACCATCTTCATCCACCAACTTGTAGGCAACATTAGTGTAGACTCATAACAACATAGGGGACCGGCCCCACTTTGATGTAAACTTGTTTTTGGACTTGTGTGTCATGATGATAGGTCTTCTCACCCCAAGCAATCGTATCACACTTGGAAGGATCTTATGGACTTTTTGTTGAATGCCTTTGACAACCGGGCTTGGTAGCATTCAAGATTTTGTCGAGCCTCAAGCCGCTTTCGCCCAATGCTTCCAACTCTTCAAGGAGAAGGCGGGCATTTTCTTCGCCGCTTAAGCCTTCTTGGATAGCGATCCTTAGTGAGGGTATTTGTCGCCAAGAGGTAGCACGGCTTCTACACCGTAAACAAGCGAATATGGAGTGGCTTGAGTCGGAGTCCGAAAGGTTGTGCGATAGGCCCACAAAGCTTCACCCATTCGCTCGCGCGCCTTTCTTGTGTCTTGCCACGACCTTCTTCAACAAGTTGCATAACATCTTATCGAAAGCTTCAAAGAAGTCCGCTGGCAAATGATTGTACATGGACGACTTTGTGCCGCTTGAAGTTGAATCGCCACACAATTTATCCACCAAGCTATTCACGAACGGTTTCCCATTATCCGTGATGATGTAGCGTGGAACTCCATAGCGATAGATGATGTTTACTCGAATGAAGCGGACTACATCCTCTTTCTTTACCTGGCGTGAGTGCAACAAATTTCACCCCATTTTGAGAAGTAATCGCGGGTCGCCAAGATGTAGTAGATGTTGGCCTGATGATTTCGGCAAATGACCAACCACGCCCATTCCTCGCCGCCAAAAGGCCATGCCGCTATAGTTGGATGCAACGGCTCAGGAGGCTGATGTATGAGGTTGGCATGGAATTGACATGCTTCACATTTCCGAGCGTAATCCATGCAATCTTTCACCATGGTTGGCCAATAATATCCCATCCTTTGATGCGGAAGTGGAGCTTCGACCGCATTGACGGGCGCCACAAATCCCAGAGTGAGCCTCCTTTATAGAGTGAAGAGCATCATCTTCTCCGAGGCAACGGAGAAATACTCCTTCAAATGAGCGGCGATACAAAGTGTCATTGTGAAGCAAGAAAAGTGGAGCCCGACGCCTTATGTCAACTTTCTTCTTTTGATCGCCGTGAGTCTCCCGTGTTTCAAGTACTCCACTAATGAATGGCGCCAATCCTCTTGGTCTATTTCACGCATACACACACGGCATGGCCTTCATTATCATCCCCTCATCTTCTCCAAAGTATGGAGGAACCACCCATTGCTCGCAGACGGGACTTGCATCTTTCCATTACCGATTGCCATCGCCGCCGCTAAATTTGCCAGAGCGCCTCGCTTGCTTATTTTCTTTCTCGAACATGCTCAATTGTAACGCCGCCAAGGTAAGCAATGATTTTCCTTGCATAATTGCAAAGATGGGACTAATTCCGCTTTTTTACATCGTAGGCGCCTTCAAGTCGGGTTGATGATCAACCGAGAGTCGCCATAGACGCTCACCGATTGCTTCATATCCATTGCCATCTCAAGCCCTAAGATCAAAGCTTGATACTCAAAGAACATTGTTGGAGCAACATTCACAATTTGAAGCGAGTATGGCAACACTTCACTTTCCGGGAAACAAAGATGACTTCGCACCACTTTCATCTCATCGCTACGCCTCACCAAAGTACATTCTCCATGGTGGAAGGACTTCAATCACCATGACATCCTCATCGTGAAGATCGTCTGATAGTTCCCACTCGCCGGGATAGATGATCACCAAGAAGTCTCATGAGCACTTGCCCTTTGACACCCTTTTGAGACACGTAAACAATCTCGAATTGTCAAGTTGAGATACCACCTTGCCAACTGGCGGACAACACAAAGCTTGGACATGACGAACTTCGTGAGGATTTGCTTTTGACACCAAATGTATAGTGAGCTTGAAAATAATGCTTAAGCTTCGGATGATGAATATGAGTGACAAACAGAGCTTCAAATTGGAGAGTATTTCACCATGTGAGTCATTGTTCGCTTCAAATAGTATAATGCGCTTTCTTTGCCTTTGTCGTTTCTCTCCGAGCAAGCAAAGGCACCTACCGATCGTTTTGCGCTGTGATGTAAAGGATTGTGAGGTTTACCTTTAACAGGGGTCTGCCAAGACCGAGCATTCGCCAAGCACGCTTTAATGTTTTCAAACGCCTTTCGCACGAAGTTATCCCATTCAAATGGAACTCCTTCCTCATCGATGGTCTGAAAGGTTGGCATCTTCCGCGCAGGTTTGATATAAACCTTCGATATATAGCCGCTTTACCTTGCAGCTCCTAAGTTCACGCAGTTACGAGGCTCGCATCTTCACAATGGCTTCCACTTTGACTCGGCCAATTTCTACTCTCAATGTCGGACGATGAATCCGAGGAATTTTCCCGAGCCGACTCCAAATGCGCACTTTAGAGGATTCATCTTCAATTGGAATCTTCTAAGTCTATTAAAGACTAATCTCAAATCATTCAAGTGGTCACCTTTCTTCTTGACTTTACAACCAAGTCACAACATAGCACTCAACATGTTGGTGTAGCATGTCATCAAAGATCTTCTCGACCGCACGCTGGTAAGTTGCCCCCGCATTCCTCGCACTCAAAAGGCATCACTTTGTAACAAAGATATTCCCTCAGAGTTCGAATGCAAAGAATTATTCATCTTTAGAGCCATTCGAATTTGATTATACCGAGACGATCCGGCCCATGAAGGAAAGAAGTTCATGACCTATGGTTGCGCTTCTACCATTAGCTCAGTGATTGGAAAGGGAAAATCATCCTTTGGGCACGCATAGTTTATGTCCTGGAAATCTACACATACACGAATTTGACCATTCTTCTTTCTCGACGGGACGATGCTCGAGATCCACGTTGATACTTAACCTCACGGATGAAGCCTCGCTTAATGAGCTTGTTGACTTCGCCTCATGAGTGGGATAAGATCCGCCCAAATCTTCTTTGAGTCCGCTGATGTATGCGTGATCCTTTCTTTACGCCAACCGATGGACAACTACCTTTGATCAAGCCCGGCATCTCTTTGTACGCCCAAGCTTAATATATCCTTGTATTCTTGGAGGATTTCGCGTATCTTTCTTCTTCTTCTTCTGAGACAAAAGAGCACTTACGAAAGTTGGTCGTGGCTCTTCTTTAGTGCCGAGATTGATTTCCTTCAACTTATCTATCAGGATTTGACCCTTCTTCTAATTCCGGGGTGCTTCTTCCGCATCTTCTTCAACCTCATCATTTTCCAATGTGATATGATAGACGAAAAGCCTGCTCTTTCACTTCACAAGTTCCATGACTTCTTCCGATCCTGCTTTAGTCTTGGTGGGGTAAGGTTCTTCACCGACGGAGATAACATACGAGGACCCAACGCTTTTTCAGCTCATTTTCTTGCCATGTCGGATGCACATGCTTCATATTGTACGTGGCATCGCTTTAGTGTACACCACCGCGGCGCACCTTAGCTTTCATTACGCTTTCCACAAAGCAGTATGTCAAGACTGTGGTGTCGCTTCATTCGACGGGACCGCACTTTGATTTCTTTAGTAGTCGATGTTTGTTATATCCTTCCCAAAGCATCCTTATGAGCCGATCGCCTTTGCTTCTTGCCGACTTTTGGTCTTGACATATTCTTGGTCGTGATGTAAAGCCTTTCAAGACCGAGATGCTTTTTTTTTTTGTAAACCTCTCAAACACCGATGGCCTTGAGGTAGAGGTTCCGAATGTTCGCTGAGATGATTCATCTTCAACCCCGATGTAGTTATTGCTTGACTTCCTTATTGCAATGCGGACGGGTGGTGTAGGATTATATCCTGTGCCTGTCCGGGACCCAATAATGGGAACTTTTGCTTTGTGGCCTTATATGCTTCTTCGTATTCTTTTCTTTTGCCCCCATTTTTGTGAGCAGGGCTTCGGATCCGTGATGTCGCTTTTATGCGAGGAGTTTGTAAGGCAAGATCAAAACCTTCCTTCTTGTGGTCGGGTAATGTTCCATGTTCTATAACCGACCTTCTTTAGATGGGTAAACCCCTCGCAGAGGAGCATCCATCTCGCACGGCATTGATCTTGGGAAGTGGCAGGTCACCCACTCAACGCTTTGGATTTTTGAGGTGGATAAATGTCTTCACATTCCTTTGAGGCATGGGGAAGTGCTGATGACTTTATCTCTTCATGCTTGTCAACCTCTCTCTTATCTTCAGATGGGGTGGGCTTCTCCTCATCATCTTTTTCCCGTGATCTGGAAACGCCTACTATCTTCAAAGGAGCCGGCTTCAGGTAGAATTTTGCATCTGCAAAGTGAGTTTCGGCTTCAGTGAAAGGTTTTTCATCAGCAACGACCTTTCTTAAAACACCATTGCGCCAATACTTAAAGCATTGATGAAGGGTTGAAGGGACGAATCCATTCTCGTGTAACCACGGCCTCCCTAGCAACATGTTGTAGGACGTTCTGGCATCAATCACATGGAACAGTGCGTTTGAGGATAGTTCATCTATCAAGATGTCAAGTCGGATCACACCAATGGCTCTTTGCCCTCCTTGGTTGAATCCGTGGATCATAAGGCGATCGCCGGAGAGTTCATCCATAGAGACACCCAATTCTTTCATCACCCGGAGCGCAATATGTTGACAAATGATCCTCCATATAGTAACACACGATTAACTTTTGCTCGCGTGTATATGCTGTGACAAATAATGGACGGTTATGAGGCGCCGATCCGAGAAGCATGTCATCATCTCAGAAGGTGATCTCAATCAGCAAGCGAGCTTCAGATTGTTTGAAGGCTCTTCTCTCGCCAATGAGTCTTCGCCTTTTTGCAACGTCCCTTTCCTCTCAAGTGGATAGCATAGCATGAAACAACTTCATCCTCTAAGTTTTCTTCACGCCTCTAACCTAGACGACTCTCTTAGGCATGTACTCAAATAAGGTGATTGAGTGCGAGGCTTCAGATTCAACCTCTTCGTGAACATGCTCTTCACTTTCTTGTTTATTTTCCTTTGTTTCCTTTTCAACTTTCTTGACCTTCGCCTCTCTTTGGATTGGAAGACTTGGCATGATTCATCTTCTGCTCGTTGTCTCAAGTAGGTGACTTCCTTTTATTTTTCTTATGGGTCACTGTAATCCATCCATCATCATCTTGTTTGATGGAATTTGTTGTTCTCTTCTCTCCGTATCGGGTTCTTGTTTGTTTGCGTAGATGTCCTGGACTCTTTCTTGGCCATGGGCAGAGAATCTATGAATTTGATCTCAACAGGGTCGAGTGATCCAAACTGGATAGTCATGAAATGACCATTCGTCGGTTCTGCTATGGTGATTTGATTTGTGCTTGCCTTCTCTTCTTCAAGCACAATCTTTCCTTCCTCAGCCAGACGCATAACCTTGTCTTTGAAGACAAAGCATTTTTCGATGGGATGACCAGATAATCGGTGATATTTGCAATAGTTGCCTTCATGAGCTCTCGCTGCATCTCCTGGTCGCTTTGTTTCTGGAAGATCGATGAGCTTTAACTTCAATAGCCATAAAAATTGCAGTACGCTGTAATCGAAGAATGGATACGCCCTTTGTTGCCTCTCATTCAAGGTAGGCCTACGCCTTTCACCTTGTCGTGGTTCAACCTTCCTCCACTCGGGCTGGATTGGCGTCGGGTTGTTAACTTTTACAGAGCTACAATGGTGGCGTCGACCTTCTTCTTCTCCATTTTGGGAGAAGCTTTCACTGCACTTCTTAATTTCTTGTTTTTCCTTCCTTTCGTGGATCTTGAACAGGGCCTGACCTCCATTGGCGCCAATGCTTAATTCCATATCATGAGCCCGAGTGGCTAACTCTCAAACGATCTCGGCGTAATCCCTTTAAGGATGTACTGCAGCCCCTGTGGCATGCCTTGATTCACATCTCAATAAATGGAGGCTTCAGAGAGTTGATCCTTGCAATTGAGGCTAAGGCTTCTCCATCTATTAATATAATCAACTACTTTCTCCTCTTTCCATTGGCGGGAGTTAGTCAACTCTACCATGCTCACGGTTCTACGAGTGTCAGAGAAGCGATTCAAAAATATTTGCTCCAGCTTGCTCCTAACCGCCTGTAGAGGCAGGGGCGAGATCGGTGTACCAATCAAAGGCATTGCCTTTGAGTGAACGCACAAATTGCTTCACCAAGTGATCTCCATAGGTTCCAAAGATTGTTGCAAGTTTCACGAAATGGGCAATGTGTTGCTTCGGGTTGCCCTTTCCATCAAATTGCTGGAAATTCGGTGGTTGATAACCGGCTGGCATTTTTAGATCATCAATTCTTTTGGTGTATGTCTTGATGTAAGTCTGAGACGATTTCATAGACCCTCCAACTTTGTCATTGATCGTCCCCATGATGAACTCCTGCAGTTGGCTGATCGGAATGGTTCCATCGGGGGAGATCTTCAGATTGCTTCCCAAGGTAAAGGACTTGGATCCTTCCTGGTCCTTGAAAGAATTTTCTGGAGCAACCTTCATGTTGTTCGCCATATGCAGAGACCTAAAGGGTTCCTGCTCCTTGGAAGTGACGTCAATGTCGTCCTCGTCGTCATGCACCACTTCTTTTGACTTACTCGCCTCTCCAACAGAATCAATCTTGCTGGTGAGCTTCGCAATTTGCATGTCTTGAGTCTGAACATGCGACGTGAAGGCTTCAATGGCCTTCATGAGGCTAGCAATATGATCCTCTAGAGTGGTGGAATTTGTCATCATTACGTCAGCAGCCATTGGTGACATGGGTCCATAAGAAGCTTCCTGCGGGAAGAAGAGGCTTATGCCAAGTTCTTTTGACATGCTTCGGGTAACTGTGCCGTAAGTTTGTCCTCGAGATGAAGCAAAGAAGAACGGTCTTTTCAAAGAAATTTTGAAACTTTTGGAGCAAAGAGCTTTGACACCTTCGAGGCAAAGCACCTTGGCGATGATTGAAGTGGCGCCCTTTGAATCAAGAACCTTGAAGCAAAAGAAGCCTTCGTGCCATTTGTTCTTGAGTTATTTGGAAGGAGAGATGAAAGGAGAGATCGGTCCCACTGGCGTGCTGAAATTTGTAACACAAATTTCGTGTTAATCCCTAAAATAAACAAAGAAACACAAAATTGTAACAAATGAAATTTTTATTAATTTATGAAATAAAAAGCGGTTACAATCTCTTGAATCCTTTGATTCACTTCTATTGGGAATTAATTGTCTTCCGGATATCGCGGAAGGACTTCGAATTTAGTGTTGGGTTTTTTATCTCCCGGATATTGCGGAAGAGCTTTGAATTTATGATCTTCCGGATATGGCGAAAGAGCTTTGAAGTTTGTGATCTTCCAGATATGGCGGAAGAGTTTGGGGATTTGTGGCCTTCCGGATGTAGTGGAAGGGCTTTGAGTTTATGATCTCCCGGATATGGCGGAAGAAATTTGGAATCGAAGACTCCGGATATCGCGGAAGGATCCAAAGTTGATGAAGACTTGAAGGGATTTCGTGTTACCTTCGATCTCCTTGTGGAAGAAACTTCGACTTTGTGAGGGAATAATATAAAATATTTAGACTTAATGGCATGTGTAGTATGTGACAAATATAATGTGTCACACATGTATATTTCTACATAGCCATTTAATTATAAATAATCAAATCTCCTATCATCTCCTATCATTTTGTATTGGAAATAATATAAAATGAATTTAATTACATGCCATTTATATTATGTCACAATTTTTTTTTTTATTTCTACAAATGCGGCGTTCGACTCCTTCTTCTCCATTTTGGGAGAAGCTTTCACAGACTTCTTAATTTCTTGTTTTTCCTTCCCCTTTCTTGGATCTTGAACAGGGGCCTAACCTCCATTGGCGTCAATGCTTAATTCCATATCATGAGCCCGAGTGGCTAACTCTCAAATGATCTCGGCAATCCCTTTAAGGATGTATCATAGCCCCAAAGGCATGCCTTGATGCACATCTCAATAGCGGAGGCTTCAGAGAGTTGATCCTGCGCTGAGGCTAAGGCTTCTCCATCTATTAATATAATCAACTACTTTCTCCTCTTTCCATTGGCGGGAGTTAGTCAACTCTACCATGCTCACAGCTTCTACGAGTGTGTCGTAGGTTTATCTAAAATATTTGCTCCAGCTTGCTCCCAACCTGCCTGTAGAGGCAGGGGCGAGATCGGTGTCCCACCGGGCGTGCTAGAAATTTGTAACACAAATTTCGTGTTAATCCTCGAAAATAAACAAAGAAACACAAAATTGTAACAAATTAAATTTTTATTAATTTATGAAATAAAAAGCGGTTACAATCTCTTGAATCTTTGATTCTCCTATCGAATTAATTGTCTTCCGGATATCGCGAAGGACTTCAATTTAGTGTTGGGTTTTTGATCTCCGGATATTGCGGAAGAGCTTTGAATTTATGATCTTCCGGATATGGCGAAAGAGCTTTGAAGTTTGTGATCTTCCGGATATGGCGGAAGAGTTTGGGGATTTGTGGCCTTCCGGATGTAGCGGAAGGGTTTTGAGTTTATGATCTCCGGATATGGCGGAAGAAATTTGGAATCAAGACTCGGATATCGCGGAAGGCTCCAAAGTTGATGAAGACTTGAAGGATTTCGTGTTACCTTCGATCTCCTTGTGGAAGAAACTTCGACTTTGTGAGGATCTTCGAGCGTTGGGGATGCTTTTCGGTCTTCTTTGCTTCTTGAAGAACTTTGAAGATCTTCGAGTGTTGCTTCGCTTTCTTGAAGAACTTGAAGGATTGTTTGAAGATCTTCGAGTGTTGTTGATGAATGCTTGAACCTTCCGCTCGAGGTTTCTATCAACTCTTCAATGTATCTTCTCGTCCCTTGTAAATGACCAAGGTCTCTCCTATTTATGGTGCTAGGTGATGCCTTTGCATTAATTCGCATTAAGTGCTCACACTCTTGATTGATTTTAAGATTTCAGATTTATTATAAATCATTAAATCTCCTAATAAATTGATTTTTAAGAGATTTTATGATTTATTGAATTTTATAATATTTCCCAATATTTAATGGAGGGAATAATATAAAATATTTAGAGTTAATGGCATGTGTAGTATGTGACAAATATAATGTGTCACACATGTATATTTCTACAGAGCCATTTAATTATAAATAATCAAATCTCTACATTTCTAAGATATTTTATTTATTTATTTATATCATCTCCTATCATTTTGTATTGGAAATAATATAAAATGAATTTAATTACGTGACATTTATATTATGTCACAATTTTTTTTTATTTCTACAGTAGACACAACCAATACTTGAGCATTTTATCATTTTTTAGAGCTTACTAGTTATATTTTTATTATCGGAATTATGCGTGGTATGTTCATGTTGGTGTTTTGCAGCAATTATGGAAGCGTGGAGTAAAAATATCAAAGTTAGACCGAGCCTCGTGTCAAAATTGGAGCAATTGAGGAAGTTTGGGAAGACCTAATCTCAATTCTATATGATTGGCAATACAATCAAAGGTCACGGCGCACACCGTGGAGACACAACCAAACCAAAAGCAATCACGGTGTGAACCGAGACATCCTCGGCATGAGCCGAGACATAAATGGTGCAGGCCGAGACATCGCTCGTATGGTTGCATGTGCATTAAATGTTGAAGTCATTTCTCAACCACCTTGTCAGTACCCTGGCGCACACCAAGACATTCACGGCGCAAGCCATAATGTTAAAAAAAAGAGGCAGTAAATTGAAGAGAGTTTGAGAATGTGATACACACAAGAGTAAACTTCAACTTAGTTTATTCATTGAGTAAAAAGATGTATAAATAGATACAATTGAGATGGAGAGACTAGTTAGCTAGCTTGGGCGCCACTTGAGTATGTAGATGTGGGCAAAGCATGCAAAAGTAAAAGTAAAAGTTATGTCTATGACATAAAGTAAACTAGAGTTTGACATATTAATTGTTTATATGACTCACAATTAATATGTCTTTACAATTAATTTTACAATTAAATAAGGTGTACAAAATATTATGCACGAAAACCTCGAGGCTCAAAGAATCACCGAGCACTGCTGAAGCCTCAAAGCAGATCGAGTCTCACGAGTAATATTTCCACACCCTCAAATCGGGTCAGATATGTTGATGCAAAATGCAAGTTTGCTACTTAGTCTCACGAACATAAGAGGTGGAATAGCCTTGGTAAGAATATCGATTCGATCCGCCGAGGAACATATTGGAGTTGAATAATCTTGGCATCAATCTTCTCCTTCGTAAAGTGTCCACAATGTCCACATGCTTGGTTTTATCATGATGGATCGGATCTTCTCGCCATGCATAAGGTCAATTATTATCACAACAGAGTGTGATAGGTTGTCGATACGGTTGTCGGGTTCACCAAGACTTTTTTAGCCATAGAGCTTCACAAATGCCAAGTACAAGTGCCCTTAGTTCACCTTTCAAAGATCGCTTCTTGACACAAGAGAGGTTGTTTCTTGCTCCTCCAAGTAACCTGTGTTCCCCATATATATGAGCAATAGCCTGTGGGTGACCTCCTCCGTCAATGTGACATCCAAATTTCAATCAAGATCAAGATAGACCTTGATTGATCTATCAAGAGACTTGGTGAAGAGCAGCCTTGGCCAGAGTGGATTTTAAATACCTCAAGATCCTATTCACTGCATCCCAATGTTGCTCAAGAGGGCAATGCATGAATTGATCGACTGCATCGACCCCATATGCAATATCAGTCTCAGTGTGAGAAAGGTATATGAGTTTGCCTACAAGCCTTTGATATTGTTCTTTCCTCGACAAAGAATGTCACCATGCAAAGAGGGTATGACTGGGTCTACCTGAGATACAAAGAGTTTGCATCCCAAAGATGCCGCTTCTTCAAGAGGTCCAGACATACTTCCTTTGGGAGACCGAAATGCCATTGGGGGTTCTAGCTACTTCCATACCAAGAAAGTACTTGAGGTAGCCTGCATCTTTAACTTGGAACACCTTGCCAAGAGAGTCTTCAAGTTCTGATCTCAAGAGAGTCATCTCCAAAGAAGGATGATATCATCCACATATACAATTAGAATGGACCTCCTCCGTTGGTTGTCTTGACAAACATGGTGTGATCAGAGTTGCATTGATGATATCCAAAGCAGCCTTTAACCACAAAGAGTGAGTTTTCCAAACCATGCCCTTGGTGATTGCTTCAGCCATATAGAGATTTCCTCGCTTGCACACCTTGCCTTGAGTATGAGGATTGATAAAACCAGGGGTACAATATATAAACCTCCTCAAATGAGGTCCCCATTTAGAAAGGCATTTTTGATGTCCAATTGGTGAAGAGGCTACCAAGTTGGACACCTAGGGAAATCAAGACTCGACAAAGGTTTGAGCTTTGCTATCGGTGCAAAAGTTTCCTTATAGTCAATGCCATAAGTTTGAGTGAATCCTTTGCTACCAACTGCTTTATACTTGTCAATTTTACCATCAAGATTGTATTTGATAGTGAATAACCATCTGCAGCCTAATCGCTTTTTTGCCTTTGGGAAGAGTTGTGAGGTCCCAAGTATGATTATCCAAGAGAGCAAATATCTCTGCTTTTAACAAAGCAGCCTTTTCCACTTATCATTTTGAAGCGGCCTCCCAATATTTCTAGGATAGAGTGAGAGTCCAGTCCTGTGTAAACATGGCAAAGACATGAGACAACCGATCATAAGATAAATAAGTATGAATAGAATGATCAAGTGCATGATCTTTTCCTTTCCTTAGAGCAATAGTCTGCTATCTACTTCAAGAGATCACGAGAGTCAAGAAGTCGGGTCCAGCAGACTGCCCAAGAGGGTTGCCGAGGTTCCGTTCGTGAGGCTCGGGCCGCAGACTGGTCGCCAGACCGCCGAGGGTCGCGAATGTGAGTATCCGCAGGATGTCAAGATTATGAGTCCGCCGAGGGTTAATGGTTTGCCGAGGAACGGACTTAGTTCAATCTCAATCAGTGTTTCCACGCTGACTCGCTCAAGAGGGTTTGTCAGAATATGGAGTCCTTTCAAAGAATTTCACATCCATAGAATTGTAAAATTTCTTTTCAAGAGAGAGTAACACTTGTAACCTTTCTCGCCCCCGTGCATATCCAAGGAAAATGCACTTATGAGCTTTAGGATCAAGTTTACTGTGTTGAGCATGGATATAAACAAACACAAGACAACCAAAGATCTTTGGAGGCAATTGGGTAATAAGATGAGAGCAGGAGTGTGTGGTCGTAAGGGGTTTGGAGAGGAGTTTTGAAACCTAACACTCACTGGAAGTTTGTTGATTAAATATGTAGCAATAATATAGCTTCACCCCACATGTATTTAGAACATGTGTAGTGAACATGATTGATCTCGCCATTTCCAAAGAGATGCCTGTTTTCTTTCTTTCAAAGAACCCCATTCTCACGAGGTGTTTCCACACAACTACCGATATGAACAATTCCTCTGCTTGTCAAGAAGTTAATGAGGTTAGACTCATAGTATTCCAGAGCATTATCGCCTTTAAGATCTTGATCTTAGTATCAAATTGGGTGGAGACCATGTGATAAAATTCTTGGAAGATAGGTCCAACTTCGATTTGTCTTTCATTAAGAATGTACCAAGTGTTTCTCGTATGATCATCAATGAAGGTTACAAACCACCTTTTCCTCGTTATACTTTTCACTCTTGAGGTCCCCATACATCACCGTGAATTAGGTGAAAGGAAGAGGGCAAGTGAGGTAACTTAGCATACACAGATTTGGTGAGTTTAGCAAATTGACAAATATCACATTGAAGATCATTAAGATTACATCCTTTAAACAATTCAGGGATTAAAGACTTTAAATAACCAAAACTTGGATGTTTTAGTCTATAATGCCATAACATGATATTGTCTAGGTTTTGAGTGCAAAGTCAGCCGAGGCAGATTCTGCCTTCGCCTTCTGCCTTCAAAGGGTTGATCACAAATAGTCCCGAGAGGTGGTTTAGCTTGCCCAATCACTTCTCGAGAAGAAAGATCCTGAATGTACACTCGATTCTTATTAAAAACAACAAATTCAATTCAGATCTTTAAAGTGAGTTTATCGATGTATATATAGGTTACAAATAAACTTGGAACAAACAGACATTCTCGTAGATATATCTCGATTAGTAAGTTTAACCTTCCCAACACCTTTGCATAAGAAATGTAACTATCGCTAGCCTTAATTTCGTGAATTTGGTTGCATGGCATATATTGGGTAATAAGGTTTTTATTACTACCATATGGGAAGAAGCCCTGTAATCAACAATCCAGTCTCATTACTAAGAGGTGAGTAAAATATACCTGCTTTTAGCATGAGTGGCCATTTCCGTAGGGGAGCTACCTTCCCGATGTCGAGCAATAAAGGTTCTAAAGGCAAAGAACCGAGCATTCAAATTTTATCACATTCTCCTCTTCACCGATAAGTTTGCCTTGACTTTCCCTCGGTTGGTTTTGAGGTTTTAGAGGGGTTAGGTTTGCCATGTAGCTTCCAACAATTGTCCTTGGTGTGATTTGTGCGCTTGCAAAGGATCACGTAATGCCTTTTCCAAATTTCTCAAGAGGCTTCCCTCGTAAGTCTCATTAACCTTCAAAGCAGGCGCACTTTCAGAGGTTGTCAAGAGGGGTTCAAAGAAAGATCACTTTCCTCCTCGCTTTCCTCATGTTTGACCTCAAGAAACATGGATTTGAGATTTGGAAGAGGTTTAGTAGCAAGAATTCTACCGACATCATCAAGAGTAGATTCACCCAAAGAAGGAATTTGAATACTCTCTTTTCTCGATAATGTCTTTAAAGAGTGCAAGATCTTTAACATCATTCCAGGGGTGAGTTTCCAACATATCTAGGTGTTGCCATGCCTTAGATAGTTGATTAAAGTATTGAGTTACGTGCATATATCCCCTTGTCTCAATTTTGAATCTGAGCTTCGAGTTCATAGACTTCGATGTATTGTCCTTTTGAGTAAAGGTCTCTGGCATTGTCCTGCATTTCCTTAGCAAAGGTCATACATCATAAAGTTCTCATCGATCTCTTTTGTCATAGACCTCGTGAGGATGGTCATGACTTGGTTATTTTCTCGTGTCCCATGCTTCAAACTTGGGGTCGGGCCAAAGGGGCAGTGTTTGGAACCTGCATGTATATCCCATCTTGCCCTGGCCGGAGATATACATTTTCATAGACCTTGACCATAGCAAGTAATTGTTACCATCAAGTTTATGATTTGTAAAGAAGAGTGTTCAGTTATCCCATCACGAGGCAAATGTGAGTCTCATCAAGAAGATGAAACTTCGATAATGTTGACATTTTTCCTAAAAAGAACTCGAGTTTTGCAAATGGATTTTAGAACTCAAGAAGGCTCGCTACCATGAAGAGAGTTTGAGAATGTGATACACACAAGAGTAAACTTCAACTTAGTTTATTCATTGAGTAAAAAGATGTATAAATAGATACAATTGAGATGGAGAGACTAGTTAGCTAGCTTGGGCTGCCACTTGAGTATGTAGATGTGGGCTGCAAGCATGCAAAAGTAAAAGTAAAAGTTATGTCTATGACATAAAGTAAACTAGAGTTTGACATATTAATTGTTTATATGACTCACAATTAATATGTCTTTACAATTAATTTTACAATTAAATAAGGTGTACAAAATATTATGCACGAAACTCTCGAGGCTCAAAGAATCACTGAGCACTGTTGAAGCCTCAGCAGATCGAGTCTCATTGAGTAATATTTCCACACAAATTAATTAGGATTTTGTGCTCTTTTCGGGGATCATCTTAGAACCTATGAACAAAGAAGAAAAACACCATCTTCTTTAAGCTTGCTGGCACCTCCACCTCAAGGCTCCCCTAGCCAAAATTTCCTCATTTAGCATTTAAAATCCAATGTAAAACGTTGTAGAATTATCATTTTGATGTTTGAAGCACCTTGATGGATGTTATAAACAACTATTTTGTGTTCTATCTTCATTGAAACACTTTGAAGGTTAGATGAAAGCTCCTAATTTCGAGTTCATAGCTTGAATTAGGTAAATTCTTAATCTTTACTTTGATTTAATTGTTCTTGTTGTTATGAATACTAGCTTTAACATGTTGGTAGTTGTAACTAGGAGTGGCTAGTTCCCTTACTAGCTAAGATGATGTAATTGTGATAGTTAATCTCCTTTGGTTGCTTGGGATTGATTGTTTATGTTTTCTAGTAACTATTGTGTTGAAATTCTTCTTACTTGTATTGATTACCATTATGTATGTTTGAGTAATTAACTTACGTATGCACCTACACAACTAGTAGATACCGAATGGAGACACTAGGTGTTAGAATAGGGTAAGAAGAACGGAAGGTAGAATCGACCTTAGTGGAATTCGGTTCCATATCCGGGGAGTTTTGCATTCAAGTGTTTATCTTTTCAAATCATTAGGTTTAAGGTACTTAGACCAATGATGAGACAAAGAGTGGTTTCATTCACTCATATGAGGGGAAACCACTTGTTTATGAATGCACCGTTCACACATTAAGACACCATTGGAAGGAGGTAGGTAGATCATTTCCAAGGAATTAAGGAGAGAGAACTTGAACTATGAATCATCTTGGCTAGATTCTTTTATAATTTGAACAATCTTTGTAGTTAAATATTAGTTTCTTAATTAAACTTGCGATTCAGATCAAAATAAAATAACTAATTGGTGTTTGACCTCACATCCTTGTGGGATACGACCTTGACTACCGTTCTAGACTACAATTGACCCGGTACACTGCCGGTAAGATTGAAACCCTAGGAAAGTTGCATGAGCCACCATGTTTGGCAAGGCACCAAAGGGCGTGGACCGTTATGGTAAGTTACGCCGTAGTCAAGGCCACATCTGCAAGCACAACATTATCATAGGAAGATCACCTTGATCGACCTCCGAGTTGTGATCTCACCCGCCACATCAGCTTGAAATTTCCCACGATTGAGGGTTATGTGGAAATCAAAGGGGGCGTAGACGCAGCCAGGAGTTGCTACACGGCCACCGTCAATAGGAAAATGATGGTACAACATGTTCTTATTGAGGAGTTGCTTCCGAGGATGAGGAGACATGGTCCTTAGAAGATAAAATGGAGGAGGTCACCTTTGAGAGGATTAGATGACACTGATAAGAAGAATCGGTTCTTGATCCCGGTTAGCACACAAAGCTACTCATCGATCTATTGAGGAATTCAAAGATGTTTTTACCTGAAAATCAAGATATGCCAGCCTATCCTCGACTTTTCTTTACAAAACTAAATGTAGATCCGAACCGGAAGCCGCTTCGACAAAAGAAGAGACACTTCGCTCAAGAGCAAATTGTCGTAATAGAGAAGGAGGTGAATAAGTTACTCCAAGCTAATATTGATGAAGTTTTTAGAATTAAAACAAACAAAATAAAATGCGTAATTATTATTGATCATGTAAAAGTTACAAGTTAATTACAATGTAGCCGATCATGGGTATTTATAGTTTCACACACCTCATGAATCAGTTAGAAGTTGTTACAAACGGTTACAACAGATTACAATAGATAACCGCTTTCTATATTACACTATATCAAACTGATCACCAGGCTGCTGAATCTTTGTATCGTCAAAGAAGTCGTCGTGTTCATGTTGCCGAGAGAGGGCCGATATCTTCGATTGATCAAAGAAAGTGCACTCAAAGATTCCCATCGCCTTTTATATCAGAACACCCCTCAAGCTGTGAGTGCTTCATGAACAGCTTGCACTCAGCATTCCCATCAGCTACTTGAAGTCCAAAAGATCTTTGAAACTCTTAATTTATCTAGTAGATGAGAGAAAATAGGTGCATCTAAGGCTTTGGTGAGGATGTCAGCTATTTGTTTTTTGGTATTGACTAGAAGAAGTTTGATGAGTCCTGATTTGACTTTGTCTCTCACAACATGACAGTCAATTTCAATATGTTTGGTTCTTTCATGGAAGAAAGGATTGTGAGAAATGTGCATTGCACTGGCATTGTCACAAAATAGGACAGCAGGCAACTGGACTGGAATTTGTAAATCCTGTAGTATGTAGATAAGCCATTGGATTTCACAAACTGCATTTGCCATGGCCCAGTACTCAACCTCTGATGAGCTTCTAGCAATTTTTGTTTGTTTCTTTGCCTTCGAAGAGATTGAAGCATCTCCTAGAAACATCATGTAACCTAATATTGATCTTCTTGTTTCAGGACAGCCAGCCCAATCACTATCTGTAAAACCCTTAAGTAAAAGATTATTGTCTGCTAGGAAGAAGATTCTTTGGCCAGGATTGGTCTTAAAGTATCTCAGCAGTCTATAAGCTGCTTTTATATGGTTTTCCGTAGGAGTGTCCAGAAATTGACTTACTTGTTGGACTGCAAAGGCAATGTCTGGTCTGGTAAAAGTGAGGTAAATTAATTTACCTACTAGAGATCTGTATGTAGTGTTGTCTTCTAAAAGTGGTGAATCACCATGTTGTAAGGTCTGCTTGAACTCCATTGGTTTCTTAGCAGGTTTGGCTCCAAAAAATTCATATTCTTCTAGGAGGTTAAGTGTGTTTTTTCTTTGTGAAATGGATATACCTTTTGGACATCTAGCAGTCTCAACGCCTTGGAAATATCTCAATTTTCCAAGATCTTTGATGGTGAACTGCTAATGTAGAGCATCCTTTACTTGCTGAATCAACCCTTCACTGGGGGTTGCTACTATGATGTCATCTACATAGACCAGTAAAGCAATAAAGGACTGTCCCAACCCTTTGGTAAACAAACTGTGATCATTTTTGGATTGAGTGAATCCTTGAGCCTCCAAAGATTCAGTCAACTTGCAATTCCATTGTTGCTGGCTTGCTTGAGGCCATATAATGACTTAGTAAGCCTGCAAACTTGATTTGGTTTGGTTGCTACACAGCCCGGGGTAACTGCATGTATACTTCTTCATGTAAATCTCCATGTAAAAAAGTAGTATTGACATCCATCTAATGTAGGTGCCAATTGTTGGTCAGCTTTCTTGCTTGTAAGTAAGGCTCTAACTGTAGTGATCTTGACAACTGGTGAGAAATTTTCTTGATAATCAATCCCATATGTTTGAGTGTAGCCTTTTGCTACTAATCTAGCTTTGTATCTCTCTACTGATCCATCAGGGTTGTATTTGATTCTGTACACCCATTTGCATCTAATAGGTTTTTTGCCTAGGTACAGATCAACTATTTCCCATGTGTGAGTCTTTTGTAAAGCTTCAATTTCTTTGTTCATTGCCTCCTTCCATTCATCATGCTTGATGGCTTGATTGTAGGTCTTAGGCTCTTTAACAACATCAATAGCATTAATGAATCTGGCATAGTCTGCTGAGAGGTTGTCCAGACTCATTACTGTACTCAGTAGATGTGGAGTCTGCTAAACATTATGAGCACCCCTTTGATAAAAGCTAGGTAATTTCCTTGTTCTTGTGGACCTTCATAGTTGTGTGGGTTCATGTGCCTGATTTACTGGTTCATGCCTTGTATTGGATGTATCAGCTGTTGTTGATCCCATTGCTGGTTGGTCTGCTGACTCATTCAGCAGGTCATCAAACATGTCCATTACTGGCAATGGAACATGCATGTCAGCAAGATATCTAGACTTTCCCAAGACCTGCTGAAAAAGAGCAAAGTAAGTTTCATGGAATTGAGTGTTTTCTAGCAACAAAGATATATTTTTTGGTAATATCTAAGAGAATAGCACCCTTGGAGGTGGTTGAATTCCCAAGATAGACACAAGTTCTACATATTAAGTCAAATTTGGTCCTATACTGTTGAATTGTGCATGAAAAAATTAGGCAACCAAAGACTTTAAACACAGAATAGTGTGGTTTGGTGCCATAAAGAACTTCATGTGGAGTGCTTTCTTTCAGCAGTGATATAGGTGTGACATTAATCAACTTTACAACGTGTAAAAGACAAAAACCCCAATATTCAATCGGTAGATTACTCTGAAACCTCAAACCTCTTGCAACATTCAGCAGATGCTGATGTTTTCTTTCAACAATACCATTTTGCTCAGGTGTACTTACACATGATGTCTGATGTATGATACCCTACTGAGCATAAAAGTCAGTAAGTTGGAATTCTGCACCATTGTCAGATCTAATTACTTTAATAATTTTATGAAACTGAGTAGAAACAAATTTAACAAAAGATTTAACAAGATCAGAGGTTTCAGATTTAAAACTCATAAGAAAAACCCAAGTAAATCTAGAAAAATCATCTACAACAGTAAGAAAGTATTGTTGTCCATTTATAGTATGTTGTCTCAAAGGACCCCAAATATCCATATGAACAAGATCAAAAGTAGCATTTACTGCAGTAGTACTTAAAGGAAAGGATTTTTCTTCAATTTGGCCATAGGACATACATAACAAAGATCATGATTACAAAATTTGACATCAGCAGACTGTGAACTGATGACTTGCAGTCTTTTGTTTGGAAAGTGTCCAAGTCTGTAATGCCATAAAAGTGCATCATCTAGTCTATCGATAGAGTGTGATTTTCTCAAAGATTGGTAACGGAAAGTCTTATTGGTTGGTCCATGACATGTAGTCCTCTCGTGTAACTCAAATTTGAACCAATCATTTTCTTGTTCTTGTCTCCGCAAAACACACTTGTTAGCAGAAAAGACAACTGCACCTTGTGTATGATTAATAAAGGAAGGTAAGGATAAAATATTATATTTAAATCCAGGAATGTAAAACACATCATGTAGGACCAGTTGAGCGTTAATCCTCACTTGTCCTATATGTGTGACATAAACACTGTTTCCATTAGGTAATCCCATTTTTATACCAGATGAAGGTTTGGGATTACTTAATAGATCCAATGATCCTACAATGTGATCTGTGGCACCAGAGTCCAAGATCCATTGTATTGATCTTACTAAATTTAGGTCACCTGTTCCTGTAGCAGGTGAGTAGTGTGTGACAATATCAGCTGGTTGTCCAACAGAAAATCCTGCATGTCTAGGAGGATCATTCAGCAGAGCCATTAACTTGTCAAGTTGTTGTGCAGTGAGATTGGGAAACCCTGGTCCAGCAGACCTACTTGGTGCCTGATCTTCTTCTGCTGATTGCTCATCTTCTACCATATTTCCCTTTTTTGACTTGAAACCGGGAAGAAAGCCATTCTTCTTGTAACAAGTCTCCTCAGTATGACCATTGAATCCACAAAACCGCATTGCATCTTTTGGGATTTTAGATCGGGATTTGCAAAGAGAGTTAGGTCTCACGACAACTGATTTTGTCCCTATCCATTATTTTGTGACAATAGCACCATGGAATCTTGATTCTTGGCCTTGTTAGCCATATATGACTTCTTTTTCTCAAATTTGATTGCCATTGCAAAGGCATCATGAATTTCTGGAAAGGTCACCATCAAGATTGCTCATGAGACCATTGGTTCAAATTCATCCCTTGAACCTTTGAGGAATTTCATGACATGGTCAGCCTCCATATGATCCATCAGATTGCTGATTGCATTGCAATGACATTGAGGATCACAGGAACAGACTGTTACAGGCCTGATGGTCTTGATTTCATCCCAAAGAATCATTAACCTTGTGAAATATTGATTGATAGAGTTTGTGCCCTGTTTCAGTAGATGCATTTCTTCAAGAAGATCTGAAAGCCTTAATGCATCAACATTTGAAAACCTTGCTGCAAGATTCTTTCAAACTGCATGAGAATTCTTGAAATACATCAAACTTTGTGCAATGGTGTTTTCAAGAGAATTCAAGATCCATGATCTCACCATTCTATCACATTGCCTCCATGCATGGAAGTTGGCTGAATCTATTTCTGGCCTTTTAATTATGCCATCTACGAAGCCAATTTTATTCTTGGTGATCAACACCATTTTCATGGACATTTTACAGGGATTGTAGTTATTTTCATTCATCAATGGCTGTACAAGGACCAGAGAAGGATTCTCATTAGGATGAACGTAGAATGGACTGGAAGGACTTATTTCTTGTTTCTTATCTACCATGGCTATGAAGAATTCCGAATTGATTCTCAAATCAATGATGATAATGAAAAACTGATCAAGAACTGATCAAAAACGGGAAAAAGGATAACAGTTTACTCTCAAGAAACTGAAAACTCAGAAAAAGATGAAGAATACTCTCAAGTTTCTTCAAAAACACAGGAAAGCTTTTAGAAATTCTCAAATTTCTGCTCTAATACCATGACGAAGTTTGTAGAATTACAAACAAACAAAATAAAATGCGGAATTATTATTGATCATGTAAAAGTTACAAGTTAATTACAATGTAGCTAATCATGGGGTATTTATAGTTTCATACACCTCATGAATCAGTTAGAAGTTGGTTACAAACGGTTACAACAGATTACAACTAGATAAACCGCTTTATATATTACACTATATCAAACCGACAAGAAGTCGTTGAGTCTTTGTACCGCCGACCAAGTCGCCGGTGTTTATGTTGTCGAGAGGGTCGCGATATCTTTGATTGATTAGCAAAGTGCACTCAGCATTCCCATTAGCTTTTATACTGTAACAAATATCATCCAAGACGTAGAATATCCCGTCTGGTTAGCTATTCCAGTCTTAGTCAAGAAACCTAAAGGTAGTTGGAGGATGTGCATGAACTTCACCGACCTCAACAAGGCATGTACAAATTATTGCTACCCCTTGCCCAAGATAGATTGCCTTGTAGACTCTACTGTGGGTTTTGAAGTATTTGCTTTTCTTGATGCCTATAAGGGGTATCACCAAATCTCCACCCCCAAGGACGCTAGAAAAGACTTTGTTTGTCATGGAGTTCGGGACGTTTTGTTATGTGACTATGCCCTTTGGCCTCAAGAATGCTGGCACAACATATCAAAGGGCAGTCAACAAGATATTCCGAGACCAGATCAATAGATGTATGGAGGTTTATGTAGACGACCTTCTAATCAAAATCTGATCTCTTGATCAGTACCTGGTCAATGTGAGAGAAGTTTTTGAGGTGCTCAGGTAAACTCAGATGAAGCTTAATCCCAAGAAGTGCATATTAGGGGTCAGATCAAGCAAATTGCTGTGGTACATGATATCAAAGGCGGGGATCAAAGACAACCCAGACATGATAGATGCACTAAGGACCATGCCTCCACCAAAAAGCATTAAGGAGGTCCAGAGGTTGCCAAGATGGATGGCTGCTCTAACAGATTCCTATATAGGTAGGCACAGTGTGCCCTTCCATTCTTCAAAATTTTAAGGAAAGCGAGCCCATTCCAGTGGGATGAAGAATGTCAGAAGGCCTTTGAGGACTTAAAGTGTTATTTGTCCGAGCTGCCAACTCTGACTTCCCATCAGGAAGGGGATACATTATTGGTCTATTTATCTGTTTGTGACGAAGCTATAAGTGCAATTCTGGTCAGGGAACATGAAAACATGCAAATGCCAATATTCTACGTGAGTAAAGCACTTCATAGACCTGAGGTCCAATATTCTAATGCAGAAAAGTTGACACTGGCCCACATTCACACTTCTAGGAAGCTAAGGCCTTATTTCCAAGCTCATATGATAGTTGTGGTTACTGATCAACCACTTCGACAAGTTTTACCGCGACTCGACACCTCAGGCAGAATAGCGAAGTGGGTGGTAGAGCTGGCGGAGTACGATTTGGAATTCCGTCCCCGAACTACGATCAAAGCACAAGCCTTAGCCGATTTTCTAGCCGGAGGAGCAGCCACCACCATCGAGCAAGACCATCCGAGTCGTATCTCCAAACAGTGGTCTTTGTACGTTGATGGAGCTTCTAGCAAAGAAGGAGCAGGAGCAGGTCTCCTACTCATTAGCTCTAAAGGGGGAGAATTTCCTTTCGCATTACATTTTGGTTTTTAGGATACCAATATTGAATCAAAGTACGAATCCCTAATCACCGGGTTAAACATAGCAGTCAAGCTTGGGGTACAGAAATTGCAAGTCTACAGTGATTAACCATGTCAAAGGAGAGTATGAGGCTAAAGAAGAGCCAATGAAGAAAAACTTGACTGTGGTTCAGACGTTGTTATATGGTTTTAAAGATGTTCAGATTAAACAGATCTCTTGATCTCAGAACAAACGAGCTGATGCTGTTTCGGAGTTAGCATTGAATTCCTCAGACAAGAAGGTGCTAGTTGAATTTCTAAAAGAAATAAGTTATGACAAGCTAAAGGTTCATCTTAACACACAGAAAGACACATGAATGGATCGTATTGTCTCCTACCTAAAGGATGAAATACTCTCAGTGGACAAGACGCAAGACATAAAGCTAAAGTTTTTGGCAACTAGGTATTCACTCTTCAACCAAGTATTATACAGAAAATCTTTCATAGCACCATGGCTCATATGCGCATCAGGTGATGAAAGAAATAATCTCCTTCGTGAAATTCACTTGGGGGATTTGCGGAAACCACGCCGGAGCCTGGACTCTGGCTAGAAAATATCGCATGCTCAGCTATTATTGGCCTACGATGAAACGAGACGCTCAAGAGCTCTTCCAAAAGTGCAGGTCATGCCCGGTGCACGACAACATATTGCATCAAGCTTCTCTGGCTATGGTCCCTATAGTGTCACCATGGTCTTTTGATCAATGGGGAGTTTACCTGTTGGACCGCTCCCGAGCTCCAGTAACTTTAAGTTTTTGGTTGTCGAGTAGACTATTTCACCAAATGGGTGGAGTCCGAAGCACTCACTACCATCATTTGCCAAGGCGATCGAGAAATTCCTCCGGAAAAATATAGTGTGCGAGATATGTCATCCAAAAACAATAATCTCGGACAACGGGACATATTTTGAAGACATAACCGCTCAAGCATGGTGCTCCGAGCCGGGATTACCTAACACTTTACCTTTGTGGGACACCCACAAGAAAATTAGCAGGTCGAGTAGATCAATAGGCAAATCAAGAAAGGTTTAAAGAAAATATTTGAAGAGGAATGTGGGAATTGGGTTGAGCATCTACCCAACATATCATGTGCATACCGGACTACTCTGTAATGCAAAGAACAAAGGGAGACTCCCTTTCCCTTATCCTATGGAAGTGAATACGTAATCCCTACAGAAAACGGACTTCCTTCACCTCGATCCTATCTCTACTCCGAAACGGATCTAGAGACTGACCTCCGACATTCAAAAGATGACTTGGAGGAAGCTCATGAAATCTCCTTCATAAGAATGGTGAAGTATAAGCAAAAGATTTATCAGTACTACAACTCCAGGGTAAGGCACTCATACTTCAAAGAAGGAGATCTGGTGCCGAGAAAGAATGAAATTAGTAAACAGGGGCCTCAAGTCTAGATTGACCCAAACTGGGAAGGCCCCTACAAAATAGTCAAAGTACATGGTAAAGGTGCATACTAGTTGGCTGATTCTAATGACAGAACCATCCCGAGGAGCTGGCATGCCAACAACCTTGGCAAATTCTATGTCTAGGACAAGTTCCAGACTTTATTAAATTGTTGTACTTTGTCAGTTTCAACCCTAAACTAAGTTGTATTATTTTTTGTTATCACACTTACGCTATTTCAATATAAACTCTCTTTTCCCATTGTGCATAATGGCCTTGATTAAGTTTGTAGGACAAACGTACACAGTTAAAGTTTGCAAGAGATGAACATGCTAAGTCTGCAGATGCATAAACCGAGCTCCAGTTGGACTCAAGAAAATTTAAGTCAAGAGGGATAGATAGACTGAGTTCCGCAGGTCGGACTCAGCAAAATTTAAGTCTGCACGACATACACACTTAGCTCCGTAGGTCGGACTCAGCAAAACTCAAGTCTGCAGAATAGACAAACTGAGCTCCGCAAGTCGGGCTCAACCAAAATTCATGTCTACATGATAGACACACTGAGTTCTGCAGGTCAGACTCAGTGAAATTCAAGTATGCAGATGAAAAAAGCCGAGAGCTCCGCAGTCGGACTCAAAGAAAATTCAAGTCTGCAGGATAGACAAACTGAGCCCTGCATGTCGGACATAGCCAAAATTCAAGTCTGTAGGACAGACAAAGTGAGCTCCACAGGTCGGCCTCAACCAAAATTCAAGTCTACATGACTGACAAACTGAGCTCCGTAAGACAGACTCAGCAAAATTCATAGGTCTGTAGGACAGACTCGAACTGAGCTTTGCATGTCGATTTCAGCAAAGTTGTAAAAGACAAACCCTAAGTTTATAGGATGAACGTAAAAGAGTTTAAGTTCTATAGATCTGACTCGTCATCTAAGTTTTTCGAGTCAGACTTAGCAAGTTCACAAAGGTTGAACTCACTCCGTCTATATGACAGACCCGACAAAAATCAACAAAAAACACAAAGTACGCCATCTAAGAAACTACAAGTTAATGCAGGGCATACTGGGGGGCAAGACGTCCCATCATAAGTCCAGAGCACTCAAAGAAAGTGCCAAAATAAAAAGCTAAAATAAAAAAGCTCAAAGCAAAAGAATTGATAGTTTCATATATTTATAAATCCGTGTTACAAATTACAACTTTGAAGTTTTTACAAAACAAAGAGAAGCACAAGTCCACAAGCAACTTGGTCTAAGAATTAGGATCAGGACTCTGTTGTCACTCTGAAGAAGGATGAGCCAAAGCTGGAACAGCTGAAGTAGAAGGCTCGGACTTAGCGGTGTGCTTGATGAGAAGTCGTAGCACACGCAATACTTGACCACAAGGTCCACCCCTCATTGAACTACTTCAGCGAATCGAGTACATACCGTCCATACCAGGCTTGTAGAGCTTTTTGTTGTCTAGGTTTTCAACAACAAGCTCAGCACATTGGGCCTTAGACTCAATTACTCCCAAAGCTCAGCAAGGAGTTTGTCCAGGCCTTGGCACTCGCTACTTTGCCCTCGTGGCCGAAAGCGAAGACCCAATGTGCTTGCCCCTCTAACGAAGAAGAACCGCGCAAGCCATCCCTTGTTGGAAGATGACCACTCGGCAAGTATACCTTTAACACCAGATCGGTGGGGGAAGTGATACCACCCCTTAGACCATTGATTCTTATTAATTTGGTAAAAACCTCTATATAGGTTACCTAGAAATGGACTCCGACAATCTGACAGAAGATGGCGAACCCAATGATACTCCTAACCTCATTGGGAGCGACATAGGGTGCACCTATACCGTAGTACCGCAGTACAGCCAAGAAGGCTGTACGCAGAGGTAGCCTAAATCCCCTTTTAGTTGGGCTTTATAAAAATTAAAGTACCCGTCTGGGGGTCAGGAGGAAGCATATGGACGGGGGTCAGCAGGGAGCATGAGGGCAAACTCCTCCGTATCTATCCCATATTCACGGCAGAGGTTGTTTACGCTACGATGAACAAGAATAGAGGACACTCCGTGGCTACCCATAAGGGCCTAAGTAACTTTGTCGATTTTATATCAAAGTGTAAAATCAAATGTCTCGGATGAAGGATGAGAAAAATGAGGAAGGAAACGGGTTGCGGTGGAACCTAGGGAATTTCCTCAAATACCATGCTATCTACGGCCGCTCGTAATTCCGGATTGTGCTTGTACGGTCTAGCTCTAGGTCTCTCTACCTCGGGTATAAACTCAGATGAAAATAACTCATCTACAGACGAACTAGATGGGGTTGACGCCCTCATCAACAAGCACAAACGAAAGGAAATGCAAGGGGAGTGCAGACACACACTTGTAAAAAAAGTGAAGATGAAGGAAGTAAAGGAGAGAATCAGTAATTGATCATTGCCTTCAAATTTAAAGCCGTGACTAAGCGTTTGGATAGAGTAGATGGTTGATATGACGGGGGTTATAAACCCAAACATGTCTCAAAAACCACCCCCTTTCAAACGAGTGGGTAACAACGCCTCAAATCTCAAGACAGTTATTACAGCATCATAATAGAACTCTGCCACCTGGCAGGAGTGATTAAGAGTCCTACAAGATGACTGGGCCGAGCTATGCCTTTACAGATCCGACTTGACCTCAAGAGTTCAAATAGATCTAGGGGCTTATGATGGAGGCAAAGCTAAGCCTCACCACGTGTCACCTACATTTTGACCAAGCACTAAATGAAGCCATATCATTGAAGGCCAAGGCCCCCGCCTTCTAGCCTAAGGTCTTAAACCCAAGGAGGGATGTCGGTCTGGCTAGCTTCTTAGCCCACCGCAGGTCGGTGAAGGCGCAATGGAGCTGAGCCAGTGCAGTTCGGGCCACAGCAGCCTCGGGGGCTCGACGCAGGTCGGCCAGAGCTACCCCTAGTTGATAGCCCACATGTATAATCTACAAGATAAACATGGAAAGAATCTCCAGCCATAAAGGCTCTGATCCTATTATTCAAATATTGTGATTATCTCTTAATATCAAGGGATTGTCATGCTTAAATCCTATCATTGAGGGATACGAAATAGAGTCCATATTGGACACAACACAGGCATGCCTAGGGCATAAGACTCTCTATATAAATGTTCCCAAGAACTACGAAGAGACTTGATTCTTGAACAATTATAGGATACATATGTTGAAATACTGTCCTAAACCCAATCGGGTTGGACCGGATCCGACCGGGACGGGTCGTTTACAGTCTGTTTAGTTCATGTAATAACTTTATTATGATGAATAAAAGCACTTTTGTTATTATATATCTTTCTTATCTTCATGTTATTGAATTTATATATATAGTAACGTCCTTAGTATTAAACTGTGATAGAGAAACCATGATACTGATTATGGTGGAGGAGATCTCTATTTGCTTTAATAAAATTGATACTTAAATGTCTCTAGTCGTATATAGTGTCAAACGGGACATTGATGGTGTGATTAGACTAGCACGTATTGGATGTCTTCTATCTTATTAAAGATAGGGATATATCTTGTCTATCAAAGTGTAGAGACGCTTGGACTGTACGTGGACGTGTATTAGAGAATGCATACGTCAGACTGACCCACTTACTTTAAGTGTCGCAGTATGTTGTAGTTGTGTAATTATCCTGAGACCGGAGTCTTCATGGCATCACGATAAGGATTGTCATGATTTGACACTATTGAGGTTTCCCCTAGCAATGGGGCGGTCATGCAAGAGTGATTGAGTGTGATCTTCAAGCATCGTAGGATTAATATGGCTCGTCCGGGAATCGCGTATCCTATGTTTAGGAGTGAATATCTGAAATGCCCTTCTTATAAGGAATGTCTAGCTGTCGTGAATCTTTGCAAAATGGGAATAAATGAGTTATTCCGAGAGAGCATGATATCCAGTTTATACGATATGATCATTGATGTACTGACACCCGAGATACGATCGTATGGATATTATTACAGCGATAGGATTCTATTTACACGGTAACGGTTTCACATGAAAGGTAGTAGTCATTGCTTTTGACTCTTCCGGTGATTGGAGGTCATGGTGTGTTGCTAGACGCTATTCCGTGATCGTTAGGTATGAAGGCATTTTCATAATTTGCAATTTATATCTACGGCCAAAATATTTGGAAGCCTATTAGGTCACACACATAAGAACATCTAGCCGGATTAAAATGCGGTTATAGTGATAACCAAATAAGGAAAGTTTATCTCGACTATAAAGTGTTATAGTGATTAAATTTAAATGACATTATTTATTTATTATGAATTAATTAAATACAAGATATTAATTATATTGATTAATTAGAGAATATTTGGGATGCCAATTTAATGGTATTTGGGGCGCCACATTTGAGTGTACAAGATACACTTGGATTGTGCAATTTAATTAATGATATTTTCATATATTAATATTAGAAAAATAAATTTATGGTAATAAGATAAAGATAATCAATATTAGAGATTGGCAATATCTTAGAATTATTTAATATAGGATATTAAATTAAAAGATATAAATCAATTAAATTGATTTTCCTTATTTTATTAGGAAAGTGTTTTCTTTCTCATCAATCTACTAGGAAGCTTCTCCTAATCAGATTAGGGGCACATGGGGCACCACCTACTCCTATATGAGCAAGGGGTTGGCTAGCTCTTTAGTACACCACAATTCCAAGAGTTCATAATTCTTGTGAAAATCTGAGAGCTTCTTAGAGTGAGATATATAGAGAGAGAAAAGGCCGGTCTAGCAACCGGATTTTTCTAGTGGCAATCTAAGGAGGATTCCGGCGAGGAGTTCGTGTCGATATTGATAGAGGCCGGACATGCGGACGGCTCGCGCGCACTGCTACTCTCCGTTGATGGTCAAAGCATCGATCTATTAGATCAAGCAAGGTAATCACCGTCAACTACTTAACGTGTTTGTTGTATTAAACGTAGTCGATCATGGGATCGGAAATCAAATTTTAAATTCCACTACGTTAAACTAGTTGATTTCCTAACAGTGGTATCGGAGCGAGTTTCCAACATAAGCAATAAACACTAATTAAACTACGTAGTAATTATCAATAGATGTAAGATCTAGATTCGTGAAACTAGAGAAACAATATATATATATATATATATATATATATATATATATATATATAGGATATAATCGGGTAGGAGCGGCGATCGGCGCGCTCCTCACTGTAATCGCCAGCCGCGCGGCGTCTAGGAGTCTTTGCCAAGGTAGTGGTGGCATGGTGGATCCCGATCTCGTTTTTCATTTTGTGATATTTATTATGCATTGATATCTCCTTTGTTTAGTTGTCTCATGTGGTTAACTAATGATTCAAATAGTTTGCGCCATTGAGATGCTACATGACATTAAATAATATTGGCCCTTTCCAAACTTTGTTTGGAATAGGCATAGGCCTCTTTCAAAAATTTGAATTTGGAAAAGGCTAAGAGAGATGCCTTTTGGTTTTGGAAACCAAAGGCTTCACTTTTGATTAAGAATCAAAAGGAAAGAAACTAAAAGAGACCTAATTTTAATTTTGATTTAAATTTGAACAGTTCTTATTAATTAAAATTAAAATTGAAATCGGTTAAAATTAATAGTTAATTTTATTTAGATTAGAATCATTTAATTAATTAAATGTTGATTGATTATTTGATTTGATAAGACGCAAGTAGTTAAATTTTAGATTTGTCTTTTTCATAAGATATGATTGTTTTGGATTAGATGTTGTAGATATAATATGATTATATGGACCCCAATTGATCATGGATTCGACCAATAGGATGGATGGGTGTGATTTACTTTATGTTGGTTTTAATGTTGTCCTAGGCTGTTATGGAGAACATGACGTAGATTACTTTCTGCATTTATCCCATTCCTGTTAGCTAACCCCGTGTGCGGCGGGTGTATTTATTTATTAGATAGATTATTATGTAACAAGAATGGAGCAGAAGACGAAAAGCAAAGAAAGATAAAGATCCCATTGGCGATGGTGTATAAAAGATCCTATTGGCGGTCGCAGCTACCTTAGATTGTGACCCGTAGTTTCGTCAGTTAGTATTCGAAACCGCACCTAGGAAAAGTCAATCATACTGGTAATTTTTGTGCGTGGAATGATGTATGTTTCACTTTATATTGATAACGTAGAAATATTCACGTTTAGATGAGACCGTAATTTAATTAAGTGAATTAATTTATAAATTATTCTCACGACAAAAATTGTGTTAAAATTGTCTCCCAATATTATAATAACGGTGACGAGCCATTGTTCGGATCCAACTAATCAGCCCACGTCGGGAGTTGACCTACGTTGGGCATATCGTTATTATTGAGATATGAGATCTCATGAATATTTGGGTTTCGACACGACTAGAATCTTGCGGTGATTGGCCCACGTCAGGACCGCCTGACTTTTTGGACAAATGCTTGGCTATCACATAGAGATGTGAATTGTCAAAGAGTTGACTAGTCAACCAATGGAAGTCGAATAAGATTCGACCGGTAAATGTACCCACCTTTCGAAATTGACCCGGTCGATCGGCCTACGTCGAGGATCGAGTCAACTAGATTGGATTCCATCCACTAAAGGATTAATAAAATAGTTGGCTAGTGGGAGCAAAACCTAATTAAAATTTTAAGGTGCAATTTTATGGTTTTGTATGCATGAACTTTTACTTACATTATCTTTACTTTATTGTTGTAGAAATATCAAACAAATTGAATCTTTCGTTTTATCATTGATAACAAACTTGACGAATCAAACTTTCTCGATTGGGAAAGAAAACTCAAAATCGTTTTGAGGCATGAAGGCATTGGCTATGTCTTGGAAACACCCCTAACTAAGGATCCTGCAGATGCTACGAATGAGGAATCGGTTAAGAAGCATGCAAAACACTGTTCTGACAGTAATAAAGCTACTTGCATCATGCTTGCTTCTATGACACCAGAACTTCATAAACAACATGAGTCCTGGATGCTCATACGATTATGGCTCACCTAAAGGAACTCTATGCTTCTCAGTCTCGCACTGAGAGGTACGTGGTCTCGAAGGCGCTGTTTGGTTGCAAGATGTCTCTGGGCACTCCAGTTGGGTCATAAATGCTAAAGATGATCGGATACATAGAGAGGCTTGAGAAGCTGGGCCATAAGATCGAGCGTGAATTGAGTATTGACTTGTTTTTGCAATCTCTTCCGGATTCTTACTTGCATTTTGTGATGAACTATCACATGAACAAGATTTATTGCTCCCTCATGGAGTTATTGAACATGCTCAAAACTGCTGAAGGCACTGTTGGCAAGGGTAAGCAAGTGTTTCTTGTGACTTCTCCCAAAGGCAAGAAAATGGCCCAAAAGAAGATCAAGAAGGCGAAGGAGGCTACTAAGCCACCACCTAAGATATCCATAGACAAATCCAAGGATTCTTGCTTCTATTGTGGCCAGACTGGTCATTGGAGGAGAAACTGAAAGGCTTTCCTGAGCACCAAGAAGAACAAGCATAATGATGCTTTGACTTCAGATATGTTTATGATTGAGATCAATATTGCTTCTTCTAAGTCTGACCACTGGTATTAGATACTGGATGTGGTTCTCATATTTGTACGGATATGCAGGGACTAAGAAGGACTAGAGATCTGAGAAAATGAGAAGTGGACCTGTGTGTTGGGAATGGAGCAAATGTTGCTGCCCGAGCCATAGGAGTTTATTTACTTTCGGAACCCAGTGGGCTAGTACCAGAATTGTATAACAGTTATTTTGTTCTTGCTCTTACGAAGAGCATTATTTCTATTTCTGCATTGGATGTTGAGGGATTTTCTTTTACGTTTAAGAATAAATGTTGTTCTTTTCACATGATGGAATATTTTATGGTACTGGCAAACTTGACAATGGTCTCTGCATATTAGATATGAATGTTGACATACTTAATATAAACAGCAAGAAAGCTAAAACAAGTGACTTGAATGAATCCTACTTGGGGCATTGTAGACTTGGTCATATAAATAAGAATCGCATTTCCAAACTCTATAAAGATGGAATGTTGGATCAATTCGATTACTTAATCGCTTTAATACATGCTGAAGCTTGTTTACTTGGAAAGATGACAAAGTCACCGTTTAGTGGCAAAGAGATAAGATCCAATGATTTGCTTGAGCTCATACACATTGATGTCTGCGGCCCGATTACCATTCACGCCAAAGGAGGATACTCTTATTTTATCACTTTCACCGATGACCATTCTCGTTATTGTTATGTATACTTAATGAAGTATAAGTCTGAAGCTTTTGAAAAGTTCAAGGAATTCAGAAGTGAAGTGGAGAAACAACTAGGTAAAGAAAATAAGACACTTCAATCCGATCGAGGTGGAGAATGCCTAGATGGAGAGTTTCAAAATTACTTAAAGGGGAATGTGATTCTTCCTGAATGGACTCCACCCAGAATGCCTCAGATGAATGGCATATCTCAGAGGAGAAATCACACTCTATTAGACATGGTATGATCCATGATGAGCTACGCAGTTCTTCCAAAATCGTTTTGAGGGTATGCTTTAGAAACAACATTTTATATACTTAACCGAGTTCCACCAAAGAAGGTGGATTCTACACCATATGAATTATGGGCTAATAAGAAACCGAATCTAGCATATCTTAAACCTTGGGGTTGTCCGACTTATGTGAAGCGGATGATGCCTGACAAACTAGAAGCTAGATCAATGTCTGTTTGTGGGTTATTCTAGAGAAACTAGAGGATACCAATTTTACCATCCAGGAGAACAAAAGGTGTTTGTCTCCAAGACTTGCCACTTTTTGGAGAAAGAGTTTATTGTGGAGAGGGTCAGTGGGAGTAAGATTGATCTTGAAGAAATTCAAGAACCACTTACGGATAACAGTCAGTTGATGGAAGTAGAGCATATACCGCATACAGATAAGGTACAAACACCTGCTCTAGAAACACAAACACCTCGAAGATCCACTAGGGAACGTGTTGAACCCGAAAGGTTACCTCATGGAAGATGAGGACCCTAAAACTTAGGAGGAGGTGTTGATGAGGCATGACAAAGAGAAAAGGCTAGAAGCCATGAATTTTGAAATGGAATCCATGAAGGACAACCAAGTTTGGAACTTAGTTGATCCACCTACAGGAATAGTTCCCATAGGATGCAAATGGGTCTTTAAAAGAAAGACCGACATGGATGGTAATGTAGTTACCTACAAGGCAAGGTTGGTGGCAAAGGGTTATAGACAAAGACAAGGAGTTGACTATGACGAAACCTTTTTGCTAGTAGCTATGCTAAAGTCCATTAGAATTCTACTTGCTATTGCAGCATACCATGATTATGAGATCTGGCAGATGGATGTGAAAACAGCCTTCCTTAATGGGAATCTGTCTGAGAAAGTGTACATGACACTGAGGGTTTCACAACCGATGATGCTAGGAATGTGTGCAAGTTGCAAAGATCCATTTATGGATTGAAACAAGCTTCTCGGAGTTGGAATATTCGTTTTGATGAGACAATCAAACAGTTTGATTTCATCAAGAACGAAGATGAGCCATGTGTTTACAATAAGGTTAGTGGGAGTGCCGTAGTTTTCTTAGTGCTTTATGTACATGACATATTGCTCATAGAGAATGACATTCCCATGTTACAGTCGGTTAAAGTTTGGTTATCCGGGAACTTCTCTATGAAGGACTTGGGAGAAGCAACCTATTTTCTGGGAATCAAGATCTATAGAGATAGATCTAAGAGGTTGCATGGTCTGTCATAATCCACCTATATAGACAAGATGCTAAAGATATTCAGCATGGAGCAATCCAAGAGAGGATTGCTGCCCATGTCACATGGGGTCTACCTATCAAAAGAAATGTGTTCGAAGACAGAGGAGGATAGGCCGCAAATGAGTAGGATCCCTTAAGCTTCGGCTATTGAGTCCATCATGTACGCCATGTTGTGCACAAGACCAGATGTCTCGTACCCTCTATGTATGACTAGTAGGTACCAGGAAAAGCAAGGTGATGGTCATTGGATTGCAGTCAAGAATATTCTTAAGTACATAAGAGGTACTAGGGATATGACTGGTGTTCGGGAACGATGATTAGGTATTACGAGGTTACACAGATGACAGTTTTCAAACTGACAATGATGACTTGAAGTCACAGTATGGATTTATTTTCACGCTTAACGGCGGAGCAGTGAGCTGGAAGAGTTCCAAGCAGAAGACTTCTGCAGACTCTACAATGGAAGCTGAGTATATAGCAGCCTCGGAGGCAGCAAAGGAAGCATTTTGGATGAAGAAGTTCATCAGTGAACTCTGTGTGGTTCCTTCTATTGAAGGTCCAGTCCCACTATACTGTGATAACAATTGGGCTATTGCTCAGTAAAAAGAACCAAGGTCTCATCAGAAGTCCAAACATGTGCTACGGTGCTATCACTTGATTAGAGAGATAGTTGATAGATGAGATGTAAAGATATAGAAAGTCTACACGGATGATAACATAGCTGATCCGTTATCCAAGGCATTGTCACAAGCAAAGCATGTTCACATGCATGGGCTTAGGCATAAGGGTGATTGGCTTTAGGCCGAGTGGGAGATTGTTGAAATAGTGTCCTAAACCCAATCAGATTGGACCGGATCCGTCCTGGTCGGGTCGTTTACAGTCTGTTTAGTTCATGTAATAACTTTATTATGATCAATAAAAGCACTTTTGTTATTATATATCTTGCTTATTTTCATGTTATTGAATTTATATATATAGTAACATCCTTAGTATTAAATTGTGATAGAGAAACCATGATACTGATTATGGTTGATGAGATCTCTATTCACTTTAATAAGTTTGATACTTAAATGTCTCTGGTCGTATATAATGTCAAACGGGACATTGATGGTGTGATTAGACTAGCACGTATTGGATGTCTTCTATCTTATTGAAGATAGGGATAGATCTTATCTATCTAAGTGTGAGACGCTTGGACTGTACGTGGACGTGTATTAGAGAATACGTACGTCAGACTGACCCACTTACTTTAAGTGTCGCAGTATGTGGAAGTTGTGTAATTATTCTGAGACCGGAGTCTTCATGGCATCACGATGTGGATTGTAATGATTTGACACTATTGAGGTTTCCCCTAGCCATGGGATGATCATGCGGTAGTGATTGCGTGTGATACTGAAGCATGTGTAAGATTAATGTTGCTCGTCCGGGAATCGCATATCCTATGTTTAGGAGTGAATATCCGAAATGGCCTTCTTATAAGGAATGTCTAGCTCTCGTGAATCTTTGCAAAGTGGGAATAAATTAGTTATTCCGAGTGAACATGATATCCAGTTTATACGATACGATCGTTGATGTACTGACACTCGAGATACGATCGTATGGATATTATTACAGCGATAGGATTCTATTTACACGGTAACTGTTTCACATGAAAGGTAGTAGTCATTGCTTTTGACTCTTCCGATGATTTGGGGTCACGGTGTGTTGCTAGACGCTATTACGTGATCGTTAGGTATAAAAGGGCATTTTCGTAATTTGGAATCTACGGCCAAAATATTTTGAAGCCTATTGGGTCACACACATAAGAACATCTAGCTGGATTAAAATGCGGGAGAAGAAGTCAGGAAACCCTACTAGACTTGTCTAAAAGACGAAAAGATGGATGAGCCACTCTCTCCATCCGACTAAGCTTAGCCTTTACCTAGTGATAACCAAATAAGCAAAGTTTATCTCGACTATAAATTGTTATAGTGATTATATTAATATGACGGTATTTATTTATTTTGAATAAATTAAATACAAGATATTAATTATATTGATTAACTAAAAAATATTTCGGATGCCAATTTAATGGTATTTTGGGGGCCACATTTGAGTGTATAAGATACACTTGGATTATGCACTTTAATTAATGATATTATCATATATTAATATTGGATATTAATTGATTTTGGAAAAATAAATTTATGGTAATAAGAGAAAGATAATCAATATTAGGGATTGGCAATATCTTAGATTTATTTAATATAAGATATTAAATTAAAAGAGATAAACCAATAAAATTGATTTTCCTTATTTTATTAGGAAAAATGTTTTCTATCTCATCAATCTAGTAGGAAGCTTCTCCTAATCAGATTAGGGCAGGGGCGCCACCTACTCCTATATGAGCAAGAGGTTGGCTAGCTCTTTAGTACACCACAATTCCAAGAGTTCATAATTCTTGTGAAAAACTGAGAGCTTCTTAGAGAGAGATATATAGAGAGAGAAAATGCCGGTCTAGCAACCAGATTTTTCTAGTAGCAATCCAAGGAGGATTCCGGCGAGGAGTTCATGTCGATATCGATAGAGGCCGGACACGTGGATGGCTCGCGCGCACTACTACTCTACGTTGACGGTCAAAGTGTCGATCTATTAGATCAAGCAAGGTAATCATCGTCAACTACTTAACATGTTTGTTGTATGAAACGAAGTTGATCTTGGAATTGGAAATCAAATTTTAAATTCCGCTGCGTTAAACTAGTTGATTTCCTAAAAACATAGACAACTTGGGATTAACAATCTCAGGGTCAATCTAAATCACCAAAAAATCACCCCCGTTTCACACTCATTCAAAGTTTTTAATCTTGTTCAAATTGTCATTGGGGAAAATACGGCCCGGGTTATTTATTAGACGAGATCCAGTATCGTCAACCCCATTCTCCCAAACTCTAGCTTTCAAGAAGCAACATGTTTGGGTAAGACACGCAACAACAAGCACTAAGCCAGAAATTAACAAAAAGGGAGATAGGTCCAAGCCACCCAAAAAGCTGGGGACACCTAGCCACCAACTCCGGCCTACTTCCAAACACTCCTCCAAGTAGGGTGATGTATCCGTCCGATCAGCCACCCACTAGCCAAAAACCAAACATACAAATTGACAAAACAACCGAGAGGGAAACAAAGGGGAAACCATTATCCGACCTTAAAACAAAGCTTTGAATGCCCCAAAATCCACCACGAAAAGTAGCCCAAAACCACTCATCGTTGCTGAAAACAACAAAACCCACATTGAGAGGCTTCGATCCGAAAAAAAGAGTCACATACAGATTGATTTGGGACTTTCGAAAGTTCATCCCCAAAAACCGGCCAACGAAGCAAACAAACCAAAAATTAAACAAAAGAAGAGAAAAGACGAGAGTGGAAGGATGAACAACACGAAATACATTAAACATTGGGGATGGCCGCCCCCGAGGTGCTGGAGGGGCAAAGGAAAAGACTGAAAACAACAAGAGATAAAGAGGTTTTAAGAGAGAAATTTTTCCAAAATGTTTCTTCATTACATGAAATCAAAACATTTTTTAGTATATACTTACTCTGTCCCAAAATATATGTCCATTTGGAATTTTAATACAATTAATTCTTTTTGTTAAAGATCATCAATTTTGATGACAAAAGTCTAAAATACCCTTTGATTTTTATTAATGCAATAGTTGTAATGTAGTGAAAAATGGGTGAATTTATATAAGAAATTATGGATGAAAGGAAGAAAAATATAATAAACGCGTCATTGGTATTCTTTTTTTTTTTTTTTTTTGACTAACCGTCATTGGTATTCTTAAATGGATTTCTATTAGGTGACAAAACCGAAAAACTAAATGTACTTATATTTTGAGATCGATGGAGTATTACGGATCATGATCAATTTAATTGTTCATTAATCATTTGACTAAATAAGTTGCACCATTAAGTTTCTCCAAAAAAAAAAAAAAAAAAAAAAAAATTTGCACCATTAACAGACAAATAAAACCATCTAATAATACATATGGTTTTGTGTCACTATAACGATTAAATAAGTTGCACCATTATCAATTTATTGTGTCACTGTAACGGCTTTAAAAACTAGCTTGTATTTCTCAAAAAAAAAAAAAAAAAAAAAAAAAAAACCTAGCTTCTGACCAATCAAACATGATTTTATTCACAAAAATATTTAGATTATATTTGTTATAAACAGGAACTAGTTTTAAGAGTTATTTTTGATTTTTGATTTTTGATTATTGATTATTGATTTTTGATTTTTTTTTTTTGGGGCCTTTTACCAGCGTTACAGCGACAGCCCCAACGCTACATAGGTGGCATTGTTTTGTGTACAAATAAAAATTCCGTAATTATACAAACTATGGCACAAATCTTATGACTTTTTATGAACCTAGCACCGAAAGCGTTCATACAAATCCTTTTTTTCATCCATTTAATTTGCATATTGTCCGAATCACATTCAAATCGCTGTTTACGAAATTACGAATCTTCACGGTCCGAAGATCATTCAACCGTCTGTTTCCATGGTTTTTAGTGAGTTCTTTTGCCCTTCTTTCACAACCCAAGTCATTTGGCTAGCCAAGTGTAAAATCCTAGATCGATAAAGTAGTAGAATGTTCATCCCATATAACTGTGAGACATAATTGTCTTGTCAATTCGGGTTAGCCCCTTTAGAACAAGTCAGATCAACGGTCTTTGCAGTTGACCGGTGATGGAGGTCGGACTAACACCCCGCCACATATCATCCCCACAGCGATTCGACCCTACGTGTCAGCTTACTCATGTACAACCCTACAGGTCAGCCTAAGTCATTCTCGGACCAAATCTCCCACGTGCACAACTAATCAGATAAAAAGAACCTCCAGCTATAAAGGCTCCTATCTGATATTCAAATCACCAAGATTATCTCCTAGAAAAATTAACAAGATACGTAGGTAGCTTGAGACACCATATCTCAAGTCCAGTCCAAAACACCACAAACCACCCCCTCTTTATCGTTTTTAGTTTTGTTGAAACTTGTGCAGGTTGTCACTAGGATTAAATGACCCTAGAATTAATACCCGACGATTCACATCATCGTCAATTGGCGCTAGAACTACGATGACATGATTCCTGGAAAATTAACAGGATATGTAGGCCCCGGAATTAATACCCGACGACTCCCAACATCGTCAATTGGCGCTAGGAACTACGATGACTTGATTCCTGGAAAATTAACAGGATACGTAGGCAGCTTGAGACACCATATCTCAAGTCCGGTCCAAAACACTACAAACCACCCTCTCTATCGTTTTCAGTTTCTTGAAGCTTATGCAGGTTGTCACTAGGATTAAAAGGCCCCGGAATTAATACCCGACGATTCCCAGCATCGTCAATTGGCGCTAGAAGGAGGGTCTCCTTTTTCTAGCAATCTACAAGCGCTTAATCAAGATCCCACATGAAGAAGCAGCAGTCAACAGAGGGCCGGTCCATAGACATGGATCGGTACGTTTATACCATCTCCGGAAGACCTAGCAACCCGGTTTTAGATGAAGACAGGGAAAGTGGCACACCGACGAATTTGTGTACATCCCGCAAGCAGCAGAAATTTTCCGGGAAGTACCTACGGTCCAAGGGATCCACTTCCTTTAACAACCAACAACGACCGATTAATAATCGAAGCAGTGGTGAACCAAAGATTATGACAGACGTTTGAAGAAAATTTGGATCACTGAAATCAAGAAGAATTAAATCAGGAGGAATCAAGAATTAAATCAAAGATTATTCTCCACATTAAATTGCCAACGGACGGATTTTTAAATCAAGGATTATCAAGACTATAAATAGAAGGCATTAACAGGCAGACAGACAAAATATGGATTTGAACATACAAGAACAAGTAGAAACTCTGTCAATTTCTTAAGCCTTCTATTTAAATTTAAAGAACACATCTAGAGATCAACCCAGATCTTTAATTCCACTCAAGCACCGAGATTGATCAACAGACTCTATGAATCCAATTCACATCAGTTGCATCAATTGAATCCGAGAAGTCTGAGAAGGAGTTGCACCCTTTGTGATTGCTGCTGAAGGATTTGTTCCCAAGGAGCAGTGTGTTGAAGACTAAGTCATTGAAGCTTTTGTAGCCAGAGAGTGATAGTTTTAGAGATTGTGAAGCTTGTGTAGCCAAGGACAATCTAACTATTGTATTGGTGAAAGACAATAATTCCTCCAATCATCACAGAAGAAGAGTGGATTAAGGGATTACACCACCCTGAACCACTATAAGCCTTTATGTTCATTTACTTACTGCACTTTACTTTACAGCATTTACCTACTGCATTTTATTCATACTCTATGTGTGCATAATCCACTTTGACACAACTTTTAAGAAGGGACTTATCCGCTGCCCAAAAGCTTTTAATTATAAGAAAAGTTTTTGAAACTCCAGTATAGTCATTCACCCCCCATCTGACCATACTTTTACCCTTCTCTGGGACCAACATAGCTAGCTCTCACGGTAGGGGCTAGCAGCCTCGTTAAAGACCTGATGAAGTCGGGAGATGCCTTGTAATCTCGTACGGCTTAAGTAGAAGCCTTTTTTAGCCGCCCGGGAAATGCTTGAACTATCGCCTGTAGCTTACTCACTTCGGACTGGATTCTGATGACGGCCTCGCCTAGATCTGCCTCCTACTCCTGGTATTCGCTATAGGCTCTGTCTGAGCTAACAGTTGCTTGCGGAGTTCCGGAATCTTCTCATCTTTGGACTTTAGGTCAGAAGCTCATTTAGCAACTCAGGCAAAGATCTGACGAGCCATGAGAACACCTCTTGGCCGACACGGGACCTCTGAGATCATGTAATATGGACTAATAAAATTCACTTAAAGAAGAAAATAAACAACATAAATACTTATGTATTTTATAGCTTCGAAACTAGCCTCCAGCAGCTGTAGGTCGGTTATTGCAGAAATCTTCTCCTGCCTTGCTCGGGTCTCCTCATCAATGGGATAGGACCGAGGAACAAAGTTCGGCCTCGGGTTTGCTTTCTTTCTTGTTCATCCGTATGAGAAGGTTCGCCACCCTCGCCATCCTGACCTATGGAGTGGGGAGTTAGATTTGTGCAAGTCTCAGCCTTGATTCTTTGTCCTGACCTCTCTTCGGTAGGACCATACTCGTGTCGGGATCTCTTACTAAGCACGGGTGTCTCTGGTTCCTCCTCCTCCTCCTTGTCTTGCCTTAACGGAGTCTCAAGAGAAGAAATCTCAATAACGGGAGGACCTTCGTTCTCCCTCTGAGAGTGGGGCCCCTGAAGAGCGTCATCCTCCAGCTCGGATAGCAGCAGCATCCATGGAAGATCCTATGGTCTGAACACGAGGACCTTCAGCATAATCCCAATCTATAGATGCGTCATTTTAAGCTGGCCACTCTAATTCTGCTCTAGGGGTAGCCCTTTGAAGACAGGCCAGAACCCTTACCGCAAACAATACACCTCAAAGTCGTTAGTCGAGGCACGAAAGCTAAAACAAAAGAAAACAAAGATAAGGTTACTTACAAGCATCTCGACCCTCGACACTTAGAGGCACATAAGGGTCTGGACCAGCTCCTTCCAGCCGAGCCGCCGTGATCAGGTCAGAAGAAATTCCCGAACCTGATGACAACCCCTACATTCCGAAGAGCTTCGATTGCACTAGAGTCTACCAGATGCTGACACTCATCATTTTGTAGGGGGCTCGTCTTCCACCACCCCATCCAAGCTCTTCCTCCACCCCTGACAAAGAAAAAGCGACCGTGCCGGTCTTTGTACGACTACCTGTCAGCAAGCATCTCCTTTACCCCCGACCTATAAGGAAAGCTATACCATCCTTTAAGCCTAGGGCTCTGTACGGCATGGTGGAACACTCTGAAGAGGCCTACTGAGAACCGTATCCAATCACCTGAAAAAAATAGCAAAGCCTATAATGCTTCTAACTCCTTGACGAGCAACCTGAGCAACACCTATCCTGTAATGTCGTACAACGGACTGGAAAGCTGGACATAGAGGCAACCTCAGTCCGGCCTCGAATTGGGCCTCATAGATAGAAAAATGCCCTTCTAGGGGATGAGACGTGTACGGGCGTGGATCAACAGGAAGCGATGGGGTGAATTCTTCCAGATTTACCCCGTATTCACAACCAGTATACCCATACAACTCGGAGTCAGAACCGAAACCATTCCATGTCCACCCATGATCTTTTGGGTAGCTCGTTGAACTTTAAGCCTCAAAAAGGAGTCAAATGTGCTTGATGAAGTACCAGAAGATGAAACAGCGGGAACTGGTTGCGGAGGGACCCACGGAATCTCCTCAAAAACCACGGGCCTGGTCTAGGACTCCCTTATTGCAGCCTCGGTTCTGGGCGAAAGTGGCTCCTCTCTAGATGAATCGGAAGAAGTTGATCCCCTCATTAACAGATGCAACGGCAAAAGAAAGAAGAAATTAAGAAGCGGGGAGAGAGAAGCGTAGCCATGAATTGACAATTAATGTAGTGATGGTTGACATGATGGGTTATAAATCCCTAAGGCCTGGGAAACCATCCCAATTCAAATAAGTGGGCAGCGACCCCTCGGATCCCGGGACAGTTATGACGGTGTTATAATGCCAGTCCTGCCACCTGGCAAGCGAAGTTCAAAAGTATATAAGTTTAGATGACCGAGCAGAGCCGCAATCCAGGCAGATCCGAGCTGACCTTAGTTGTTCAGCTAGATCTGGGGGGGGGGGCTTATGACGGAGGTCAGACTAGTACCTCGCCACATGTCATTCCCACAACGATTCGACCATACATGTCAGCTACTCATGTCCGACCCTACAGATCATCCTAAGTCCTTCTCGGACCAAATCTCCCACATGCACAATTAATCAGATAACCATGGAAAGAACCTTTAGCCATAGGCTCCTATCCGATATTCAAATCACCAAGATTATCTCCTATAATTAAGGGGATTAAATCATGATTATCAGAAATTCATGGTGATGTAGAAGAGGCGTAATTATTTATGTTATTGGCCTGAATAAACTCTTAAGTATTTATTTGAGTCATTAGTCTTTTATTATCCCACATTGGTTAGATAGACTTTTATTTTTATTTATTGTTATTTTGTCCCACATTGCTAAATTAGCAATTGGCATTGGAGTCTGTAGCCCATATAAAGGCATTTGGAGTCATTGTAAAAACAGAGTTCAATTTGGAGTGAAAATTTTATTAAGTCTATTGACTTGTTTATCACTTGCGAGTGAGGATCTCTTCGTTGTATAGTTCCATCCTTTAAGAACTTATCAGCTCCTTGAGCAAGCGTTGTAGCATTCTTGCAAACGTTTTTAGATTGGATTATCTAAGTTCGTTGTTTCGAGCTTGTCTATTGATTTCCTTTAGAAGGTCCTAGGGCAAATCTCGTTCCGGGATCGTATCACCATCCCTGCTGAGTTGCTTCATATGCTCAATTTCGGCCAAAATTATCGAGCTGAGCATTTTGACCAGGATATGTCACGAATAGATTACCGCGATGATCAAGACCGTATAATGATCCATCTTGATTCGATGCTAGAAATTCCAAATAATCCAGGTTGGGAGTTTGAATGTCAGATGGAATCCGAAAAATCCTCACCACAATCTTCTTACGCTTGCATGAAGTTTTTTTTAAAGAAAAGTCAGATTTCACAAAAGTGTGCAAGTGTGAGAGGTCCTCCCTTTTATAGGGAAGGCAGGAAGGTGAAACCTTACCCCCAAAATTTGAAATTAAAAAACCATTTTGATGGCACAGTTATCGGGGCGTCTTCAGCTAATAAGAATTCACGGTTTGTCATGTCAACCGTCATGTCAGTTACAGGATCAAGGTCACGACTCCCATAACTCCCACGATGAATATAGCTGGCAAAGTACTTATCCTCGTCTCCAAAAGAAACGATCTCGAAAATCTTAAGCCCAGCCGCTTCATAGCACGGTCAATAAGCATGTCCGCTTCATAGCACATCATCTTGCAGTGAGTCACTTTATGCAATAAAAGTTGCATAAACCCACCCGCTTAATAGCGCGCTGCCAAAGACTATCCACTTTATAGTGCAAAAGCTCTCAGCAAGTCGCTTATGCCATAAACGCTAATCTAAGCCCGATCATTCACCGATCGGCATCAAACTATTCCACATGAAATTGCTAGGACAAGACAAATCGTTTTACCGAAAACTCTACTCCCCACTTTTCTCTCTTGTAAAAATAAGCAAGGCACGGAGTAGAGGGCCATTGATATGAAAAACCGCAAGTGATCCTATGGATGCTCAATTGAGAACGGGAAACTAGCAGCACAAAAAGGTCCTCGGAGCTGCCTATCCACATGCCCGTAAGACGGATCTGGTAAAGAAGCGACCTGAACCATCAACTTCATCTTACGCTAAGAATTGGCGGGCCGGGCCTGCTGTGCCCTACCCGAAGTCATCCAGACTGGACCTAGCTCGCTCATCAAGGCATTCAGGATTCAAAACATGATGAAAGAAAGATGAGTTCAGCCAGCGACGAGACATTGGACTCGCTCAAGATAAAGCTGCCATAACAGATATTCGAGACAGTTATGTTGAAATCACAATTAATTTTGTCGAGTCGGGCACATAATGTTGAAATAGTGTCCTAAACCCAATCGGGTTGGACATGATCCAACCGGGTCGGATCATTTCTACTATTTCTTTATGTTTATACATATGATAAATGGCTTTTATGTTATTATATATTTTGTTTATCTATATGAACCAATTTGTGATTGTATATATGATAACTTCCCTAGTGTCAAACTTTAAGAGATAAATCATAATAGTGATTATGTTGATGAGATCTCGACTCACTTTAAAGGGTTTGATACTTAAATGTCTCTAGTCGTATGTGCTATTAAAAGGGACATTAATAGTATGACCAGACTACCATGTATTGGATGTCTTCTATCTTATTGAAGGTAGGGAAAGATATCATCTATCAAAGTGTTGAGACACTTGGACTGTACGTGGACGTGTATTTGAGAATGCGTACGTTAGACTGACCCACTTACTTTATTAAGTGTCGCGCTATGTGGCGGTTGTGTAATTATCCTGAGACCGGAGTCTTCATCACATCGCGGTGTGGATTGTCATACTTTGACACTATTGAGGTTTCCTCTAGCCATGTGGCGATCATGCAGTAATGATTGGGTATGATACTGAAGAATGCGTAGGATTCATGTTGTTCGTCTGGAAATCGCGTATCCTATTATTAAGAGTAAATATCCGAAAGGGTCCTTCTTATAAGGAATGTCTTATTCTCGAAAGTCTTTGCAAAGAGGAAGTAATATGTTACTTCGAGAGAGTAGGATATCCAGATTATAAGATATGGTCATTGATGTTTGACACTTGATGTACGACCGTATGGATATCGTAACAACGATAGGATTCTATTCACACGGTAACTGTTTCATATGAAGGGTAGTAGTCATTGCATCTGGCTCTTTCGATGATTGGGGGTCGTGGACGTGTTGCTAGATGCTATCCACGATCGTTAGGTATGAAGGACATTTTCGTAATTGCACTTTGTGCCTATGGCCAACATATTCGGAAGCCTATCGGGTCACACACATAAGGACATCTAGTCGGATTAAAATGCGGTTATAGTGATAACTAAATAAGGAACGTTTATCTCAACTATAAAGTTTTATAGTGAATAAATTAAGATCCTACTATAATTTTAGAGTGGAGAAATTTCGGCCGGACCAACTCCGATCAATTTCTAATCCGTCTCCTCCGGCACGCTTTTTTTCCTTCCTTCTGTGTTTTTTATTCTCTATTTCTTTTTTCTTTTGTTTTATCCTCCAATGGCTATGGTGGGGAAATCTTATGCTCAAGTGCTGCAACCTACTTGTTTTTCACCTCCGATGGACAAATTCATACCAGAGGTTGCTTCGTATAAAGGAGAAATTGCAATTCGGTTCTCTCAGGAGGAAATCAACTATCTGGCCTCTCAATTTTAGTACGCCTTAATTGGTAAACTCCCTCAAGGTAAACCTAATTTGGATGCTATAAAGCGATTTTTAGAAGTATATAACTATACTGAACAATATACGGTGGGTGTTTTAGATCTAAACATGTTCTGATCAATTTTTCTGGTGCGAAGGATTTTATTAGGCTTTACTCTCGCAGTCAATGGTTTGACACCAGCGAACCTATGCGAATTCTCAAATGGGCACTGGATTTTCACATTGATGTTGAATCATCAGTCGTACCAACTTGGATCATCTTACCAAAATTGTCTGCGCATTTAATGAAGGTTGAAGCCTGAAGGGCATAATTTCGATTTTTGGTAAGCTTTTGCGAGTAGATGCTTCCACTTCTACCCTTAAAAGGCCCTCAACAACACGAGTCCAAATTGAAGTTGATCTTCTTAAGCCTTTCCCTCATATATTTTGGATACAACAAGGAGATTCATATGGCTTTTGGCACTTATTGTTGTCATATAGGGCACATGGAAGAAGATTGTACTCTCAAACATCCACAGCAGTATCAACAGCAACCCCAGGACCCTCCAACACAACAACAATAATCCTCAACTCAGGGACATTGGGCTAGTAAGAGCAGAATAAATGGTCTCCGACTGCAAGTTTGGAGACAAAAACAACCTTCTATATCAGTTACTTATTTGAACCAGCAGCCTGCACCTGACATTCCTGACCTAAAGCAGCAACCTAGACCATAGAATGTCCAGGAAATTGAGATATCATCATCAAATCCCATCCAAAAGATTTCACCACTAGATGAGATGAGAGCCCTAAGGAAGAGCACACACAACATCTTAATCCCCTAAGCAAGGAAGGTTCCACAGATGATAGCAATATATTAGTTATGGAAAAAGATGCTCATTGTCAAGATAATGTATCTGAGAGTGATATGCCACAATATAACATCCTGACTAAGCATGCTCAAATAGAGAGTCTAAAAGCAGCCTGAGAGGAAATTACTAAGAGATTCCAGAAAAAAGCTAATTTGGATCATGGAAAATCTACTGTGCCTGATAATGATGATTTTTAGATTGACTAGACAAGAAGAAGAAGAAGACGGAATTATGCTGCTACAAAGTCAAATGTTACTACAAGATCTTCAACTCTAAGAAATAACCAACCACCATGATAAATTGTCTTTTTTGGAATATAAGGGGCCTCAAGGGTAAAATATCCTTTAGAAGGCTCAAAAAATTACTTAAACTTCATAATATCTTCTTATTATCTATTTCTGAATCTATGCTTTTCTCAACCTTTCATGATAGCTATAGGATCAAGCTCGGTTTCTCTAGTTGTTTAGCTGCCCCTCAGGATAAACTGTGGGTTTTCTGGTCTTATTCTGCTATTGTTGATGTGGTAAATATTATTGAACATGCAATTACTCTCAAGTTTCATTGGACTAACCTTTTCCTGGTCTCATATGTTTTTGGTAAATGTACCAGGACCCTTAGAACTATTCTCTGGTCCAACCTAGAATCCATGGATTCTCTTCACTTACCCTGGATGATAGGTGGGGACTTCAATGCTATTCGTATCCTGGATGAATATCATGCCCCTTCTAATCAAAATGTGGGATCTATGCAAGATTTTAATGAGTGGTTTACTCACGCTGGCTTGCAAGAGCTTCATTCTATTGGTTCTCTCTTTACCTGGGTAGGTTGGAGGCACAATGGTTATGTGCAAGAAAAATTGGACAGTCTTCTTTTTTAACTCCCTTTGGATTAATGCTGGACACTCTGGAGATGTGTACATTCTGAACAGAGCAGGTTCAGATCATGATCCCATTTTATATGCTCAAACGGATCAAATCAGAGGTCCAACATCCTTCAAATATCAAAACATGTGGACTCTCCATACAGATTTCAAGCAAGTTGTCAAAAATAGTTGGGGACCAACATTGTATTGTTGTGAATGGTATGACAGACCTGGTGAATAAACTTAAAAGGCTTAAAAGAGATCTTAAAACTTGGAATAAAAATACCTTTGGGGATATCAACCAAAGGGTTAAGGATAGTGAAGAGGAGATCCGACATCCTGGAAACATATATGATCTATCTCCAACTAGTGATAACATGGAGGCCCTATCCAAAGCTACAGCTCAATATAACCTGTATCTAGCTCAACAGGAGGATTTTTGGAGACAAAAAACTAGATTTAAATGGTTCAAGAAAGGTGATAAAAACACATCCTTCTTCCATGCCACTACCAGAGACAAAATTAGAAGGCTTAGAATCCATAAGATCCAAGATGCATTTGGACAGTGGTGTACTTCCCAACAAGAGATGGCCAAAGCCGAAGTGGATTATTATAGTAATCTTTTCAGGGGTGATAGTAGTATGGATACACAAGCCATGGAAGACCTCCTTCAATTCATCCCCAATGTCCTCCCAGATCTGCTAAACACCACCCTTACCCAACATGTCTCTATGGAGGAAGTTAAAAATGTTGTTTTTGGCCTTGATCCTAATAGTGCAGCTGGAATGGATGGTTTCACAGGGTCTTTCTATAGAACATGCTGGGATATAATTGCAGTTGATGTTTATGAAGCAACTAAGCACTTCTTCTCTGGTGGTTACATTCCTCAAGATATTGGAGCTACAATGATTACTCTGATTCCCAAAAAAGAAGCTCCTAAAACTTTTGTAGATTTAGGCCCATTACTCTCATCACTTTTGCAAACAAGATCTTCACAAAGATCCTCTGCACCAGTTTACAAGTGGTACTCCCTCTCCTTATATCTGTTGAGCAATCTGCTTTTTTGAAAGGTATGGATATAGCTGACAATGTTCTTTTTGTTCAAGAATTGGTCTAGTTTGCGCACAGAAAAGCCAAGGGTCACAACTTCATCTTCAAATTTGATGTTACCAAAGCCTTTGACAGAGTATCCTGGCCTTTTCTTAAGGCTCTTTTTCTTCAATTTAGTTTTTCTGAGCTGTTTGTGAACCTCATTATGAATAATCTTACTTTCAGTTGGTTTTCTATTTTGATAAATGGTACCCCTGTTGTTTTGTTTCAGAACACTAGGGGTATTAAGCAAGGAGACCCAATCTCCCCGTACCTTTTTATCCTATTTTCTGAAGCCCTTACTAGGGGCCTTAAACATATTTTTCAAACTCAGGTTGAGCATTATGCTATCCGCAGAGGTTTCATCCTAGTCACCCATTTATGTATGCTGATGACTTAATTGTCTTTGCTAGGGCCACTAAGAAATCTCTCAAAAATCTTTTTACTTTCTTTCACTATTATGAGCTTGCTTCTGGCCAACAAAAGTTCCTTTTTCATATCAAAACATGCAAACTCTCACACAATTGATATAGTAATAACTGTTACTGGTATGAAAAAGGATTCTTTTCCCTTTACTTACCTAGGGTGTCCTATTTATGTGGGTAGACCTAAACATTGTTACTTCATTCCTCTTATTCAAAAGCTTGAACAGAAGCTTCAGGGGTGGTATGCTAAGTTTCTCTCCACTAGGGGTAGGCTTATCCTTATTAAGCATGTTTTATCTTCTATTCCTATACATATCCTCGTTGCCCTAAAAATGCCTGCTACTGTGTTTGAAAGAATAGAATATATCCTTTCACATTTTCTCTGGTTAGACACAGAAAAAGCAAAGAGACATATATGGAGATGTTGGGAAGATGTCTGCTTCCCCACTAATGAGAATGGTCTTGGAACCAGAAACCTGCATGTCCTCCAGCAAGCTTTCTCTTGTCAACTCTGGTGGAAATTGAGAAGCGGACAAGGACTTTGGGTTGTGAAATAAACAAAAATTTCATTTCCCCCTCCCTCGACCCCATGTACAAAGAATGTGGTAAAGGATTAATCATAAGTCATATAGAATCAATGGATTCATGAGAAAGTAAAATCCCTCAACGGTGTATTGTGACTAAGAGAGGGATCAAATGGTATAGTTCATTTTTTGGTAGCTTGGGGAATAAAAGCATGACTCTTGCTTTTCAATTGGCTGTTATTGCATTAATTACTATTTCACCAATCTTATTGATTAGCGTGCCTGTTGTATTTGCTTCTCCCGAAGGTTGGTTGAGTAACAAAAATGTTATATTTTCCGGTACAACATTATGGGTCTATCCTCTCTACAAATTATATGCCTGGAAGCTTCTTAGCCCTGTACAAGAAGATGCAGATGAAAACATGCAATATGTTGGTCAAAATAAGTGGATATGGACTCAAAAATCCAATGGAAAATTCACCATCAAATCTGCTAATGGGATCCTCAGGAAAAGGAGGCAGTCTCTCTATGATTTAAAAGAAGTCTGGAAGCCTTATATACCAGGTAAGATATCCTTCTTTATATGGAGATTTAGAAATGGTTTTCCCCCTTTTGCAGCTCAACTAAACAAATTTGGTATACATGGGCCTTTTAAGTGTTTATCATGCAATAATGAGGAAGCTGTTTGTTATTACGGATCGATCAAGAAGTGATGGTGATTGTGAGTAAAGATAAAAGAATAAAAAGTAAACAAACACAGAAACAAGAAGAACACAGATTTAACGTGGTTTTAGGAAATATGCCGACTACTCCACGGACAAACGAGGATATTTATTATCACCAGAAAGTTACATCAAGTTACAATTAATAAATATGATATTTATAGCCTTGGGAATCCAACCCTAACCGACTAAACAGCCAACCCAGTAAATGACTGAAATACCCTAGAAGTAACTTAGATAAAACCCAAATAAACATGCAGCAGATGTGTTCCCCAAGTCTGCTGAGGCTCAGCAGAATTGTCTTCAGTAGGCTTGCCATTAGCAGGCTGATCAACCTCTCAATAACTTGCCCCAAATTAACACCGCACTTCAAAGAGATGCTTTATACATTGCTGACCATAACATGTTTCCCAACCAGACTCAGTAGCACAGTTTAAGTCACCATTACAAATCTCAACCTTGACTTCAGCTTCATGCAAACTGACCAGATGCACATCCAAGTGCCAGATGCACAACCAAGTGCCAGAAATCCTCTTTGTCTTCAGATTTGAATACCTCAGCAGACCTCCACCTTCAGCTGAGTATTCCTAGATTCAAATTAATAGCTTTTGATAATCAGCAAGTCCAGACACAACTGAAACTTGCTCCTTGGAACTGGTTTAGTGAACATATCAGCAGGATTCACATCAGTGCTGATCTTCTCCACTTTAACCATCCTCTCATACCTCAGAAAATGGTACCTAACATCAATATGCTTGGTTCTCCCATGATGAACCTGATCCTTAGCCAAACATATTGAACTAAGACTGTCACAATACAATATAGTATGATCTTGATGCAGACTCAGATCATTGACTAGCCCTTTCAACCAGATTGCCTCATTTGTCGCTTTACTGCCGCTGCCATATACTCGCTTGATGAGTAGATAATAATGTCATCAGACTGTAAAGTTGCCTTCCAACTTACCACATAATCACCCAAAGTAAACACATACCCAATCATAGACCTCCTGCTGTCCACATCAGTAGCATAATAAGAATCACAGTACCCTGTGACAAAACATTGAGTACCACCTCCATAAATGAGTCCAATATCTGATGTACTCCTGAGGTACCTGAATATCCTCTTTACTGCTTTCCAGTGTTACTTTCCAGGTTGAGCCATAAACTTACTAACAACACTAACTGCCTGAGCCAAATCATGCCTAGTACAGACCATGGAATACATTAGACTGTCTACTGCACTAGCATATGGAACCTTAGACATGTATTCTTCCTCTTCAGCTGACTGTGGAGCAAACACAGCAGACATATATAGATTTGGTGCCATTGGAGTGTCTATAGGTTTGGCTGCTGACATGCCAAACTTGGATAATACCTTTTCAATATACCCCTGCTGATACAAGAATAGCTTCCCCTGCTTCCTATCTCTATAGATCTCCATCCCCAGATTTTTCTTTGCATTCCCTAAATCCTTCATCTCAAATTCAGCCTTGAACAGATTCTTCAGATCTTGAATGTCAGACTTGTTTGCTGCATCAATCAGCATATCATCTACATACAACACCAGATAGATAATTGACCCATCCTTCAACTTGTTGTGATAAGCACAACAATCATATGGACTCCTGCTATAACCCTGATGAATCATATAGCTGTCAAACTTCATATACCACATCCTTGGAGCCTGCTTAAGTCCATATAAGGACTTCTTCAACTTGCACACATATCCTTCTTTGCCAAGAACTTGGAAACCCTCTGGCTGAGTCATATAAATCTCCTTATTTACATCTCCATGTAGAAAGGTTGTCTTCACATCCAATTGCTCAAGTTCAAAATTCTGATGTGCGACTATTGCTAACAGAACCCTGATGGAAGTGTGTCTGACCACTGGAGAAAATATTTTTTCATAGTCTACCCCTCTTTCTGACTGAATCCCTTAGCAACCAAACGTGCCTTATATCTAAAACTCTCAGCAGATGTCATTCCTTCCTTTTTCTTGAATATCCATTTGCAAGTCACCACCCTCATGTCTTGTGGTTGTTTGACAAGATCCCAAGTCTCATTCTTCTGAAGTGACTCTATTTCTTCTCCTATAGCAACAAGGCATTGGGATGCCCTAGAACCTGTCACAGCTTCCATGTAAGTGTTAGGTTCAAAACCATCCACTTCTTCAGCTACCTGTAGTGCATATCCAACCATATCCTCCTCAAACATATATATTCTTGGAGGTCTGATATTGGTCCTCTTAGCTCTGCTGAGAGCTATACCCTACTGACCAACATCAACAGTTTGAGTCTCTGCTGACCCTTGTTCAGCAGACTGGCTTGGATCCTGTTCTGCATGTGCTGACAGTTGATCGTCCCCTGCTAATTCCTTTAATCCAGCAGGCTCTGCTTGAAGCTCCACCTGTTTGTCAATCTTCTTAGTCTCAGATCCAATTTCAGATTCAGATGTGGCTCTCACAGATGAGTTAAGCATAGAGTTTTCATCAAAAACTACACTCCTACTGAGTATAACCCTATTTTCAGCTGATGACCAGATTTTATAACCTTTATTTCCATCTCTATATCCAACAAACACACCCTTCTTGGTCCTAGGCTCCAATTTGCCCTCACTGACATGATAATAGACAGTGCATCCAAAAACCCTAAGTCCAGAGTAGTCTGCTGACTTTCCTGACCAAACTTCAAGTGGTGTTTTAAGTTTGATCCCAGTGTGAGGCCCCCTGTTGATTAAGTAGTAGGCTGTACTGATAGCTTCCCCCCCCAAAATCTCCTTGCTAGACCAGAATTAGAGAGCATTGATGACGGTCAAATTATACCCGTAAAAGTCATCAACATTATCCTTAAATTGGGATTAATAATATATATTTTATGATAAATCACCTGTTTATATGGATTATTTAATGTTATGTGATTTATATTATATAATTTGGTATTTATCCATTTATAAGGCATAATTTAGTATTTATCCGTTTATATTGTATATTTTGGTATTTATCCATTTTTATTTAAATATGATTTATTTTGGGATAAATATCTATTTTGCAGAATTTGGATAATTATGGAGGATAAATATAATTAGAAGCATTTAATCTCAAGATAAATTCAAGATGCAATGAAGATAAATATCGGATAAGCACAAGAAGAGGAGTAAAGCATGACAAAAGCCGGCAAACCAATCAAATGATGGCGCCAACTTCCACACGCAAATTAGGGGGGCGCATTTTATGATTTTTGAGATCGGCCGGGAGTTATCTCTTATTTGTTTGACATTTTGAAGTATATCTCTTAATTAGCTTGAACACCTATAAATAAAGGGGTGTAGTACACGCCATATGTACACCTTAGAAATACATTATTTTCAATACTTTGATCAATATTGTTCGTTGTTTTCTTTATTTTATTTTATGTTCTTTCATTACGGAGTCGTTAGAATCTCCGGTTAGAGATCGTATCGAGGAGTGGGAATCACGCTCGTCTTCGAGGTTAATGTCTACTCGATTATGCAATCTTTATTCGTAGATCTAATTTATTTCGTTATGGAGTAGTCTTTTTGTGTATTGATTTCGTGATTTAGTTAATTTACGAACCCATGTTTATGTAGATCTGAGACGTAAAAGACGTTTCACGAGCAAATCTGGTTCAGATCTGAGCTTGTTGGCAGTGAGCCTATGTCTCGTTGGTAGCAAGATCTGTGATGTCCTTGATTTGTCTCGTGAACGGCCGACTACGCCGGTTCTCTCGCTTTGTAATTCAAACGAGTAATTAAACTTGATCAACTTAATTATTTGTCATCGTAATTTAACATGAGACCCAAAAAGTGATTGTTTTTTAGGACAGAGATTGAATCGGTGTCTAAGAAGTACGCCTAATCATAGGAATGTTGCTTAGATGAGGTTACGGTTTATACCGACATCCCTAGTTTCGTAATTGTGTCAGAAGTTATATGAGATGGAGACTAAAAAATGTGAAGTCACGTAATGGAGACACGATGATCTAGATGGCCTAACCGGAGCTAGATCTATCTTAGGGGATGACCCCCGTAGTCAGAATAATTAATCTTAAATGTCTTGTTTTGTCTCGTCATCAATTTACATAGCATGGGGGAGTAATTACTACTAGCGTTATCAATACCGTTTGTTAATTATTTATAAAACCTACAAAAACAAGTGTCTTAGTGTCGTTGTGTCTTTTGTTGGTTTTGTGTTTCTATTGTGTCAATTTTATTTCTGCGTTATTTGTTGGTCGTAGACCCCCTTTAATTTGCTTTTTAGTTTAATAAGTCGTATTTCGTTTAAGCCGAGTCTCTGTGGGATCGACCTCGACTCTATCTGACTATACTACGATTGAACCTAGTTCTCTTGCTAGTGTGTTATTTAGGTATCGAGTATTTTATTTTACTTGACCCGACATCACGTTTTTGGCGCCGTTGCCGGGGACTCGTGTCATTAAATTAAATATAGCTTATTTTATTAAAAGTAAATTCATAGATATTGTGTAGAGTCTGTTTTAGTTTCGTTTTTATTATTTAGTCTAGTTAAAGGCCTAGCCTTTAAAGTTTTTAATTGTTTTATTGTTTTTTTGTTATTTTATAGTACGCTACTCGGAAATCGAAGGAACCGCTTGAGCCATATAATCCTGAAATAGAGAAATTTGCAAGGCGAAATAGGAAGTTAGCTAGAGAGCTGGCTGAGCAGGGAGAAGAGGATCCAAATCTTGAGGAAAGCGAGCACGAATCAGAAAAAGGACATACAACCGATCATTCTGAACATTCTGAATCTGAAGCAGAAATAGAAGGCATTCCGGTCAATCCGAACCAGGTAATTAATCCTGAAGTTATTAATAATGCCAATAATGTTAATAATGCGAACAATCTTAATGCTAATAATGGAAACCAAGCTGCGAGGCGCACTTTGCAAAGTTATGCAACGCCTACTATTAAGCAATTCATTCCCGCTATCGTAGCACCGCAAGATGCTGCGGAAGTCTATCACCCTAGGCCTAATGTAATTCAAATGGTGACCAACTATTCCACTTTTCATGGAATCCAAAACGAGGATCCTGGTGTTCATGTGACAAATTTCTTGGAAATCGTTAGCACTGTGAAACCAGAATTAATCCCGGAGGGGAACATTCGTCTTGAGCTTTTCCCTTTCACTTTGAAAGATAAAGCTAAGCAATGACTTCTCTCTCCAGAGGCTGGATCTATCACTACTTGGGAACAATTGTTGCAAAAGTTCATGAATAAGTATTTTCCGTTAGGAAATACCTTTAAGTTACGCCAAGACATCTTAGGATTTAAGCAACAACCTGGGAGAGTTTTGATCAAGCTTGGGAGCGTTTTAAGGAAGCTATGAGGAAGCGTCCTCATCATGATATCTCTCTTTGGCTTTTAATGCAAACTTTTTACCATGGATTGAGAGAGACTGAGAAAATTAGAGTAGACGCCTCTAGCAATGGAGCGTTTGTTCTTTTATCTCCTGAGGAGGCACAAGGAAAGATGGAGCAAATAGCGATGAATAGTCAATGGGGAGGCAATGACATAGCTCTCGTGAAGATGGTGTGACATATTTGAGGATAGTGCATCTACCAAAATCTTAGAACAACTGCCTGCATTATCAACGAAGAAGGTAGATGGAATGCAAGAGAGGATGGCAAGAGTAGAGAAAGGGACTGGAATCGAGGTAACCCCTCAAAGTGAGAATGCTGGTACTGAAGAAGCCAATTATATTGGGGGAGGATATAAGCCCAATCATAACCATCCTGGATTCCGATATAATGACCCTAATGCAGGAGAAAGGCCTAAACCGCCTACCACTTATGTACCACAACAAACTAAAACTTTTGGTTGGGAAGCTGCCATAGAAAAACTGAGTAATGTCGTTACTGACAATATGGGACAACTTTCAAAATCAATGGCTGATTTAGCCACTAACTTTAGCCAATATTGTCAAAAGACCGATGCTAAGGTGACCAATCAAGAAGCCATAGTCCAGAATCTCACTCACCAAATATGGCAATTAGCTGAGCAAGTCTTGACTAGACCTCCTGGAGGATTGCCAAGCACCACTGATAAGAATCCTAAGGATTTAAATGCGATCATGACTAGAAGTGGGAAAGAAGTAACTCCACCATCTTTGAAAGAGAAAGAGAAATCCGTAGAGAGCAAGGATGGTGAGCCAAGCAAGGAAGCAAGTACTTCTAGGACCTTGCCCGAGCAAGAAACCTATAAGGAACCTGCTGGCCCTAGAGTTGAGCTTTATAACAATAAGTACCCTATTTTCACTGATGTCGATCCTTCAACCTTACCTTATCCTCCACGCAAACCTAAGCCTAAGGTTGATGACAAGAGGTATAAGAAGTTCAGTGATATCTTTAGAAAGTTACACATCAATATACCTCTAGTTGAAGCACTTGCTGAGATGCCTGAGTACACCAAGTTCTTAAAAGAAGCTGTCTCTACTAAAAGGAAACTCTTAGATTTAGAAACCATTTGTCTAAATATGGAGTGCTCAGCCATCCTTCAACATAAGTTACCTGCTAAATGCAAGGATCCGGGATGTTTTCTCATTCCCTGCACCATAGGTAACGTATGTTTGAACAAAGCTTTGTGTGATCTATGAGCGAGCGTAAATCTGATGCCTCTATCAATTTTTCAAAAGCTAGGTATGAAAGACCTTAAAAAGACTTCAATTACTTTGAAATTAGCTTATCGTTCGGTTAAGGAGCCCTGTGGAGTGGTTGAAGATGTGCTAGTAAGAGTTGAGAAATTTGTGTTCCCTGTCGACTTTGTTGTGCTGGATATGGAAGCTAACTACGAAGTGCCCCTAATCTTAGGAAGACCTTTTATGGCCACTAGTAGGACGCTTATCGATGTTTACAAAGGAGAGTTAGTGTTAAGAGTTAATGGAGATGAAATAGCATTCAACGTGCTTGACACTATGAAGACACCTGATGATGAAGAGGATGCATGTTTCATGTTGGATTCTATTGACAAGCTTGTCAATGAATTCCAACAATATGAGGATATTAAAGATTTCCTCGAGGCTACCCTTGAGTTAGAGGATGAAGTGCCATATGAAAAGAGCGAGGAAGAAAAAGTGATATGGCCTGGATGTAGTAGAGGAACCCCTAGACATATCGAGGAGATGAAGTCTACCGAGGTTGAAAAGTACTACCATAGACCGACTTGGCATAAGTTCTTTGAACTTAAACTGACCGGACAAAAGTTAAAGATCTCGTTAGAAGAACCACCTTCCAATCTAACACTGAAGCCTCTGCTGCACATTTGAAGTATGTATTTCTTCAAGATGAGACCTTGCCACTTATAATCTCTTCTGCCTTGACTGAAATACAAGAGGTAAAGCTTATGAGAGTGTTGAGAGAGTATCGCGGAGCATTTGGATGGACTATAGCTGACATCAAAGGCATTAGCCCTAGTGTTTGCATGCATAAAATCTCCGTCGATCCTGCGAAGAAAGCGGTTGTACAACCCCAAAGAAGGTTGACTCCACAATTGAAGGACGTGGTTAGGGATGAAATTATTAAGATGTTAGAAATAGGAATCATCTTCCCTATTTCTGATAGTGAATGGGTTAGCCCGATCCACGTAGTTCCGAAGAAGGGAGGTTTGACTGTACAAGCCAATGAGTTAAATGAGTTGATTCTTGTTAGGGTCATTACTGGCCATAGAGTGTGCATTGACTTTAGGAAACTGAATGATGCAACTCGTAAGGATCAATTCCCTCTTCCCTTCATTGATCAAATGCTCGAGAGACTGAGCGGACATGCGTTTTATTGTTTCCTTGACGGTTACTCGGGATATTATCAAATTCATATCTCACCCGAGGATTGTGAGAATACCACTTTTACATGTCCATATGGAACCTTTGCTTATAATAGAATGCCCTTTGGTTTGTGCAACGCACCAGCAACGTTTCAAAGATGCATGATTTCTCTATTTGCTGATATGGTTGAAGATTTCCTAGAGATCTTTATGGATGATTTCTCCGTACTTGGAGATGATTTCGATTCATGTCTCACGCATCTGGCAAGAGTGTTGAAGAGATGCGAGGAGACGAATCTGGTGCTTAACTGGGAAAAATGTCATCTTATGGTTACTGAGGGTATAGTACTTGGCCACCGTATTTCAAAGAACGGTATAGAGGTGGATAGAGCAAAAGTAGAGGTGATTGAAAAACTGCCTCCACCAACCAATCTTAAGACATTGCGAGGTTTTCTTGGCCACGCAGGATTCTATCGTCGGTTTGTGAAGGACTTTTCCGTAATCTCTAGACCTCTTACCGAATTATTAGCCAAGGATGTGCCGTTTGTGTTTACTAGTGAGTGCATGAAAGCTTTCAATAAGTTAAAGAGCATGCTTATTACTGCACCCATTCTGATTGCGCCTGATTGGAATCTACCCTTTGAGTTGATGTACGATGCAAGCGATACAGCTGTAGGTGCTGCCTTAGGACAAAGGAAAGACAAAATCTTTAGGCCCATCTACTATGCTAGTCGAACTTTAAATGCTGCTCAAAGGAACTATGAAACTACTGAGAAAGAGCTCCTAGCTATCATCTTTGCGTTTGACAAGTTTAGATCTTATCTAGTAGGATCTAAAGTCACTGTTTGGACTGACCATGCGGCCTTGAAGTATCTTTTAGCCAAACAAGATTCCAAACCAAGGTTATTGAGATGGATTCTACTGTTGCAAGAGTTTGATGTAGAAATCCGTGATAAGAAAGGATCTGAGAATTTGGTTGCGGATCATCTTTCCCGTCTACAAATAGAGAATAATGAACCAATGACCGAGATTGGAGAAACATTTCCTGATGAACAACTATTCTCCATCACGGCCATACATGGAAAGGATGATTGCGCTGCAGTATCTTCGCGTGTTGAGGTTGTGAAGGAAAATAAACAACCATGGTTTAAAGACTTTGTGAATTATCTATCCGCGAAATACTTGCCACCAAATCTCAACCCACAAGAAAGAAAGAAATTCTTTAAGGATCTTAGGCACTATTATTGGGAAGAGCCCTATCTTTTTAAGCTAGGATCCGACAATGTCTTTAGGAGGTGTGTGCCGGAAGAAGAGATGTATGATATCCTTAGACATTGCCATGCTTATGAGGCCGGAGGACATTATGGAGGAGACAAGACTGCTGCGAAAGTTCTCCAATGTGGTTTTTACTGGCCTACCTTGTTCAAAGATGCGCATCAATATGCTAGATCTTGTCATTCTTGCCAAATGACGGGAAATATATCGAGAAGGAATGAAATGCCAATGAAGACTATCCTAGAGGTGGAACTCTTTGATGTTTGGGGTATTGATTTTGTGGGACCTTTTACTTCGTCTTTGTCCAACCGCTATATATTAGTGGCAGTCGACTACGTATCCAAATGGGTTGAGGCCATTGCTTCGCCTACTAACGATGTGAAAGTTGTATTGAAATTCTTAAAGAAAAATATCTTTACACGGTTTGGAACCCCTCGTGCCATTATTAGTGATAATGGAAGCCATTTCTGTAATAGGCCGTTTGAAAAGCTGATGATTAAGTACGGGGTAAGACAGAAGTTAGCTACTGCTTATCACCCTCAAACAAGTGGACAAGTTGAGGTTACAAATCGAGAAATAAAGCGCATTTTGGAGAAAACTGTGAATTCGACTAGGAAGGATTGGTCATTGCGATTAGATGATGCTTTATGGTCTTATAGGACTGCTTATATGACGACTATTGTTATGTCCCCTTATAAGATTGTTTTTGGTAAAGCATGTCATCTACCGGTTGAACTTGAACACCGTGCCATGTGGGTCACGCGTATGTTGAATTTTGATGAGAGTTTAGCTGGAGAAAGAAGGTTGTTAGAGTTGACTCGCCTAGAGGAGTTTCGTCTGGAAGCTTATGAGAATGCTAAAATATTTAAGGAGCGCACAAAGAGATTTCATGATAAGAAGATATTGGACCGAACTTTTAAGGAAGGCGATCTGGTTCTTCTTTACAATTCACGCTTGAGACTCTTTCCTGGCAAGTTAAAATCACGATGGTATGGCCCTTATAGAGTGAGTAAGGTTTTCCTTCCTGAGTCAAGTGAATTGTTGAACCTTAAAGACCAATCCACTTTTGTGGTTAATGGACACCGTGTGAAACATTACATGGGTCTTGGTCAAGGTAAGGAGGAGGAAGTCTTCACTCTTGAAGATCCCACCTATACTTAAACCATCGTTGAGTTGAGTCGAGCTGGCGACTATAAACTCAGAACTATTTCTTAAAAACTATCTTTTGTTTTTGTTTTGTTTGAATAAAGTAGCATGAGATCATATAAGTTTTTTTCATCTCGCCATGTTCCGATTCTAAGTTCGGAATAAACGAGGTTTTTTCCTTGATAGCGACATGTGAGTTTAGTAGTTTTAACTCTTTGGTTTTCCGTGTCATTGGTTGTATGAAATAAAATGGCTTAAATTGTTTTTAGATATTCTATATCTAATTACTGCCACATTATTTTATAACTTCCATTGACATGTTATTAACGGTTTCGTGGAGTTTCTGTTTGGAATGCTTAAACAGGTTTTAGATTGCTTCTCCACGATGTGCTTGGTCTACAACTACGTTCTGCATCTGCTTGAGAGCCGTTTCCAGAGCTAAGTCTTTTTCTTAAATTCTCCTTTTAATTTGTCATTGGGGACAATGCCAAGTTTAAGTGGGGGGGTAGGAGACTTAGCCATGATGTGTTACAATTGAAATATTAAAGGAAACGGTGAAAAATGTGAAAAATCAAAAATTTTGAACAAATACCAAATTTATTATCTCGTACCCTTAGAATTGTGAGTCCTTATACATAGGATTGATAGGGAAGTGAACCAAGTTGCATGATTACGTGATCACTTTATACTTATGTGAATGTAAATTTAAGGATATTCATGCCAACTATTGCAAGTAGTTATTTATTATTTGCTTACTCAATGTGAATCGATGAATTCCGCACAAATTATAATAACTGAGAAGAATTATGTGTACATTGCGTAGATGATTGGTTATGCAGACCTAGAGTCAATATTTATCTGCTGATGTATTCTTATCTTCTAGCCATCAAAGCGGAGTAATAAGCTTGAGAATTATCTGTGTTTTAACAAAATGTTAGACACTGGGCTTGTAGTAACATTACCAAAGTAGCTTCGTGCTTGTGGTAATATTCAATGCTTCCACTAATCCGTGAGAGAGGGATTCTTGCAATACATACTTTACTTTTAAAGCAAGTTTCTTTCTTGAGAGGTGTAAAGCTTGAAACTACGGAAATGTGAAAAAAATTCAAATTTTTAAGAGGCTTGAGTATTTTTCTCGGTCTCCAAGTCCAAAAACCTTATGGATGATGCTCTTGCTTATTGCACCATGTCTTTACCCATTGCGAGGCTTAAGAAGTAGGAATGCTGATGTTGGTAGGTTGAGACTACGAAGTTAGCATAAACTTTAATCTTGCCACGAATAGATAAAACTAAATGCACATGCACACGTCACTTCGATTCATGATGAGTAGTAAATAATGGGTACCTTATGAGCATAAGTGGTATGAATTGACTCGAGTTTCTTGTATAAGTATGATTTGACCACGGGAAATGTGTCTTGGGGAATGACTTATTGATGCTTTGTTCAGGACGATCAAAGTCTAAGTGGGGTGTAGTTGATGACGGTCAAATTATACCCATAAAAGTCATCAACATTATCCTTAAATCGGGATTAATAGTATATATTTTATGATAAATCACCTATTTATATGGATTATTTAATGTTATTTGATTTATATTATATAATTTGGTATTTATCCATTTATAAGGCATAATTTAGTATTTATCCGTTTATATTGTATATTTTGGTATTTATCCATTTTTATTTAAATATGATTTATTTTGGGATAAATATCTATTTTGCAGAATTTGGATAATTATGGAGGATAAATATAATTAGAAGCATTTAATCTCAAGATAAATTCAAGATGCATTGAAGATAAATATCGGATAAGCACAAGAAGAGGAGTAAAGCATGACAAAAGCCGGCAAACCAATCAAATGATGGCGCCAACTTCCACACGCAAATTAGGGGGGCGCATTTTATTATTTTTGAGATCGGCCGGGAGTTATCTCTTATTTGTTTGACATTTTGAAGTATATCTCTTAATTAGCTTGAACACCTATAAATAAAGGGGTGTAGTACACGCCATATGTACACCTTAGAAATACATTATTTTCAATACTTTGATCAATATAGTTCGTTGTTTTCTTTATTTTATTTTATGTTCTTTCATTACGGAGTCGTTAGAATCTCCGGTTAGAGATCGTATCGAGGAGTGGGAATCACGCTCGTCTTCGAGGGTAATGTCTACTCGATTATGCAATCTTTATTCGTAGATCTAATTTATTTCGTTATGGAGTAGTCTTTTTGTGTATTGATTTCGCGATGTAGTTAATTTACGAACCCATGTTTATGTAGATCTAAGACGTAAAAGACGTTTCACGAGCAAATCTGGTTCAGATCTGAGCTTGTTGGCAGTGAGCCTATGTCTCGTTGGTAGCAAGATCTGTGATGTCCTTGATTTGTCTATGAACGGCTTCGACTACGTCAGGTTCTCTGCTTTGTAATTAAAACGAGTAATTAAACTTGATCAACTTAATTATTTGTCATCGTAATTTAACATGAGACCCAAAAAGTGATTGTTATTTAGGACAGAGATTGAATCGGTGTCTAAGAAGTACGCCTAATCATAGGAATGTTGCTTAGATGAGGTTACGGTTTATTCCGGCATCCCTAGTTTCGTAATTGTGTCTGATGTTATATGAGATGGAGACTAAAAAATTTGAAGTCACGTAATGGAGACACGATGATCTAGATGGCCTAACCGGAGCTAGATCTATCTTAGGGGATGACTCCCGTAGTCAAAATAATTAATCTTAAATGTCTTGTTTTGTCTCGTCATCAATCTACATAGCATGGGGGAGTAATTACTACTAGCATTATCAATACCGTTTGTTAATTATTTATAAAACCTACGAAAACAAGTGTCTTAGTGTCATTGTGTCTTTTGTTGGTTTTGTGTTTCTATTGTGTCAATTTTATTTCTGCGTTATTTGTTGGTCGTAGACCGCCTTAAATTTGCTTTTTAGTTTAATAAGTTGTATTTCGTTTAAGCCGAGTCTCTGTGGGATCGACCTTGACTCTATCTGACTATACTACGATTGAACCTAGTTCTCTTGCTAGTGTGTTATTTAGGTATCGAGTATTTTATTTTACTTGACCCGACATCAAGCATGCACCTTGCCCTCTCTAGAGGATTTTGATTCATTCTTTCTTCAACACCATTCTGCTATGGAGTATCTCTTACAGTATGGTGCCTAGAAAAGCCTTCATTCTTGCAAAATTCATCAAACTCAGACCAACAGAATTCTAGTCCATTATCAATTCTAAGTCTCTTGATCTTCCTCCCTGTCTGATTTTCAGCCAAAGCCTTCCACTGCTTGAAGTTCATGAATGCTTCACTTTTGTGTTTCATCATGACTACCCAAACCATCCTTGAATAATCATCAATAAAAGAAACAAAATACCTGTGACCACCCAATGACTCCACCCTTAAAGGTCCCCAACAATCAGAATGGATATAATCAAGTGTCCATTTTGTGATGTGGATTGCTTTTGGGAACTTGCCCCTATGTAGCTTCCCAAACACACAGTGTTCATAAAATTCCAGTTCCTTGACCTTATGTCCCCCAAGTAGATCAGATTTAGACAGAATCTGCATCCCTCTTTCACCAATATGACCCAATCTCATATGCCACAACTTAGTCAATTGTCACTGGTGAACCTCTGATGATTCAACAACAGAAGAACCTGATACAGTAGACCTTTTTAGTATGTACAATGTCCCCTCCCTGACACCCTTTAGAATCACACTTGAACCCTTATAGACATTCACCACTCCACTTTTACCCCTGAACTTGAACCCTTTGCTGTCCAGTAGACTAAGTGATATCAAATTCTTGGTCATTTATGGAACATGCCTAACCTCATTCAATGTGCAGAATTAACCATCATGTGTCCTAGGTTGGATTGATCCAATCCCAACTATTTTGCAGACATTGCTGTTGGCCATAGCAATATGACCTCCATCAACCTGCTGATAGGTTGAAAACCACTCCCTGTTTGGACACACATGATAAGATGCCCCAAAGGTGTCGTAATCCACATCTCTCATGCCATACTGACTCTGAAACTGCTAAGGCCATATCTTCTTCAGAGTTGGTGTCATGTTCTGCCAAAGCAACTGTACCCTGCTGAGTACCCTGCTGCTTCTTCCTCTATAGACATTCATTTTTCCAATGTCCCTGGTCCTTGCATTAATTACAGATATCCTTAGCTTTAGGATCCTTGGAATTCTTTTTGAATTTCTTCTTTCCAAAATTTCCTGGCCCCCGCTGACCCCACTGGCCACCAACCCAGCAGACTGACTATCTGTTCTAGATCCAGATGCCTTATGGCGTTACTCTCAAGCATGGAGTGAAGATCTTACATCCTCCAATGATACTAAGTCCTTCCCAACATTAAAAGACTGCACAAAGTTCTCATATGATGTAGGCAATGATACAAGTAGAATCAATGCAGCATCCTCATCTTCAATCTTCACATCAATATTTCTTAAATCAAGCAATATTGTGTTCAGCTGGTCTAGATGATCCCTCAGCTGAGTACCCTCATGCATCATTAAACTAAACAGATGTTGTTTCAACAACAGCTTGTTGGTTAATGACTTAGTCATATACATACTCTCAAGTTTGGCCCACAACTTCTCAGCAGTGTCCTCCTCAGCAACCTCTGTGATAATATCATCTGACAAGCACAACATAATTTTTGAATGTGCTTTCTCCTCCAGACTGGCTCTCTCAGCAGTACTTCCTTCTGTTGATTTAAATAAGGGACCCCATAATCCCTGCTGCTTCAACATATCACACATCTTGATCTGCATAGACTAAAACTGTTCCTTCCTGTAAACTTGTCAATCTTAACATTTAAAGCATACATCTTTCTCACCAGAAAATCTTGTGTAGATCCCAAATCCTAGCGTCAATTATGACCTTGGTGCCAATCTACCTTGCTTAAAACAGATAAACCGATTTCTTGATGAACCTGGACGCTCTGATACCAGTTTGTTATTACGGATAGATCAAGAAGTGATGGTGATTGTGAGTAAAGACAAAAGAATAACAAGTAAACAAACACAAAAACAAGAAGAACACAGATTTAACATGGTTTCCGGCAATGTGCCGACTGCTCCACGGACAAACGAGGATATTTTATTATCACCAGAAAGTTACATCAAGTTACAATTAATACAGATGATATTTATAGCCTTGGGAATCCAACCCTAACCGACTAAACAGCCAACCTAGTAAATGACTGAAATACCCCAGAAGTAACTTAGATAAAACCTGAATAAACATGCAGCAGACGTGTTCCCCAAGTCTGCTGAGGCTCAGCAGACTTGTCTTCAGTAGGCTTGCCATCAGCAGGCTGATCAACCCTGCTGAACTTGCCCCCAGCTGAACACCAGACTTCAGCAGATGCTTTATACATTGTTGACCAAAACATGTTTCCAAACCAGACTCAGTAGCACAGTTTAAGTCACCATTACACTGTTGATCTTGTTTTTTGGCATTGCCCTAAAGCTCAACAAATATGGGGGCATTTTTAGACCTTATTTCAATGGGGGAAAAGTTCGTGTGGCAGTCTAGAGCAAGCTATGGATATCTAGCTGCACCCTGACATACAAGGTGCTTTGAAGACTGTGTTACCTTTGGTTCCCATTTTTATCTGCTTGGAGCTTTGGAAGGCTAGGAACAAGACTCTTTATTAGGATTTGACAATCACCGATGACTCTATTATTTTTGGTTTCCTTCACAATCTTAAACTATCTTGTGCTTCTCTTAATTTGGTTAGAAGATCCATGCAAGATGATATCCTTATCCAGCATAGCATAATCCAATGTTTTGCCTCTAAACCAGTCTTGCAGCATATACCAGTGAAGTGGCAATTCCCTGAGATCAATGGCTATAAATGAATTCGGATGGATCATCTATTGGTAATCCTGGTATTGTAGGGGGTGGTTTCATCATCAGAAATCATCATGGACATGTTCTCATTGCAGAAGCATATGGGGTCAATACCAATATGATGGAAGATATTCAAGCAATGCTCTCTGGAATCCAACAGTGTATTTACATCAACCTTCAAAATGTAATTCTGGAAATAGACTCTTAGATTTTGGTTAATATGGTCACTGGCACAACTCAAGTTCCCTGGAAATATGAGCTTGAAATCGAACAATTCAAGCACCTCATTGCAACACATCAGTACCAGTTCCAACACATCTTTAGAGAAGCTAACTCCCCTGTAGATTGCCTGGAAAAGCAGGCCAGTACTACTGAAAGTTCTTACATTTGTGCAGGTTACCAACTAGAAGGGGAAATTGGCTTACTCATCAAAAGGGATATTCTCCAACACCCAATTATCAAAACAAGAGCAAGATGATACACCATGGAAATACATTTCTGGAAGCACCCTCCATACCTTTAAAGGGTGCAAACAGGTGGTTTCTGTCTTTGCACTATCATTTTTACTGGTTTATCACTATTGGTTGCCTTCTTTTGCTCCTGGGAATCTCTCTTTTTTGTAGGACTGGCTGCTTTCATACACTTGCTGTTGAGTTTTCCTATTATGGCATCTACAAATAGGAAGAACCATTCATCGATATGAAGGGTGCAAACATGTTGTATCTCTTTTTCTTACTTCCTGGTTGTATACCCTCCATTGGTTGCTGCATTACTTCCATCAGCTATGCAGGTGTGCTCACTTTTCCACAAGGAAAAACATTAGATGGATGTGGATTATAGCATGGTTCTACTGCTCAACGGTTTTGTTGGACTATACCATACAAGGCCAGGCTTGTTGCTTGGAGTTGTTTCAAGAAAAGACACTCAATATTGGCTCTCATTGCTCACACCTGGTGCAGATCTGGAAAAACATCAATTTCTGGGGACCCTCCTTACTTGATCCAAGCCTAAATATAGTTTCTTTGCATTTGTATTTCTTGGTGGTGCCATGTACCCCTTCAGCTATAGACACCCGCCTAGCTATATTTTGTTCTTTTTTGGATCTTAGGGTTACTCTTCCAACACATGGGGGCCATACTCTTTCCTTAGCACCCGGATTTTCCCACCCTGGGTTTTGCCGGACTAAGGTTTTGAGGAGGTGGCGAACATGTGTTGATGACGTTATTTTTCTGGTGGTTAGTCAGGAGATGACATTTGTAAAACTTCAGTTTTTCTTTCTAATAAAAATCCGAGATTTACCAAAAAAAAAGTGAATATATTAATATGGTGGTATTTATTTATTATGAATAAATTAAATACAAGATATTAATTATGTTGATTAATTAAATATATGTATAATGTATATGTATATCGAAATACATTTATGTATATTGATACACATGTATTTTGCAAATTAATTAATCATAGCACCATATTAATCAAGAATATTCCGGATGCCAATATATTGGCTATATGGGGTGCATGTCTTATGTGTATATGATACACATGGATATTGCAATTTAATTAATAGTATTATCATCTATTAATATTATATATTAATTGTTATAGATTTGCACACATGTGTAAATTAATTTATGGTAATAAGATAAAGATAGTCAATATTAGATATTGACAATCTCTTGGAAATTTTTAATATGAGATATTAAATTAAATGATATAAATCAATCTACTAGAAAAACTGAGAGTTTCCTAGAGAGAGATTTTGAGAGAGAGAAAAAGTCGGTCTAGCAACCGAGTTTTTCTCGTAGCAATCCATGATGGGATTCTGGCGGGCTGTTCGTGTGGATTAGCGGAAGAGGCCGAACACTGGGGCGTCTTCATGCAAAAACCACAACCGTAGACAAAGCGTCGATCCAATTGGATCAACCAATGTATTCTCTTGTCTACTTCTTTTATGCTTGTTGCTTGAACGAAGTCGATTTTGGGTCAGTAGGAAATAAATTTTAAATTCCGCTGCGTTCCCGCGTAGATTTCCTAACAGTGGTATTAGAGCGAGCTTCGAGCTTAAGTAATAAGCATTAGTTAATTTGCGTAGTAATTAATTAATAGATGCATGATTTAAACTCACAGAACAAAGAACGAACAAAAAAAATTTAATCGGCGGTGGGGCTACTCGGCCGACTGGCGGCGGCGCCCCACGTTGAACACGCCGGCGGCATCGGCTGCCTCTGTGGTGGCCGGCGTTGGCTGGTGGGTCCTGGTGGACCCCGAAAAAAATTCGTTTGTTGTTTTGTGAATTTTTATGGTACATAGATGTCTCTTTGTTTAGTTATTGTCATGTGGCTAACCCATGGTTCAAACAGTTTGGGCCATTGGGATGCCACATGACACTATAGTATTGGGTTGGTTTATGGTTCTTAATTGAGCCTATGATTAACCTAGGCCTTTTCAAATTTTGTTTGAAATAGGCCTACGCCATTTTCAAAATATTTGATTTTGGAAATGGCCATTTTCAAAATAATTGATTTTGGAAGGGGCCCAGGTGGGTGCCTTTTGGTTTGGAAACCAAAAGCATCCCTTTGATTACGAATCAAAAGGAAAGAAACAAAAGAGATTTAATTTTAATTTTGATTTATTTTTGGTATAGTTCTAATTAATTAAAATTAAAATTGAAATCGTTTAAAATTAACCATTAATTTTATTTTGATTAAAATCATTTAATTAATTAAATGTTAATTATTTAATTGATTGAATAAAATTATTTAATTGATTAAACGTTAATCAATTAATTAAGACTCAAGTTGGTAATTTTAGTATTTATCTTTTTCATAAGATTTTATTGTATGGATTAGATATGTAAGATATAATATGTATATATGTACCCCGATTGATCATGGACTCGACCAATAGGATAGAAGTAAATGATTTATTTTTCGTTGGTTTAAAAATTGTCCTAGGCCGTTATGAAAAGCGTGACCTAGTTTATTTTCTGCATTCATCACATTCCCGTTAGCCCCTCCCCCCCCCCACCGGTGTGCGGCGGATGTATTTATTTTATTAGATAGAATTTATGTAACAAGAATGAAGCAAAAGACGGAAACCAACGAAAGAAGAATAAAGATCCCATTGGAGATGCCGCATTAAATATCCTATTTTTTATGAAATCAATCGAGTAGCGCAGCGGAATTTAAAATTTGATTTCCCGATCCAGGATCGTCTCCGTTTAAATAATAAACATATAAGAGAGGGGACGATAATATTACCTTGGTTGATCTAAAAGATCGACGCTTTGACTGTCCGGTAGGAGTAGATGTGCGCAAGCCATCCAAGCATCCGGCCTCTACCAGTTATCCACACGAGCACCTCGCCAGAATCCCGTCAGGGATTGCTACTAGAAAATCTCGACTGCTAGGTCGACCTTTTCTCTCTCTAAGAAGCTCTCTTATTTTTCACAAGAACAATTAGATCTTGGAATTATTGTTCAAAAGAGCTACCCAAGCCCTCATATTTATAAGGGAAGTGGCGCCCCTATTAGTCTCCCCAACTGATTGGGATTAGCTTCTAGTAGATTGATGAGAGAGAAAACCTTTGACTAGTAAAATAAGGAAAATCCCTTTGATTGATTTATCTCTTTTATTTAATATCTTATATTAAATATTTCTAATATATTGTCAATATCTGATATTGACTATCTTTATCTTATTACCATAAATCTATTTTTCCAAAATCAATTAACATCCAATATTAATATTATGGTAATCTTATTAATTAAATTGCACAATCCAAGTGTATCTTATACACTACATCATTTGTGCCCCTTTTGCCAATTTATTGGCTTCCGGAATATTCTTTAATTAATAAAACACTATGATTAATTAATTTGCAAAATACAAGTATACCATATATATACATATTTTGAAATATATATGTATCAATATACATATTTAATTAATAAACATAATTAATATCTTGTATTGTATTTATTCATAATAAATAAATACCCCCATATTATTTACCACTATAACCTTTATAGTATGAGATAAATTCTTTCCTTATTTGGATATCAAGTATAACCACATTTTAATCCGACTTGATGTTCATATGTGTGTGACCCGATAGGCTTCCGAATATGTTGGCCGTAGACATAAGGTGCAATTACGAAAATGCCCTTCACCTCTAACGATCATGGATAGCGTCTAGCAACATGTCCATGACCCCCAATCATCGGAAGAGTCAATACGTAATGACAACTACCTTTCATTTGCTCGGTTATCGTGTAAATAGAATCCTATCGCTGTAATAATATCCATACGGTCATTCATCGAGTGTCAAGCATTGACGACCGTATCTTATAATCTGGATATCATGCTCTCTCGAAGTAACTCATTTACTTCCACTTTGCAAAGATTCACGAGAGTAAGATATTCCTCGTAAGAAGGTCCTTTCGGATATTCACCCCTACTATTAGGGTACACGATTCCCAGACGACCAAACATGTATACTCCGCATGCTTCAGTATCACACCCAATCACTACTGTATGATCATCCCATGGCTAAGGGAAACCTTAATAGTGTCAAAGCATGACAATGCACACCGTGATGCCTTGTAGACTCCGGTCCTAAGGATAATTACACAACCGTCACATAGTGTGACACTTAACAGTGTATATGGGTCAGTCTAACATACGCATTCTCTAATACACGTCCACGTACAGTCCATGTGTCTCTACACTTCGATAGACGAGATCTATCTCTGCCCTTAAAGACATAAGACATCTAATACGTGCTAGTCTGTTCGTACTATCAATGCCCTGTTTAATAGTACATCAGCCTAGAGACATTTAATTATCAAAATTATTAAAGTTATTAGAGATCTCATCAACCATAATCGTCTATCATGGTTTCTTTAACACATTTTAATATTAAGGACGTTATCATATAAAAATTCATAATTGGTTTTTTAAAAGAACAAATATATGACAACAGAAATGTCATTTATTATATATATGTATAATCATGAAGAAATAGTAGAAATGATCCGACCCGGTCGGATCCGGTCCAACCCGATTGGGTTTAGGACACTATTTCAACACTATTGACGGTTGCAGCTACCCTTAGATTGTAACCCGCGGTTTCGTCAGTTTGTATTTAAAACCGCACCTAGGAAAAGTCCATGATCATACTGGTTACTTTACGCATTTATTTATTTTGTGCTTGTATTTATTTCATATGATACGATAGATGCATGACTAAGCACGATCTAGATGAATGTGTAAGATGTATGTCTATAGAGATAGATATAACAGATGAGACCGTAATTGAAATTAATTAAGTGAATTAATTTAAAATTACTCCCACAACAAAATTAAGTCGGAATTTTGTCTCCTAATATTATAATGACGGTGATGAGCCCTTGTTCGGATCCAACTGATCGGCCCTCATCGGGAGTTGACCTAACCTTGGGTATATCTTTATTATTGAGATATGATCGTATGTGATCTCGTGAATATTGGGTTACAACTTGACTCGAATATTGCGGTGATTGGCCGTCGTCCGGACCGTCTTATTCTAGAGGCTAGGGGTGACTACCACATAGAGGTGTGTAGTGTCAAAGAGTTGAGTAGTCAACCTCCAAGAGTCACATAGAGATGTGATTGGTAAAGGGTTACCTACTCTTCAAATTATTCCGGTTGATCGGCCCTTGTCGGGAATCGGGGTAACTAGATGGGATCTTGGACACTAAAGAAATTTGAAAAACTCTTGAAAGTCAATTGGGAGTAGTTGACTAGTGGGAGCAAAATCATAAACCAAAATGACCATTTTTGATTTTGCATGTATAAACAACTGCACTCTTTTATCTTTATTTTATGTTGTAGTTTTAGCAAGCTTTTATTTTTATATTTTTATTCTCGATTAGTAAAACCAAATTATGACTGTTACCTTTTGAGAAATGTTCTCAAGTATGGTTAAGTAATTTTAATCCTCTTAAAATAAGCAATGACACGAGCAACCCCGGTATAGTAGTTAGAGACAAATAGACTACATATTTGATGGAGTGCTCCAAGACTTTAATTATTAATGAAAACGGAAGCTCATCATATGATTAAATCACTTGAAATAAATTTTAACAAATTAATCATATATTGGATATGATCAACTATGATCATTCTGTCATACGATGACAATTAATTCAAACATTGGATAAGAATGACCACATAGAAATTTGGAAAGGTTGTTTTCAAAATTGTAAGATTTAAGTATCCACTTATTTCTTTAAATCATTGCTTGAAGATTAATTAAATCGTTCTTGTTTTGAATATGATTCAAAAGGTTAAATAAACTATTTAATGAACTTTGGATTTTCTTTTTGAAAGGAAAATGAAGACATAGCTCTTGTGATTTTTCTTAAGTCTTATGAAGACCGAAGTAAGAAATATTGACAAGTCCTTAAGGGATTAAAAAGGGATGTTAGGGCATGTGCTTAAAATAAGAGATCTTATCAAAGTCTCTATTCTAGGCAAGTGTGGTGAAATAAATCCATCTAAGTTCAAGTCAACTCTTATATATATGATATCTTACGAGTATGATTAAATTAGAAGGATTAAATATGGAATACACTAAGATACGAAAGTGAAGCAAACGTTGCAACATTTTCGGTATTGTATTCTGAATCTGGTAAACTGACATAGGAACTAAATAATTATTATGTTCCGGTTCTTATGATGAACATGATTCTCAGTTAATTGTTAGGATTTAATGGACAAATTCAATTCAAACTAATAAACGTTATTCGAATAAAGTTGAACAGTCACTGAATCTAACATACTTGATTGAAGTCTCTATATAGTCGATATAAGTGAAGAAATCTCAACCAACTGTTTGATTGGTTGTTATTCTTGATATTTGTGGTTGTCCTAGATATAGACTCTCTGGAAGAGAAACGTGTACTAAAATGTCATTCTGATGATGTCTGAACCATGTGATCATGAATCATGTGGGTTATACGTATCTGATCTAAAGATGATTAAAATACCCTTTTATGAAACGGTTATAAATTCTAGAAAAATTGTCTAGAGCCTAAACATACCGATGTCTGTTGGTTTATGACAATTAATGGCACAATAATTACTTATTAATATCTATGACTATTTTTAGAAATAGTTGAATGTTTGTAATGAAGTACAACAATTCGAAAGCCCAAAAAGTTTGAGCTAGTACGAATATGAGATCGATGAGCTGATGACATAGATCAAGTAATGAAATACTTGACCACCACAAACCAATACTAGCAAGAGGACTAGGCCCATCGTAGTATAGCTATAGTGAATCAAGGTCGATCCCACAGGGAACCAATTGTGGATCATCTTATATACAAACAATTAATTAAACATGTCAAGGACATAGAGGCGGTCTACGACCAACATAAGACAAGAAAAGTAAAGACACGACTCGACACAACACAAATAACGTAATTAACCTCCCCAATTATAGTCTTTATCGTTTGGCCATAGATAATTTATATAATAAACTGAACTTATTAACTGTCAATCCATTTGTATCTATCTTAGATTGGCTATGGGAGTCATCCTCTTAAACTTGACTTAGCACCGGTTAGGTTGCTAGATCACTGTGCTACATTCCGTGACTTCACCTTTTGGGTATCCATCTCATATAACTTGCACGCTTACGACACTAAGGATGCCAATATTAATCGTACACCTCGTCTAGGCAACATTCCTATGGTTAGGCGTACTTCCTAAACGATCGCATCGATCTACATCCTATTAACAATTACGCCGTGCGGTATCATGTTAATCTACGATCTACGATATAACTAGGTGAGCTCAATTCCCAAATACAAAACCTACCTAGATCTCATTGAAAGTCCCGGAAGATCATTCATGAGCCAACCTAGGAGCCCTATATTGGTATTTCCTAATCATATGCTAATTAAAACAGACGAGAGCAACGTGGCGTAGCCATACCTACTGAGATGATAAATTCTATTAAGTTAACCTAACCATAAAGACATGGCTATTTAACGGATAAAACAGGGCTCGGTCGACCGAATAGGTGGGCTCGGTCGACCGAGTGAACTCATTCGGTCACCCGAATCAATTTCGTCCCCAGGTTACATCCCTGAACAAATCTCTCAGCGTTTCATCATACATAACAGAGTTAACAGTAATTCGTAAAGAAATCATATAAACTAACTTAGATACACATTAATTAAACAATACAGATTCATGGATAGAAACTAAGTAGATGACGTAGGTTATGGGATCCTCATAGACAAGGTGTCGCCACATCCCTAATGTCATAGCCTAGATCTACATCATCTAGCTATGAATAACTCATTCAAACGATAAAGCATAATTGGGAGGGATTAATTACTTAAAAGAAAGAAACAGAAAATAAGAGCTTACATATTTGCAAAATTTTAAATTGTTGGAAACACCCTTAATAAACTACATTGAATCAAGATATGAATAGAGTGATTTTATTGAATGATATTCTAAGGTATATGTTGGTGTCTAAGGTGTGTATTACAATTCTCGTAGCTGCTTGCTTATATAGAGGTTTTTGCCGACTTAGGGTGGTTCTAGAAGGTAAGCACGATATAAGCCGGAAACCGCCCCGAAGCTGACACTCGGTCAACCGAGAGCTGACACTCGGTCGACCGAAGCACTAGGCTCGGTCGACCGAATCTAAACTTGGCATATTTAACACGTTTTCTTCGTTTAGCTTGTTCCCCACTGCACGTTTTGCGTTGATCTGATTAATCCGTCCATTAATGCTCCGATTTCCTTCCGTTATCATCTTGAGATCATTGATTGAACAATATTAATCCTTCCGATTTGTCGTGATCTGCAAAATCAATAATTATCGCACAATAAATCGGCTTTAAATAATAAAAATGGCTAAATACCAAATATCATATTAATAATCACTTAACATTAAATAATAAATATAAACATGTGATTTAATATGAAATATATATTATTAATCTCGATTTAAGGATAATGTTGATGACATTTACGGGTATAATTTGACCGTCATCAACTACCCCCCACTTAGACTTTGATCGTCCCGAACAAAGCATCAATAAGTCATTCCCCAAGACAACATTTTCTATGGTCAAATCATACTTACACAAGAAACTCAAGTCAACTCATACTAGTCATGCTCATAAGATATCCATTATTCACTACCACTATGAATCAAGTGATGTGTGCATGTGCATTTAGTTTTATATATTCGTGGCAAGATCAGAGTTTATGCTAACTTCGCAATCTCAACCTACCAACCTCAGCATTCATACTTCTTATGCCTCGCAATGGTTAGAGCACTAGAGCAATAAGCAAGAGTGTATCTATAGGGTTTTTGGACTTGGAGACCGAGTACTACTCAAAGCCTCTTAAAGAGTTGAATATTCTTTTCATATCTTCATATTTTTCAAATACTATTAATCTCAAGGAAGTAAACTTTTTAGAGTATCCCCCCTATCTTAGATCATGTATAGCATCGAATATTACCACAAGCGCGGGGCTACTTTGGTAATGTTACTACAAGCCCAGTGTTTAACATTTTGCTAAAACACAGGTACGTCTCAAGCTTATTACTCCGCTTTTGTTGGCAAGAAGATAAGAATACATCAGCCAATAAGTATCGTCACTAAGTCTACATAACCAATCATCTATGCAATGTACACATAATTTCTTCAATTATTATGATTTGCGCGGTATACTCGATTCACAGGTTGAGTAATTGAATAATAAATAACTACTTGCAAAAACGGGCATGAATATCCTTAAATTTACTTAACATAAGTATAAAATGATCACGTTCTCATGAAACTTGGTTCCTTTCCTATCAATTCTTAACTAGGAACTCACAATTCTAAGGGTACGAGATACATAATATGGTATTTATTCAAATTTTCAATTTTTCAATTTTTCTACCGTTTCATTCAAATTTTAATCATAACAACATAGCTAAGTCTCCTACCCCCCACTTAAACATGGCATTGTCCTCAATGACAAAAATAAATGAGAATTTAAGAAAAAGACTTAGCTCTGGAAACGGCTCTCAAGTAAAGGAACAATATCAGAGTAAATGTCAGCACGTTGTGGAGAAGTAAGTGAAAACCTGTATAAGCAGACAAACTCCACGAAACCGTTAATAACACCATGTCTATGGAAGTTATAGAAAAATGTGGCAGTAATGAGGTATAAATACCTAAAAACAGTTTAAGCCACTTTATTTTATACAACCAAAGACAAGAAAAATACTAAATAGAAAGAAAAAATAAACAAGCAACTAAAGATGGTGGTCTTCATCTACAACCTCCACCGCCTAAATATTCTTAATACCGGGTGGAGAAGACAAAGATCAAAAAGCATTACCCGACGTGGGAAAACACGAGGGTGACTCGATCGAAAAGGTATTCAATCCAGGAAAAGAGAAACTTGGTAAGGTATAACAGATTGAATGCGACCTATTGGCTAAAGATAAAATCAAATACTTAACGCAGAAACTTCTCGCTTGCATTGGATATCAACAACTTAGGGAGATGTAGCTACTCCTCGAAATTACTAATAACCCAATGTATCACGTAAAAGTCATAACCGTCATCAACAAGGTCGGATCGGTGTGATAATGTAGAACAAAACTTATCATCTAGAAATGCCGGAATAGACGGAAAAAAAAGTGGAATTTAAAACTTCCGGTAGAAAGATAAGTTGTACTTTGATCGAACCAAAATCCTTGAAAATCTAGCTAGGGTCAGAGCTACAATAACCCCAACTCGGATCATGAAAATCAAAACGATAAAAGATAATCATTAAAGCTGAGCAATATTTCAAATTCCGCAACACATAGGTATTGTGTAAACAAAATGGAGGTTGAGACTATGATGGGTCTAGAAAAAGATACACATAAGGATGGGAAGAAAAGATAAAGGACGGGTAAGAAATTGTGTTTTGGGTGGGTTTAAAATTGTTTAAGGGATTGGGTATGGGTGGGAGAGTGAAACAGATGGAAAGAAAGAGAGGCGATGAACGAATGGTTAGAAATGTGAACTGTTGGGGCAGATTGGTGAGAGGATCGAAAAGGTTTAAGGGTGAAAAGGTATAAATGAAAAGATAAGGGTAGTTGCAGAATTAATTGCGCACCACTTTGAATTTTCACTTGGATCACCATTCTAAAAGATTTTGGAAGTTGACCAAAATTGTTCTTGTTTGCACCAATCATTCTCTGTTACATTTTCAATAATTCTCAAGTTCTTTTAATGCTTCCATCTTAAGGTTGTTTGCTAAATTTCCTTTTCTTTAGCAATTTCTCGACTCTCCTAAGAAACTCTAATTCACGTGGCCTATATTGAGTAAAAAAGTTTTGCACATACTTAGCCCAATGGCCATCGGAACACGGCAAAATAAAAAACCTCAACATATGTCACGTTACTCTTATTTGACTCAAAGAAAACAGAAAACCTAAAATCCTAAAAAAGAAATCCTAAGGGTTTTAAAGAAGTAGTTCGAGTTTAAAGTCCTCACTTCGACTTTCCAAAGATTATCCTTGTCGATTATCATTCTTGGATCGCTGGACTTTGTCCTCCGAGCTATTAGAGGTGGCTTGTCGCTTTTTGCGGATTAATACCCTTCCTTGGTTGTGAGACCTAGGAAACGACATTTATCCATACCATTTATCCAAAGCTCTTACCTCGGCTCGTTTTTGGAATTAGTGAATTCTAAGAAACTCGGCTAAAATTATGGTTTTGGCCTTGACAATAAGAAACAATGAATCTAAGTACTCCGAATAAGGTCGGTTATGTAGGCAAGCCTCACGCCGTCTTATTCGTTGGAACATATGTGACGATTCAGGCCAATCCGTCAAGATTAAGCCCGTTTAGCCTGAAGGCTTATCGGCTATGCTAAGTCATGTTGAATCAACAGAACGCATATCACACGTGGAGGGGAGTCGATTGAGCCGAAGCTCGGTTAAACTCGCCCAGCCATGGTTAGACCATTTCCGAACCCATGTACTAAGAGTCTCCGATTTCTAAATTGTCACCCAAAACGTAATCTCGTTTCTGTTTAAGGTGGGTTCACCGAGAAGCCATCACCATAAAACTCAACGAAAGCGTAAGATGGTGTTCTCTCAAAACTCAACGCCTTCTTTAGATTGTGAATGCTTAAACTACACTATTTGTTGCTCCCGCCGCAGTAGAAGCAATCTCATGCATAGGACAAAGATATTTTAACGTAACTATGAGGAACTCTTTATTCACTTTGCTTCTTTCAACGACTACATGTTTCCTTACACCTCTAGATGAGAGATGATTTGGGGCGAACCTTCCACACTAATAAAATTAATCTTATGAACCAACTCCGGGCTAAGATTCATACTAAGGTTCATGTATAGACTAACTTATGCTCAAAAAAACCAAAAGGTAGTAAAACATAAGCAAAAAAAAGGTAGTACCTTGCCTTCAACATTGTACCACGAAGAATTTAAGCCTTTAAAATTTTTTCGGAGCCATCTTGGTGCTTTAAAGGTATTGCTTCCATCGCTTTTCCCATCTTAGATTCGTAGCTCCACATGTTTGCTTGGGTTATTTTCTCGGTAGCCCGTGAAAAATACTTGACTCGAATATTGCTTCCCTGGTTTCGCAAACAGAAGAAAAACAAAAACAAACAGACCGTAGACTGATTTTAACATGGTTTCCCATGCTGCTTTCAGACCTACGGATTAAACATACAGGGATAAACAGACACGCGAAATTCCAGACTCGAAAACACAAATCAGAAACCGTGTAAATAGAACAGAACAAGAACAAAACAAAACAAAACAAAACAAAACAAAAATTCTAAATTCTCGGTCGACCGAATGAGGTCTCTCGGTCGACCGAATAAATTTTTATTTATTTATTTTTATTTTAAGAATCTGGAATTTTCAGACAGAGCAGACAACCAGAGGGACTCAAAAACGTAAAAACAGACTCTAAAAACTGAAGACTTGACATGAATAAGAAAATTATTTATATATAAAATTGACCGTTGGCTCCCCGGCAACGGCGCCAAAAACTTGATGACGTAGATCAAGTAATGAAATACTTGACCACCACAAACCAATACTAGCAAGAGGACTAGGCCCATCCTAGTATAGCTATAGTGAATCAAGGTCGATCCCACAGGGAACCAATTGTGGATCATCTTATATACAAACAATTAATTAAACATGTCAAGGACATAGAGGCGGTCTACGACCAACATAAGACAAGAAAAGTAAAGACACGACTCGACACAACACAAATAACGTAATTAACCTCCCCAATTATAGTCTTTATCGTTTGGCCATAGATAATTTATATAATAAACTGAACTTATTAACTGTCAATCCATTTGTATCTATCTTAGATTGGCTACGGAAGTCATCCTCTTAAACTTGACTTAGCACCGGTTAGGTTGCTAGATCACTGTGCTACATTACGTGACTTCACCTTTTGGGTATCCATCTCATATAACTTGCACGCTTACGACACTAAGGATGCCGATATTAATCGTACACCTCGCCTGCAGGCAACATTCCTATGGTTAGGCGTATTTCTAAAACGATCGCATCGGTCTACGTCCTATTAACAATTACACGCACGGTATCATGTTAATCTACGATCTACGATAACTAGGTGAGCTCAATTCCCAAATACAAAACCTACCTAGATCTCATTTGAAAGTCCCGAAGATCATTCATGAGCCAACCTAGGAGCCCTATATTGGTATTTCCTAATCATACGCTAATTAAAACAGACGAGCAACGTAGCCGTAGCCATACCTACTGAGATGATAAATTCTATTAAGTTAACCTAACCATAAAGACATGGCTATTTAACGGATAAAACAGGGCTCGGTCGACCGAATAGGTGGGCTCGGTCGACCGAGTGAACTCATTCGGTCACCCGAATCAATTTCGTCCCCAGGTTACATCCCTGAACAAATCTCTCAGCGTTTCATCATACATAACAGAGTTAACAGTAATTCGTAAAGAAATCATATAAACTAACTTAGATACACATTAATTAAACAATACAGATTCATGGATAGAAACTAAATAGATGACGTAGGTTATGGGATCCTCATAGACAAGGTGTCGCCACATCCCTAATGTCATAGCCTAGATCTACATCATCTAGCTATGAATAACTCATTCAAACGATAAAGCATAATTGGGAGGGATTAATTACTTAAAAGAAAGAAACAGAAAATAAGAGCTTACATATTTGCAACCCTTAAATTGTTGGAAACACCCTCAATAAACTACATTGAATCAAGATATGAATAGAGTGATTTTATTGAATGATATTCTAAGGTATATGTTGGTGTCTAAGGTGTGTATTACAATTCTCGTAGCTGCTTGCTTATATAGAGGTTTTTGCCGACTTAGGGTGGTTCTAGAAGGTAAGCACGATATAAGCCGGAAACCGCCCCGAAGCTGACACTCGGTCAACCGAGAGCTGACACTCGGTCGACCGAATCACTAGGCTCGGTCGACCGAACCTAAACTTGGCATATTTAACACGTTTTCTTCGTTTAGCTTGTTCCCCACTGCACGTTTTGCGTTGATCTGATTTATCCATCCATTAATGCTCCGATTTCCTTCCTTTATCATCTTGAGATCATTGATTGAACAATATTAATCCTTCCGATTTGTCGTGATCTGCAAAATCAATAATTATCGCACAATAAATCGGCTTTAAATAATAAAAACGGCTAAATACCAAATATCATATTAATAATCACTTAACATTAAATAATAAATATAAACATGTGATTTAGTATGAAATATATATTATTAATCTCGATTTAAGGATAATGTTGATGACATTTACGGGTATAATTTGACCGTCATCATGAGCTACTTATGAGTTAATCTTCAATTGGATTGAAGTAATCAATCCTTGAAGGGTGTTTCAGAAGCTGTCTAAAATAGAATCAGATTCTCCCTTGAAAGATACCATCTTTGGGATACGCAATTACATTGTGTTCCTAAAATGGAAACAACACTTTATATGATAAAGGTGTGACGTAAGCCAGGTGAAGTATCCCTTACCTGTTTCGGAAAAGTGCCCTTATACAATACATATACTTAACCGAGTTCCAAAGAATAAAGGTTGAATAAATTCCATATTAGATATGGAAGACGATAACATCAAATCCATCTTAATTGATGATTTATGGTTGTCGTGCTTCTAGCAAGCAGACAATGTCTGAAAGGCTTGGAGCTTAGTATGACATATGCAACTTTGTTGAATATCTTAGCTAGCACGCTATATATTATTTACTTGCCCGTGGAGCAAAAGGTGTTTGTCTCCAAACATGTTGTCTTCTAGAGGAAGTGTTTCTTCCAAAAGAAACAGTGGGAGTAAATAAGATCTCAAAAGAGTTTGAGAACCACAAAGAGATATTCAACCATTAGAACATGAGCAGGAAAAGTATAAGCGATAAGGTGCAGGACATTGCTCAATACACATAAGTATTCTATGAGTCTACTGATGACCACACGCATGAAAGGGCTACTGGTATGTTCATCTTGAAGAATGAAGATATCGTGACTTATGCAAGAATGCTTGAAAGGAAATATTAAAAGATATGGCTTGGAGCCATAATGTCTGAAGTAGATTCCATGAGTGACGTAACATGTTGTTAACCTTTTCTGTCTTTACCTGAAGGGAATGTCTCTAAAAGGTATATCTTATCTTTATGAAAAACTAACATGGATAGTAATATGATTACTAGTTAGCTGAGTTGATTGGTTGAAGGCTACAAGGTGTAAACCTTGTAATTACCCTTATGCTACCAGCTACGCTTAAGTCTATTCAGATTGTGCTTGTTGTAGCTACGTATCATGGCTATATGATAGTGTTGAAAATGTTGGGCCAAAGGCTTGATGTTCATTGACGATATCAGGATATGTAAGCTTATGAGATCCACCATTGGACTTTAAAAAGTCTCTATAAATAAGTTATTTTCATTGATAGACCAAAAGAGTTTTGATTCCATAAAGAAGAAAGATATGCCTAATGTGCAAGAGGGTTAGTGGGAGTGTTATGATTTTTGAGTAAGGTGTAGCATATCCTTTTCAAGAGTTGTCACCCCAAGTCACAGTCAATTAATATTTTGTAGCTCAAGGCGTTTATGAAAGCTCTTGGAAGTAGCATTTCTTATTTTAGATACTGCTTAATTTTCACAGTCCACCCTGATAGATGGGATGCTAAAAAGAGTTTAGCATAGATTACGTCAAGAGATACTGCTGGCCAGTATTCTCAGGATCTATCTATGATAGGCTGTCAGTCCTAAAAGATAAGGTTAAAGATGATACTTATGGAAGGTCCCCTTGCTTCTGCAATAGGGTCTATCATAAGTGTGGTGAATTAAACCAGATATTCATACCTCATGAAGAGTCATGAGTAGGTATGAAAGTGATTCTAGTATATGTCAAGAATATCCTTAAAAGTGTTAAGGATGGGTTCCTAGTTTATTGAAACTTGGAATTGGATAAACGTAGATAGAAAGATGTATACCCTAGGTCTTATGAAGATAGTGGGAGATACAGTCTGGGTTTGCAGTCGCATTAATCAAGTGATACAGTGAGCTAGAAATGTTCTTAGCTTGAGATCACTGAAAATTCAACAATTGAGCCAAAACACAATAGTGCCTTAGAGGCGCAGCGGGAGCAGTACATGTATCTAAGAGGTTCATTCCCAAACCTAGTTTGGTTCTTCCACCTTTACTATATAGCTGATATAGTTGTGGATTCATTGCTTGATGCAAGGACCAGGGTCTCGTTAGAGATTCATGTGTGTGTTTAGGCGGTTCCTTTAACTTGGTCATTTGGAGCATGATATGAACATAGTTTGAGTCCTCACAGATAATGATCCATCTATGCTTAGGGTTGGTTACTAGTATTGTATGAGATTATTGTCTTTCACCTTGGTCTTGTGTGTACGAGTGATTGGTTTTAGGCCAAGTGGGAGATTGTTGAAATAGTGTCCTAAACCCAATCGGGTTGCATCGGATCCGACTGGGTCGGATATGTTTATACATATGATAAATGGATTTTATGTCATTATATATTCTGTTTATCTATATGAACGAATTTGTGATTGTATATATGATAACGTCCCTAGTGTCAAAATTTGAGATAGAAATCATAATAGTGATTATGGTTGATGAGATCTCGACTCACTTTAAAGGGTTTGATACATAAATGTCTCTAGTCGTATGTGCTATTAAAAGGGATATTAATAGTACGATCAGACTAGCACATATTGGATGTCTTCTATCTTATTGAAGGTAGGGATAGATCTCGTCTATCAAAGTGTTGAGACACTTGGACTATATGTGGATGTGTATTAGAGAATGCATACGTTAGACTGACCCACTTACTTTATTAAATGTCACGCTATGTGGCGGGGTTGTGAGACCAGAGTCTTCATGACATCGCAGTGTGGATTGTCATACTTTGACACTATTGAGGTTTTGCTTAGCCATGGGGCGATAATACCGTAGTGATTGGGTGTGATACTTACGCATGCGTAGGATTCATGTAGTTCTTCCGGAAATCGTGTATCCTATTATTAGGAGTAAATATCCAAAAGAGCCTTCTTATAAGGAATGTCTTATTCTCAAAAGTATTTTTGAAGCAAAAGTAATTACTTCTAGAGAGTAGGATATCTAGATTATAAGATACAGTCGTTGATGTTTGACACTTGATGTACCACCGTATGGATATTGTAACAGCGATATGATTCTATTTACACGGTAACGGTTTCATGGCTGTTCTCTTCATTTTCATTGATGGGTAAATTCTTCAAACACTTGCTGGGTATAGATGTATCAACCATTAAGTGCTCCACCACTTCCTCTCCTTCTTGATTGTTCAGTTGATTGGGGAATTTAGTCGAACATTTGATAGGCAAAAATCTGTTGAGCATCATTTTCTTCATCCTCTGCCATGAAGTGATTTTCTCTTTACCACCCAAAAATCTTTCATCTTGGAGCCCCTTCTAGCATAAATGAGCCATGCCTCATTGTCTCAAAGCAACTATGTTGCATTTCAAGGACTCAGGTGGGTTCATCTCTTCAAAGTACTCATCGATTGTATCACTCCACTCAAACAGATCTAGATATAAGCCATTAAAGGTCGGTAATTCATCCACAAATTTGAAAGAATACAACCCAGTAATTGTGCACTCTCTTTTACGTTGATTTTCAAGCAAATATCCATCTCTTTTGGAATAGCTTTTACCTGAAATCAAATTCTTTTTTGCCTCACGTAAAAGACGTCTTCGTTATTCTCCAGCCGTCAAAGGATAATGACCAGTACGCTCCATCGACTTCTCCTATGGGTGTGCGAGGAACATCTCGTCCAGACCGGAAACAGTCGTGCTCCAGATTGTAATTTTTCCTGATCACAGGTTGATTCAATACTGTGGAAATATTACTCAGCAGACTCAGTCTGCTGAGGCTTCAGCAGGGTGCTCAGCAGATTGCTAAGCCTTAGGATTTCGTGCATAATATTTTGTACACCTTATTTAATTGAAAAAAAAAATTAATTGTAAAAGACATATTAATTGTGAGTCATATAAACAATTAATATGTCAAACTCTAGTTTACTTTATGTCATAGACATAACTTTTACTTTTTACTTTTGCATGCTTGCCGACCACATCTACATACTCAAGTGGCCGCCCAAGCTAGCTAGCTAGTCTCTCTATCTCAATTGTATCTATTTATACATCTTTTTACTCAATGAATAAACCAAGTTGAAGTTTACTCTTGTGTTTATCACATTCTCAAACTCTCTTCATGGTATCGAGACTTCTTGAGTTCTAAAATCCATTTGCAAAAACTCGGTTCTTTTTAAAAAAATGTCAACATTATCGATGTTTCATCTTCTTGATGACTCACAATTTGCCTCGTGAGATCGGGATAATCGAACACTCTTCTTTACAAATCATAAACTTGATGGTAACAATTACTTGCTATGGTCAAGGTCTATGAAAATGTATATCTCCGGCCAGGGCAAGATGGGATATCTGTGCAGTTTCCAAACTCCGCCTCGCTAAAATCGACCCCAAGTTTGAAGCATGGGACACGAGAAGATAACCAAGTCATGACCATCCTCACGAGGTCTATGACAAAAGAGATCGGTGAGAACTTCATGATGTATGACACTTTGCTAAGGAAATGCAGGACAATGCCGAGACCTTTACTCAAAAAGGACAATACATCCAAGTCTATGAACTCAAGCTCAGATTCAAAATTGCAGACAAGGGGATATGTCTGTAACTCAATACTTTAATCAACTATCTAAGGCATGGCAACACCTAGATATGTTGGAAACTCACCCCTGGAATGATGTTAAAGATGCTGCACTCTTTAAAAACATTATCGAGAAAAGAGAGTATTCAAATTCCTTCTTGGATGAATCTACTCTTGATGATGTCGAGGTAGAATTCTTGCTACTAAACCTCTTCCAAATCTCAAATCCATGTTTGCTTGAGGTCAAACATGAGGAAAGCAGGAGGAAAGTGATGTCACAACCCCTGTGACAACCCTACTTGAAAGTGCCACCTGTGTCGTCGGGAACCTGCTGAGGCTACGAGGCTTACAGAAGCTTCTTGATAAAAGCTGGAAGCTGTTCTGTGACCACTGCAAACGCACTAATCACACCAAGGACACTTGCTGGAAGCTACATGGCAAGCCTAACTCCTCCAAGACCTCCAGACCTGCCAAGGAAAGTCAGGGCAGACACATAAGTGAGGAAGAAGATGACAACAGGTTGAATGCTCAGCTTGCTGCATTCAAAGCCTTCCTAACTCAACAAAAGGGAGGTAGTCACTCTCTTGACATAGCCTCTCATGCCAATCTGAGTAAATTCTACTCATCTTTTAGTAATGAAACTGGATTGTTGACTCTGGGGCCTCATCCCATATGACTGGTAATAAAAATCTCATTACTCAACTTAAGCCATGTCCCCAAATTCACAATATTAAGGCTGGCGATGGATCTATCTATCTCTAGTGCAAAAGGTTTTGGTCAGTGCAACTTACTAATAAGATATGCTGCAGAAATCCTCCTATTTGTTCCAAAATTAGATTGCAATCTCATATCTCACAAGATAAACTTACTAAAGATTTGAACTGGATTTGTTGTTTTTAATGAGAATCGATTGCACATTCCAGATCATTCCTCAAAGCGTTGATTGGGACTGCTAAACCTTGCTCAGTCTGCATTTGTGGTCAACCTGCTTTGAAGACAGAAGATCAAGATCGAATCGCCTCGCCACTGCACTCAAAACCTAGACAATATCATGTTATGGCATTATAGACTAGGACATCCCGAGCTTTAGTTATTTAAAGTCTATAGATCCCGAATTGTTTAAAGGTTGTAATTTGAATGATCTTCAATGTGATATTTGTCGGTTTGCTAAACTCACCAAATCTGTGTATGCAAAATTGCCTTACTTACCATCCACACCATTCACCTTAATTCACGGTGACGTATGGGGACCTCAAGAGTAAAAAGCATAACAGAAAGAGGTGGTTTGTTACCTTCATAGATGACCACACCAGAACCACTTGGTTATTTTTAATGAAGGATAAGTCTGAAGTTGGACCCATCTTTCAAGAATTTTACAACATGGTCTCCACTCAGTTTGACACTAAGATCAAAATCTTGAAGACTGACAATGCTCTTGAATATTATGAGTCTCATCTCAGTAATTTCTTGATGGATAAAGGGATTGTCCATATCAGTAGTTGTGTTGAAACCCCTCAGCAAAATGGGGTTGCTTTGAGAGAAAGAACAGGCATCTGCTTGAAATGGCTAGGTCTATTATGTTTACCACAAATGTTCCAAAATATATGTGGGGTGAAGCCATATTGACTTCCACATACTTAATCAACAGACTTCCCAGCAGGGTACTAGGCTTCAAAACTCCTATCAAAACCCTACTGGACACACACTCCTGCCCCCATCTTATTTCCCAGTTACCTCCAAAAATCTTTGGTTGTCTTGTGTTTGTCTATATCCATGCCCAACACGAAGCAAACTTGATCCCAAAGCTCACAAGTGCATATTCCTAGGATATGCAAAGGACAGGAAAGGTTACAAGTGCTACTCTCTCTTCGAAAAAGATTTTACAATTCTATGGATGTAAATTTTTTGAAAGGACTCCTACTACAAACAAGTCCACTTGGCGATCACCGATGGAAACTCGATAGAAATTGACCTAAACCCCTTCCTTCAAAGAATCTCTTAACCTCGGCAACCTCATCGATCCTCAAGAGATCGAACCCCAGTACCTCTTGACTCACGGCGATCTCATCGATCCCCAAAGAACCAACCGACTCGAGCCTGCTGACCACTGAGCCCGGCCGACACTCAAAGAATCGCAGATCTCGGCCAGCTTCATCGACATTGATGATGAGGACCTATTGCTCTAAGGAAAGGGAAAAGATCATGCACCGATCATTCTATTCATACTTATTTATCTTATGATCGCTTGTCTCCTGTCTTTGCCATGTTTACACAGACTGGACTCTCACTCTATCCCTAGAAATATTCGGAGGCCCTTCAAAATGATAAGTGGAAGGTCTGCTTGTTAAAAGCGAGATGATTTGCTCTCTGGATAATCATACTTGGGACCTCACAACTCTTCCAAAAGGCAAGAAGACAGATTAGCTGCAGAGATGGTTATTCACTATCAAATACAATGCGATGGTACAATTGACAAGTACAAAGCCGAGATTGGTAGCAAGGGGATTCACTCAAACTTATGGTATTGACTATAAGGAAACTTTTGCACCAGTGGCAAAACTCAACACCGTCGGGTTTCGATCTCTCTAGCTGTCCAAGCTGGGTGGCCTCTACACCAATTGGATATCAAAAATGCTTTTCTCAATGGTGATCTCACCGAGGAAGTCTATATGAATGTACCTCCTGGTTTTGTCAATCCCCACACTCGAGGGCAAGGTATGCAAACTCGTAAAATCTCTATATGGCTGAAGCAATCCCAAAGAGCCTGGTTTGGAAAACTCACTCACGTGGTTAAAGCTGCTGGATATCATCAATGCAACTCTGATCACACCATGTTTGTCAAGACAACCAACCGGAGGAGATCCATTCTAATTGTTTATGTGGATGATATCATCCTTCTTGGGGAAGACTCTCTTGAGATCCAAAACTTGAAGACTCTCTTGGCAAAGGTGTTCCAAGTTAAAGATCCGGGCTACCTCAAGTACTTTCTTGGTATGGAAGTAGCTAGAAACACCAATGGCATTTCGGTCTCCCAAAGGAAGTATGTCCTGGACCTCTTGAAGGAAATCGGCATCTTTGGGATGCAAACTCGTCAGTATCTCCGTAGACCCAGTCATACCTCTACTGCATGGTGACATTCTTTGTCGAGGAAAGAACAATATCAAAGGCTTGTAGGCAAACTCATATACCTTTCTCACACAAGACCTGATATTGCATATGGGGTCAGTCTGGTCAGTCAATTCATGCATTGCCCTACTGAGCAACATTGGGATGCAGTGAATAGGATACTGAGGTATTTAAAATCCACTCCTGGCCAAGGCCTGCACTTCACCAAGTCTACTGATAGATCAATCAAGGTCTACACTTTGTCTTGATTGGTGGATGTCACATTGACAGGAGGTCTACCACAGGCTATTGCTCATATATATGGGGGAACCTAGTTACTTGGAGGAGCAAGAAACAACCTACTGTGTCAAGAAGCAGTGCTGAAGCTGAACTAAGGGCACTTGTACTTGGCATTTGTGAAGCTCTATGGCTAAAAAGGGTACTGACTGAACTTCAGCAACCGTATCAGCAACCTATCACACTCTGTTGTGATAATAATTCAGCCTTATGCATGGCAGAAGATCCAGTCCATCATGATAAAACCAAGCATGTGGACATTGACAGACACTTTCTGAAGGAGCAGATTGATGCCAAGATTATTCAACTCCAGTATGTTCCCTCAGCAGATCAGAATGCTGATATTCTTACCAAGGCTATTCCACCTCTTATGTTCAAAGAGACTAAGTAGCAAACTTGGTGCATCAACATATCTGACCAGTTTGAGGGGGTGTGGAAATATTACTCAATGAGACTCGATCTGCGAGGCTTCAACAGTGCTCTCAATGATTCTGCCGAGCCTTAGGATTTCGTGCATAATATTTTGTACACCTTATTTAATTGAAAAAAAAAAATTTAATTGTAAAAGACATATTAATTGTGAGTCATATAAACAATTAATATGTCAAACTCTAGTTTACTTTATGTCATAGACATAACTTTTACTTTTTACTTTTGCATGCTTGCCGCCCACATCTACATACTCAAGTGGCCGCCCAAGCTAGCTAGCTAGTCTCTCTATCTCAATTGTATCTATTTATACATCTTTTTACTCAATGAATAAACCAAGTTGAAGTTTACTCTTGTGTTTATCACATTCTCAAACTCTCTTCAAATACAGATGTTAAAGAACTGAGCTTTGACGGAATATCCTAAAGAATCTTCGAATCCCGAACACCTTCGTGAATCCGGCTTCCCTCATCAGCGCCATCCATGGATCACCAAAGGGAGAAACCCTAAGGTCCGATCTTTGATACCAGATGATGTAAAGGCTATTCAATTTGAACCAATAAAGAGGAGCTGATACTCTCAGCCAACGTTTACAATATCAAAAAATGTCAAAAGCTACCCAACTGTGTAGGAGTTTGGGTTATAAATACCCTAATGTTCAATATAACACAAAGACAAAAATACCCCCATTACATAACTAACATAATAGACAAAATAGTTAAAACTTTTTGGAGTTTACAAACTCAGCAGGGTCAATAGTCTGCTGACCTAAGCAGTCTGCTGAGTATTGAATCTATTGAATTTGTTGCAGTGGAATATATTAAGTTAAGCCTTGATACTTGTTGTTTAAAGATGATAGTAAGTATTAGACATTCAGTAGTGCAAGTATGTGTGATTTCAGTAGCTAGTTCAGCAGGTTGATATAATAAACATGCAAATAAAGTAAAGTGCAGAAAGTAAATGCAGTAAAGTAAAGTAGGCAAGTTTTATAGTGGTTCCAGGTGGTGTAATCCTGTCAGTCCACTCTTCTCCTGTGATTTTGGAGGAAATTCACTAAAGTCTTTTGAGATAGCTATTACAAAAGTCCTTAAACTTGTTTGTCTTTGACCAATGACTATGGCTTCACAAACTGAATACCAAGAACATGTAGGATTGCTGCTCCCAAGTACTTCACTGGTCCTTGAAGGTTAGAATTGCATCTTCACCAGCTCCACAACAAAAACAACGGTTCTTGACACTTTAGCAGTGCTTCACTGTCTTCAGGTTCTTCTTCAAAAGAAGGGGTTGAATCAAGAAAGTGATTCAGCTTCAGCAAGCTTTTGATCAGGATGGAAAGATCAGTAGCTTGTAGTCTTCAAGTGTGTATACTAGATATAACTTGATTGCAGAAACACTTGAAGAAAATCCCTGATCAGTAAATTTAATGTTCAGATTGTATTAGCAGGGTGAGATTGCACTTGATCGATATTGCTTGTTCTTGCTCAAAATACTTAGTTGTTGTTCTTTTGCTCTCTTTTTTAAATCTGAATCAGGAGACCTCTATTTACATGTGTGAATCTTGTGGTTTGAATTTGAAATTCAAATTTAACCGTTACATGAATATATGATTATTCCCTGAAATTTCCTCTGCTGTACATCCTTGACTGTGTCAGTGTCATTCTGACCGACAGTCTGTCAACCAATGATTTAATTCCATTTGATTTTGCTCTGATATCTATACAATGTCCTTTTTCATCTTAGCCATTGATTGACTGATTAATCCAATGCTTGTAATTCATCCTTATCAATTTAATCTTCCAGAAAAACTTGGATTAATTTGAACTTTGCACTCAGCAGACACTTGTTGTATAGGTTTGCTGATGTCCATCTATGGTCAGCTGACTTTTCATCGGCTGTGTTCCATAAACACTTCAGCTGACTGCTTCTCATCTAACTTTTGATTATGAAGTTAGAGTACACCATTTTAAGTATAACTAAGTTCCAATCATCACAATTCCTTTTATGGAACTTAGACCTTCAATACAAGGTATATATGATCAGTTTAGGCCATCACAGACTTACATAAATTCTAATCCCATATCATTGGCTTTGAACCTTCAAAACTAAGTTTGATCCCTTAGCCTTCATTACTGAGTTTGAACCCTCAGCCTTCAGTCTTTAGCATTTCCTAGACACTCTACTGACCTAGATAGGTCTACTGAACAAGTCAGTTGGCCTCTTTACAGTGCTTGTTTGATCAAACCTATACAAAGATCAATCTCTAATAAACCTATACATTTATTCTAGACATTTTTTTGCCTTTGCTCTGTAATAGCTAGCATAGAACTCATCATTAAACTAGAATATGTCCAACAGTTTCCCTCTTTTTAGTGATGATGCCAATACCCTCCTTGCAACAAAGCCAAAAGGTAAAAACACTAAAAACAGAACAAATTTTCATTCATATATCATTGAGGTTCAAACTTGTTCAAAAGCTATTACAACTTGAATCAACATAAAGATAAAAAGCATAAATATGAGTCTGCTGATCTAGTTTTTGTCTTTATCTTGATCTCTCTTCTGTTTATATTCCTTGATTTCCTTAACCATGTCCAGCATCCATTGATTTTCAAGTGTAGAAAAATCAATCCAAGTATGTACCAACTTCCACCTCTTCCAAGCTTCAGGTAGAGTCAATTGTATGCTTTGCCAGTTGAATCCTTGTCTCATGTAAAATAGCTTGAATTCTTCCATAGAGTCTGAAGAGAGTTTGAGAATGTGATAAACACAAGAGTAAACTTCAACTTAGTTTATTCATTGATATGAGAGGTGTATAAATAGATACAATTGAGAGAGACTAGCAAGCTAGCTTGGCGGCCACTTGAGTATGTAGATGTGGGCATAAGCATGCAAAAGTAAAAGTAATGACTATGTCTATGACATAAAGTAAACTAGAGTTTGACATATTAATTGTTTATATGTATCACAATTAATATGTCTATGACATAAAGTAAACTAGAGTTTGACATATTAATTGTTTATATGTATCACAATTAATATGTCTTTTACAATTAAATAAAGTGTACAAAATATCCTCAGACGAACTCCCGAGGCTTCTTTGGGCACTCTTTGAACTTCATGATCTCTTTGAAGTAATGTTGTAATATTTCCACACCCTCAAATCTGGTTTTGTATATGTTGATGCAACCAAGTTTGCTACTAAGTCTCTTTGAACATAAGAGGTGGAATAGCCTTGGTAAGAATATCGACATTCGATCTGGCGAGGAACATACTTGGAGTTGAATAATTTTAGCATCAATCTTTTCCTTGAAGTAAGTGTCTCACAATGTCCACATGCTTGGTTTTATCATGATGGATGGGATCTTCACCATGCATAAGGCTGAATTATTATCACAAAGCAGAGTGTGATAGGTTCTTTGAAGTTCGATCATTACACTTTTTAGCTATAGAGCTTCACAAATGCCAAGTACAAGTGCCCCGAGTTCACCTTCAAAGATCGCTTCTTGACACAATGAGTTGTTTCTTGCTTCTCCAAGTAACCAGGTTCCCCATACATATGAGCAATAGCCTGTGGTAGATCGTCATCAATGTGACATCCACCCAATCGGCATCGGTGTAGACCTTGATTGATCTATCAAGAGACTTGGTGAAGTGCAGCCTTGGCCAGAGTGGACTTTAAATATCTCAAGATCCTATTCACAACATCCCAATGTTGCTCAAGAGGGGCGATGCATGAACCGATCGACCAGACTAACCCCATATGCAATATCGGGCCTTGTGTGAGAAAGGTAGATGAGTTTACCTACAAGCCTTTGATATTGTTCTTTTACGACAACAATGTCACCATGCAAGAGGGGTGTTATTGGGGTCTCACTGGGATACAACAGTTTGCATCCCAAAGATGCCGCTTTCCTTCATGATCCAATACATACTTCCTTTGGGAGACCGAAATGCCTTTGGTGTTTCTAGCCACTTCCATACCAAGAAAGTACTTGAGGTAGCCTGGATCCTTAACTTGGAATACCTTTTCCAAGAGAGTCTTTAAATTTTGAATCTCGGTAGAGTCATCTCCAAAGAAGGATGATATCATCCACATATACAATAAGAATAGACCTTCTCTGGTTGGTTGTCTTGATGAACATAGTGTGATCTGAGTTGCATTGATGATATCCAGCAGCTTTGACCACAGTAGTAAGTTTCCCAAACCAGGCTCTTGGGGATTGCTTCAGGCCATATAGAGATTTTCTGAGTTTGCATACCTTGCCCTGAGTGTGAGGATTGACAAAACCAGGAGGTACATTCATATAGACTTCCTCAGTGAGATCACCATTGAGAAAAGCATTTTTGATATCTAATTGGTGTAGAGGCGACCCAGTTGGACAAACTAGAGAGATCGAACCCACAGGCGGTGTTGAGTTTTGCCACTGGTGCAAAAGTTTCCTTATAGTCAATACCATAAGTTTGAGTGAATCCCCTTGCTACCAATCTGGCTTTGTACTTGTCAATTGTACCATCAGCATTGTATTTGATAGTGAATAACCATCTGCAGCTAACAGTCCTTTTGCCTTTTGGAAGAGTTGTGAGATCCCAAGTATGATTATCCAGGAGGGCAGTCATCTCTGTTTTAATGGCAGCCTTCCACTTATAATTTTGAAGGGCCTCCTGAATATTTTTAGGAATAGAGTGAGAGTCCAGGTCATGTGTAAACATAGAAAATTTAGGAGACAACTGGTCATAAGATAAATAAGTATGAATAGAATGATCAGTGCATGATCTTTTCCCTTTCCTTAGAGCAATAGGTCATCATCAATGTCGGTAGGGTCTTTGTGGTTCAGCCAGCCTCTCGAGTCATGAGGGTGTTGAGGCTCGGCGAGCTCGGGTTCAGCAGCTCTGGGTCGATGAGGATCTTTGAGGTCCAGCGAGCTCGAAGTCGATAGGTGTCTTGAGGTTCATCTCTTTGAGTCTTAGTAGGTTCTTGAGGTTAAGAGTTTGTTGAGGAGCGGATATAGATCAATTTCAATAAGATTTCCATCGATGGATCGCTTGATGGAGACTTGTTTGTAGTAGGAGTCCTTTCAAAGAATTTTACATCCATAGAGTTGTAAAATTTCTTTTGATAGGTGAATAGCATTTGTAACCTTTCTGCCCTTAGCATACCCTAGGAAAATGCACTTGTGAGCTTTGGGATCAAGTTTGCTTCTGTGTTGGGCATGGATATAAACAAACACAGTACAACCAAAGATTTTTGGAGGCAATTGGGCAATAAGATGAGGGCAAGAGTGTGTGGTCAGCAGGGTTTGGATAGGAGTCTTGAAACCTAACACTCTGCTGGGAAGCCTGTTGATTAAGTATGTGGCAGTCAATATAGCTTCACCCCACATATATTTTGGAACATTTGTAGTGAACATGATTGATCTGGCCATCTCCAGCAGGTGCCTATTCTTTCTCTCAGCAACTCCATTTTGCTGAGGTGTCTCAACACAACTACTGATATGGACAATTCCCTTATTCATCAAGAAATTACTGAGATTAGACTCATAATATTCAAGAGCATTGTCAGTCTTCAAAATTTTAATCTTAATGTCAAACTGAGTAGAGACCATGTTGTAAAACTCTTGAAAGATGGATTCAACTTCAGATTTATCCTTCATTAAAAATAACCAAGTGGTTCTGGTGTGGTCATCTATGAAGGTTACAAAACACCTTTTGCCTGTTATACTTTTCACTCTTGAGGGTCCCCATACATCACTGTGAATTAAGGTGAAAGGTGTGGATGGGAAGTGAGGTAATTTAGTATACACAGATTTGGTGAGTTTGGCAAATTGACAAATATCACATTGAAGATCATTAAGATTACATCCTTTAAACAATTCGGAATTAAAGACTTTAAATAACCAAAACTTGGATGTCCTAGTCTATAATGCCATAACATGATATTGTCTAGGTTTTGAGTGCAGTGGCTTTGCGATTCGGTCTTGATCTTACATCTTGCCTTCAAAGGTTGATCACAAACAGTCCTGAGCAGGGTTTAGCTTGACCAATCACTTCCTGTGAAGAAAGATCCTGGAATGTGCACTGATCCTTATCAAAAACAACGGTCAATTCGGATCTTTAGTGAGTTTACCGTGAGATATAAGGTTACAATCTAACTTTGGAACAAATAAGACCCCTTGTAGATATATCGATTAGTAAGTTTAACCTTCCCAACACCTTTTGCATAAGAAATGAACCATCAGCAATTTTAATTCTGTGAAGTTGGGTGCATGGCATATAGTGGGTAATGAGGTTTTTATTACCAGTCATGTGGGAAGAAGCCCCAGAATCAACAATCCAAGTCTCATTACTAAGAGGTGAGTGGAATATACCTGTTTTAGCATGAGTGGCCATTTCAAGTAGAGGAGCTACCTTCCCGATCTTTGAGCAATAAAGGCTTTAAAGCGACAAGAACCGAGCATTCGGATGGTCATGTCATTCTCTCAATCACTTGCAAGTCTCGCTTTGATTTTCCCTGGTTGGTTTTGAGGTTTTAGAGGATTAGGCTTGCCATGAAGCTTCCAAAGAATTGTCCTTGGTGTGATTTGTGCGTTTGCGGTGATCACATAACAACCTTCCAGCTTTTCTCAAGAAGCTTCTGTAAGTCCCAACCTCAAAGAGCTTTCCCGACATTCAAGAGGCGACTTTTGATGGGTTATCGGCGGGGGTGTTCAAAGAAGATGACTTTCCTCCTGCTTTCTTCATGTTTGACCTCGGCAAACATGGATTTGAGATTTGGGAGAGGTTTTGTGGCAAGAATTCTCCTCTAACATCATCAAGAGTAGGATTCATCCAAAGAGGAACTTGAATACTCTCTTCTTTCTATGATGTCTTTATATGAAGCAACATCCTTGACATCATTCCAGTGTGAGTTTCCAACATATCTAGGTGTTGCCATGCCTTAGATAGTTGATTGAAATATTGAGTTACTGAGACATATCTCCTTGTCTCAGCTTTTGAATCTGAGCTTGAGTTCATAGACTTCAAATGTATTATCCTTTTTGAGTAAAGGTCTCGGCATTATCCTGCATTTCCTTAGCGAAGGTCATACATCATGAAGTTCTCATCTCTCTTTTGTCATAGACCTCGTGAGGATGGTCATGACTTGGTTATTTTCTGTGTCCCATGCTTCAAACTTGGGGTCGGTTTTAGTAAGGCGGTTTGGAACTGACAGATATCCCATCTTGCCCTGGCCGAGATATACATTTTCATAGACCTTGACCATAGCAAGTAATTGTTACCATCAAGTTTATGATTTGTAAAGAAGAGTGTTCGATTATCCCGATCTCTTGAGGCAAATTGTGAGTCTACTCGAGGAAGATGAAACTTCGAGATAATGTTGACATTTTTCTCAAAAAGAACTGAGTTTTGCAAATGGATTTTAGAACTCGAAAGGCTCTGCTACCATGAAGAGAGTTTGAGAATGTGATAAACACAAGAGTAAACTTCAACTTAGTTTATTCATTGATATGAGAGGTGTATAAATAGATACAATTGAGAGAGACTAGCAAGCTAGCTTGGGCGGCCACTTGAGTATGTAGATGTGGGCGGCAAGCATGCAAAAGTAAAAGTAAAAGCTATGTCTATGACATAAAGTAAACTAGAGTTTGACATATTAATTGTTTATATGTATCACAATTAATATGTCTATGACATAAAGTAAACTAGAGTTTGACATATTAATTGTTTATATGTATCACAATTAATATGTCTTTTACAATTAAATAAAGTGTACAAAATATCCTGTACGAACTCCTGAGGCTGCTGGGCACCCTGCTGAACTTCAGCAGTCTGCTGAAGTAATGCTGTAATATTTCCACAGAGTCTTTTGCTGATAAAGTTCTTAATCTTTGCTCAGCAGACTGTCCATTTCCTCCATGAACTCCTCTTGATGTAGCTCTTAAGGATCCTTGCTTCCCACAGTTTGTTTCCAAGGAAGGATTCTAGACCTTCTATGAAAGTCATATCATGGTAGGGTTTCCTTTTTTGTATAATAAGCAGTCTTGAATTCTTTCAGCAAATCATCAGTCGACTATACTCTTCCAGGTGCAGGGGCTCTAAAAGCATTAATATCAGTCTCATATCTTTTCTTATTGTAAATCCTGGCAGCCTCTTTTGCTTCTGTTGTTTGCCCTTCTTCCCCTTATTGACATCATCAATAAAACGGTTCAGCGGGCCTAAAACACTTTCTTGTGTATTAATCAGATTGTTCAGTTGTCCCTCCATAATCTCAGTTCTTGTATCAACTGAAGTAATCCGGCTTTCAATTGTTTGCTCCAGCAGATTCATCCTTTCTACAAGTTTAGGATCAGATGACTGAGTGTTTGAACTCAAATTCTCAACTTTCGTGTTCAAATTTGTGAAAGATTCAGTAACAACCTTGTGATTGAGTTTTGCTGCACTGGACACCTTGTCAAGATTCTCATAAGTGTATCTGACTCTGAATTGCAAGTTTGTTACATTTGAAGTAGTTGTTTCAGTGGTTCTGTCTCTATTTTCCACCAAATTTATGTGATCTTCAAATCTTTGCTCACTATTTCTCAGTTGAGTTCTTAGCTGTGTGATGTCTTCTCTAACAGCCCTCAGTTCTTCCAAGATGTATGCTGGTACTGTGGCAGCAATACTAGTCATATTTCCAGCAAAGTACTCAGCAGATTCTTCAACATTATCCTCAGGTCTTGGTATTCTTACCCCAATTGCTCTTTTCCTTTCCCATACACAGGGCTCAGCATCTTGCTCATCTATATCTGAAAAATGATCATGGATAGGTTCTTCTTCTTATGGTAATTGGAATTCCTCATCACTGTAATCATAATCCAAAGTTGCTCTTCAGAGTGTTCATTAGTAGCTTCTTTTCCATCTATATCAGCAGGAGATATATCCTCAGCATCCTCCATGCTAGTGACATGGGATTCCTTCAATCCCAACAACATATCCAACCTTTGTCCAAGTACTATTTGATCCTCAGTATTTTGCACCTCCAGATCCGACCTTTGTTCAGTTGCCATCTGAAACTCAGTAGACTGAACCTCCATCTCTTCAACACTAGGAAAAACATCCATGTTCACTTCCAAAACACCTTTAACAGCAGCAATCTCCTTCAAAACTTCAGCAGCCTTTGCTAAAGTTTCTTTAATATCAATACTGTCTTGATATTGAGTAGATTCCTCAGAAATGACATCAGTCTGCTCATCGATAAGAACTTCAGCAGTATCCTTTAAAATTGCATCTTCAAGAAGTGTTACTGCAGAAAGCTGTACTTCCAAATCTTCTGTGAAAGTAGCAAACAGTTCTTGTTCTAGATCATCAGTCTGCTGACCCTCAATAGACTTATCTTCCTCAGCAGGTTGCTCTGTTGCTTTCTCAGTTGATCCTTGCACCGTAGGCTCAGTAGATTTCTCCTTTTCAACACCACTGGACTCTCCAGGATGCATATGATGATCTTCATATAAAACAGAAGATGATGAATCATCACTATTTCAAAAGGTTTGAATTTTGGATCCTTGAATGTTATGGTTCCTTTGTTTCTCCCATCTTCGATTATTTCCAGCAACCTCAGTTTTAGGAGAGATGTATAAATCAATCCTAACAAATTTTCCACCTCAAGAGTTCCAAAAACCCACTCTTCAAATCCTGTCATGGTGTTTGCTGCAGGTTTTTGTTTCTTGTAAAAGCCAAACTTCCATGCAAAATCCTGTGTAATCTTCTTAAAATCAGGATTTTCCTAAGTCTTCTTGGTCTTCCTTTCCTATGGCATGGAAGGTTTTCTTGCAGCAGCTTTCTCAACTTGTTGACCACCAAAGGTTTCTACAAGATCAGTCAGGGTGTCCTCAGCAGACACAAAAAGATCAGTAGACTCTTCAGCAGGTACATTTATGTCTACTATCTCCATCTGTTGTACACTTTCTTCCCCTGAGTTATTTTATCCTCAGCAGGGGTCTCAACCATCTTTCCTTCCCCCTTGCAGACTCATAAGGGTCTTCTAACACTTCATCAGCCTCCATAATAGGCTCCACAACTTCTTCCATTTCTCTTTGTTCCTCCAGAATCCTCAAGTCCTTCCCTTTGCCATGTTTGCCATTCTTTTTGACAACTTGTTTTGCTCTCTTGGAAGGTCTATCTGGAGATTCAAAAAGAGTTTCTTCCAATATCTCTTTGCTAGTTTCTTTTCTTTTCTTTGATGCCTCTCTGACCTGTTCTCTATGTATTTCTACAGTAGTTTTCTTAACAGTTGCAGCAGGCTCAGTAGGCACATCAGCAGTGCTAACGTCACTAGACTTGGCAGTTTCTACCGCTTGCTTTGACCTCTTTGGCTTTAAGATCTCTGTTATCTTCCTTGTATCTGCCGTCTTTCTCTTCTCTGTTGTCTTCTTCGATGCAGCAAGTTGAACATCATCTCTTGCTTTTGTTCTTTGATCCTGATTGTCATCACTTTTTACATCTTGAACTTCATCATCATCATCATCATCATCTAAGCCAAGAATAGGAGTTTTGGTTTTTGGCTTGTACCTTACTTTGTTAATAGTGGAGGGAGAAAAAATAACAATCTTTTGGTGATTCAACAGACTTTGAATCATCAATCCCAAAGGTTTAGCCTTGATAAAGAAACTTTTAGTAATATCATCCGCAGCGGAAGCGATTTAAGGATCTAGATCTATAAATTACACGTAATAAAATAACTAGATCTACTCTACAAGGGGGTTGTAGAACATACCTCTTGGATCTCAAAATCCAAGTTGAAGAACCGCAATGGAAAGAACGAAGATGTGAAGAGCACCACGATCTTCCGTACGTGTGATCCAAGCAACTCCCGGTGGAAGGAATTCTCGACTCGAACCCTTCCGATATGCTACCCGGAAAATCTCCAAGATTTTCCTCAATTACTCCCTTGGCCGAAAATTTCACTTCTTCCTCTCTAAGAGGAGAAGTCGAAAATTGTGTTGTGTCTAAGGCTTGGGAGAACTCTCTTTATATAGGAGAGTAAAACTTAGCCTCCAAGGATTTAATAATTAATACAAAATCAATTATAATAATCCCATTAAATAAAAGATAATCCCATAATATTCTAGAACAAATCTAGAATAATATTTATCTTTATTTCTTTCCACAAATATTTATCCAATAAATTTTTATTGCACATGTCTTATTAATACACAAGAAAATAATTTCTTGTTCCATAAAAATAAGAGGGGGGGCGCCACTTTCAATTTATTATGACCTAGTCATAATTAATTTTCGGCTATAACACATTTGGGCCAAGTTTATGAAAAATGTCTTTTTCACATATTTAATTATTTAGCCCAACTAATTTAATAGTCCACTAAACAATTAATTCACATATCGTTTTAATGAAGTCCAACAAGAACTAAATTAATATTATTAGGATTCGACGTCCGAGAATAGCTATGCTATATTAGGAGGCACGTCGGGGACCATGGACTAATAATCAGCGGCTCCGATAAATCAAATAAATAATTATCTTACGAATGAATAATTACATTCGATAAATCTATCACAGAATATGCCAAAGATAATCCCGTGATCGCACTTCTCCGATTATAAGATTATATTTATCTCCTCACGAGAATAATAATAAGCGTCCATTGATATAATCATTACATATGGATTAATCCTCCATAGATCGCTCATTCTAAATCGGAAGTTACCGTTAACCCTTTTAGAACCTCTTATCCTTATTTACCATTAACCCCTAGTGATCAATTAATTCATACAACTCACCGGTAGCTAATCGTTGTAATATGAACTCCATGGATCGATCGGTTTCTAGGATTAACAAATAAGGAATCTGTCTATCTACTTCCGAAAATGGAAGGAATGGATTCTCATATCTGTGATAACACGTACTACTCACTCAATCCAAAGACAATTCCAAGATGGGGTAATTCGGACCACGACTCAAGCAAATCCTTAACCGTCAAGTCAAACTTCATACGATTCAAGCGGTTGACTCGTGATCACCTCGGGATTAAGATATATCCATAAATATGATCATCCATTGATTCGATAAGACTTCTCGATTACGGAATTATATCGTGAACTCTAATCAAATCGGTCCAAATTTCTATATGATATATCTATCATATATAAATGCCCCATTAGGTTCTCTTAACCGAAAGTCCGGATAAGACAATCACACCTATTGTGTTCTGGGCGCATTAATAGCACGTTAAAGGAGAGACCCGATACTCTCGATTAACTTCACTACGGGCTAATTGTATTTTAAGTACATCTTCACTAACTCAATCCTCCCGTGTATATACCATACACTGAGTTAAGTGATTACATAAACGATATACTTTAGGGTTTTATATAGTGTAAATACTATTGTCACATCGGTGAATATGAGAATAATAAATATGAATAACAATATCATTTCATTTATTAAATAAAACAATTACAAAATTGTCTTTTGGGCATCACACCTAACAATCTCCCACTTGCACGAAAGCATGTGATTAATTGTTTTAGAGCACACCCTATTATTTAAAATACAACAACCTACATCTCCCACTTGCTTTAAAGCAATGGAGACCCATCCCGTATTCTAGTACCCATTAAGCATATCATAACCATTTCAGATTCCAAAGTACACTCCGAGTATGCCGTCTCAGGATAGGTCAGTGACTCGGGGAGCACCTACATCTAAATGTCATGGGTCTTAATGATTAGTCAGGTTGTCGGCTCGAGACGATCCATAGAATCGAAACGTTACCGGTCCATCTAATCATGTGGTACTTTCCTAATATGCTTTTGACCTCTAGTGATTTCGAAAATCCCTATAAGCTACCCCTTCATCGTTTGCACAATGATGTGGTATCGGCTTCCAAATCTAGAATCACTCCCAGATATGAAAAGGAAATCCTTAAGCTATATCGCCTCTCTAGCTACTACAAAAGCCGCTAATCACCCAACTAGTTAAAGTCGAGTTGGCGTTGCTGGATTCCTCCAGGCAATAGCTTCAACACAAGAGTAAACACTGAGCCCGAGATCAACTTAACGATCATCCTCAATCTGACTTAAAGTCAAAATCAGTGTATCACACATATCCAAGTTCACACATGAATATGTCCGCATATTATTCCTCATTCTCTTCAAGATACTAAAGGACATACTAAACTTGCTTTGTTAACCGCCGAATCTAAGATTCGATCAAAGTTGACGTTCAATAACCTGACCATCTCTTACTAGAAAGAGAATCTATCCCATTTCTATTGATCCGAAGATATAGAGAGTCATTCCTGAGGCATAGGGTAGAACTTCCTCGTTGAATGTTGCATACACAGATGCATCATCTTAACCAATAAGATGGATGGGAAACCAAAGGATCGATTCTAATGAATTCGACCGAGTCAAACTCTTGAGAATGTTGTCCAAATCTCTCATTGCAGAAATTGTGGTATTGTCGATTCTCGACTTGGATAGCATACCCATGTTGTTGCCAACCGGTGCAAGTGTTATCCTTCACAAACACTAATATATATTTATATATTCACTCATCAGTACTAAAATTGATATCCAAATCTACAAAAAGACTTATCAATATACTTGGTCAAATCCACATATTGTAGAAATATATGACTTCCAATGACCGAGAGGTTTGCTTTTTATCCACAAAAGGACATAAGCCTTGACAACATCCCGTCATAAGTTCATAAGGCAATACCTTTTGTTCCGAATGAATCTAGACTCCGTTTGTTTGGCAAGAAAGTCTCAGGGAATCACCCCTATTTTCTGCTTTTGAACGAAATCATGCAATACCGAACTCATTCTACTCTTTTCCGTGTAGATCCAATTACTCCCACTCGGGCCTGAGACGCTCGTGTGGTTCTACAGAGTATGAACAGAATCGAGTACCGAACTCCATTCACGTGGTTATGGCTATTAAACCAACCTCTATTATCAGAATCCTATACAGCTCACAAAAGAGCCATAGGTTATCAATCGATCCTCAAACTACAAAGTCCGCAGAACCCGTAATGGGTAATGGATAAACCATACTCCCACTACATTCTGGGGTGGATCGAAATTATGATCTAGTAGTGTTTAGTGTTATCACCAACAACCGATGTTGGATGTGGTCGGATTTTAATCAGTTAGTAACTACCTTGAGTAAACGTACTTCAAGGTTCAAGGTTTTGTTGTTCATGGATTCTATCAGAAAGGATGCAACAGTATAACTGTCCCTTCCCAATTTCAAGAATCTTGTATCTAACCTTTATACTCAATAGGTTAAAAGATATATCACGAATGGTCATTGACCGAACGTATGCGTGAAATTCCCAGTCTTACCTTCAAGCACCGTGTGCTAAATGCTTATATTTATGGAAGTGGGGTGAAGCGAATCCACACCTTATCCGTAAATTCCAAAGCATATTCTAGGTAGACTTCTCGGTCTTACATTTCAATGTAAACCGTTATTTCGCTTCCAATATCTTTATTGAGTTAAGCAGTATATTGTAGCACATCTAAAACATATATAAGGCAATTTAACGGTTTCTCACTTAGTGAAAGCATTTCACCGTGAGGCGGTGTCGAGCATCATCCCTGTGGACTATGTGATGGCCTATTTCGAGTATAGAATACTCTATCTCTGTTGAAAACAGAGAAACCTCAAAATATTTTGGATAAACTTACCGGAGTGTTTGAATAGTTATCAGACAAGAAGTCACTACTCGGAAGCTCCTACTAGCTCGTGTCTTTCATCAGACCCGAAGGTCGTCATGAACAAGCTATGTTACTTCTTTATATCCAGTATCCTTTCCCGATTGAAAGGAAACTTAGTCATTGAACCTTTGAGACAATATAACCAGACTGGGAGAAAGGAATCACCCTGAGCCAGTCTTCAGGTCTTGTCTTTTAGGGACTATGCACTAACTATGGAATATGAAGAAGCGTTTATCTAAATATAGAAACCAATTGCTTTTAATAGTTCTTAAGATGTGTTTAATATACATATTTCAGCAGTTCTAAGTGGTTTTGAATTTATCAAACAAAAGTCCGAGTCTTGGATTCGTACTACAAATGGTATATTCATTTTCTATACGACAAACAAATTATCGAATAGAAGGTAAATCCTTTCGTTCCAACGAATCTTAAACAGAAAATAAATTTTCCGCGATATCCAAGGATTGAATCCGAGATTCATTTCCTTATATCACTCCCACTATTCTAGCTAAAATTAACTGCCCGTTGTTTACTCTTTTAATCGTTAAATGCACTGCTACCTTGTTCTTCCAAAGAACTTAGCTCGAGAAAATCGCCAAGGATTCATAGGTTGGTGATCCAAAATCACTGTCCTTATCCTATGATTTTCAGTTAATTAATTTTCGGTTCAGCCTTAAAGTTTTCTCAGTTTAGATGACCAACACTTTTAGACATATTCTCCCATTCTTGACTTTCCGTGAATGGAAACCGTCTTGAACCAGCGGTTCGTTTGAGTAGACACTACTCTTGAACCGTGGGATGTCTATTTCGAGTGTTACTCGTCTGGACTTCTCGGATATACCAGAAAAAACAACAAATCATAACATTAAAGCTCCCACTAGTTTATCGGTTCCAAATACCGTCTAACGAGCAATGCTTTCTTTTTTTTTTCTTTTTTCTTTTTTATGATTTTCCGATTTTTTCGATTAGAAAATCTTTCGTACATAGTTCTATTGTTTCTAGAAAAACAACAAATCATAGAAACTCCCACTAGTTCATCGATTCCAAATATCGTCTAACTAGCAACATTTCATGACTTTCCGGTTATTCAATTAGAACGGTTACGTGTGTAGTCAGTTACACTTTTCTAATGTTCTAGAAAAACAACAAATCATAAAGCTCTCACTAGTTCATCGATTCCAAATATCGTCCAACTAGTAATACATCATGATTTTCCGATTTTTCAATTAGAAAATTACTCATGTAATTACTACACATTCAAAATTCACTAAAAGAATTTCAAAGTTCGAAATCACCTTTGATCAAACTAAGTTTGTCTCCCGTTTGACACGAATGACACTAGTGACATACCTGTATGTCACTCTGGTTTTTAAAAGGCTTAAGAGAAAATATCTCTTCCGAAAATTAATTGCATTATCGATTAACTAGTTCAACATCCTAGTTACTTTCCACTTTTTAACGAAGTCAATACTAGTCAATTATAAATTTTAAGCAATTTAGTAAGGGATATAATGCTGTAAATAAAATGACATATCTTAATTCAAGTTTAACACTACTATATTTATTTTAGGAATTGTAAACTAAAATTAAGTCTACTCTACCATTCCAAGGTTTTAACCTCGCATCTCAGTGCCGCCTTAGGGTAGGTCAAAGAGATGACGGTTAAATCGAGACAATCTCATCAATGAATAACTTGTGAGAATCGAACATCCCACGAGAATTGCACATCCCTTTATTCATTGACTACCTTCCTTTTTCAGCCTAGATATTTCCAAAAATACCCATGATGAGTGTGACCTACTATATCGGATCTCTTAGGTACGCCCCGAGTATGCCGTCTTAGGATAGGTCGGTGACCCGACGAGTACCCAGAAATCCTATCCTTTCAGAGACCAAGCCATGAATGTTGATAGGGGCGAACACCATCCTTAGGGGGACGAAATCAAAGCGCCTCGAGGCGTCACCCTTCTCTCACTTACTTTTATCTATAGTAGAGGCCGTGGGGTTGGCTGTCGCCTCCCCCGCTCCCACTCAATATTTTGGAAGTGGTTGTGGGTTAACTAACCACGTCTTTTTGATGTTATCATAAAAGCTCATCAAATCAAGGATTCCGAATGGTGTCGGTAACGTAGGCAAGCCTACCCGTCCTATTCGTTGGAACATATGTGACAGTCGGACGAAATCGGGTCAAGATAGCCTCATTGAGATAAGAAGGAATCACCCCTCCGCTCTCCGGTGTAGCTTAGTCTTGCCGGACCCCCGTGCATACATCACACTAGGAGGGTTAAGTCGGTCGAGCCTAGCTCAGTTGACCACCCAACCTATAAGCGAACCGTTTTTATCCAAGATTTATTGTTCTTTTACCATCATTCAATCTCGTAGACACTATGAATTGAAAACGTGATCTCGTTTGGGCTTTAAGGCGGTTCACCGAGAACACACACCGAAAAGCTTAACGATTTCATAACCCGTCCTCGGATCTTTAATTAGTTACTAAATTTATTAATTACCACGTATTAATTAAATTTCAACTAATTACACGAGTTTGTATACATGCCTATTTTAATTACCAAAATTAAAATTCTACATGTATGCAAGGATTGAATTTATGATATGATGCATGTCATGGCAATTCCGATTTTATATCTATTTTATGATCAAACACATAAAAAATAAATTGCGGAAAATTTAAACACCGAGATGGATCGTTGGCACCTTCGTATCTAATCTATTAGAAAATAAAAAACCAAACCCTAACTAGGGTTTACTACTTTCTAACATAATCTGCAGCTGTTCAAATTCTTCGATGATCGGGAAACTAAACGAACTCGGATCGAGACGAAACTTTCCAGATCTGTTCTTCATTCCTCGGGCCTCAATATGGACGGTTGGATCTTAGTTTTGACTTGTCAATTTTCTTCAGTGAGCCGCCGATCTTGATGCTGCATCTGTCTCTGACTGCAGCGTATCAGTTACTTTCCGGAGCCGATCGGGAGTCGAGATGAAACCCGATCGACCTGAAATTTTTATTCCACATCCAAAACTCCATATTTTTCGATCTGACCGGTTGGATTTACGATTCAACGGTTCAAACTCTCCTAGAAATTCGAGGAAGTCACAGGTAGGGTTTCTGTGAATCATGCGTTTTTCTGTTACAGCAGCTTCTTTGCAGCAATGAACGGATATCAAAACGGACTCCGATCGACGCCAAATTTTGTGGAATTGTTCATCATCTTCGAATCTTGATTCTGACCGGAGGGATCGTCGTTTCAACGGCTCAATCAACGGGAAACACGAAATAACTAAACAGCTACTAAACAGATCTATTTTCTGGAAATTAAAATTGCAATAAAAAAAAAGAATTACATAATTTCCTATACTCATATGGACGAATTTTCATCGTTTATATGAGTTTACAATAGATCTAACGGGTAAACAGTGCCAACCCCAATCCATCTCTTCAACCACGACATTCATAAGCATAAAAAAATAAACATATGCATCGGCCCCCAAAAAAAATTGGGACAAAAATCTACATGTTTACCACTCCTAGATCTAATATTTTATACGTATAAATATAGATCACCTTGGCGACTGATACCACTGTTAGTAATATCATCCGCAGTGGAAGCGATTTAAGGATCTAGATCTATAAATTACACGTAATAAAATAACTAGATCTACTCTACAAGGGGGTTGTAGATCATACCTCTTGGATCTCAAAATCCAAGTTGAAGAACCGCAATGGAAAGAACGAAGATGTGAAGAGCACCACGATCTTCCGTACGTGTGATCCAAGCAACTCCCGGTGGAAGGAATTCTCGACTCGAACCCTTCCGATATGCTACCGGAAAATCTCCAAGATTTTCCTCAATTACTCCCTTGGTTTAAAATTTCACTTCTTCCTCTCTAGAGGAGAAGTCGAAAATTGTGTTGTGTCTAAGGCTTGGGAGAACTCTCTTTATATAGGAGAGTAAAACTTAGCCTCCAAGGATTTAATAATTAATACAAAATCAATTATAATAATCCCATTAAATAAAAGATAATCCCATAATATTCTAGAACAAATCTAGAGTAATATTTATCTCTATTTCTTTCTATAAATATTTATAAATATTTTATGCACATGTCTTATTAATACACAAGAAAATAATTTCTTGTTCCATAAAAATAAGAGGGGGGGCGCCACTTTCAATTTATTATGACCTAGTCATAATTAATTTTCGGCTATAACACATTTGGGCCAAGTTTATGAAAAATGTCTTTTTCACATATTTAATTATTTAGCCCAACTAATTTAATAGTCCACTAAACAATTAATTCACATATCGTTTTAATAAAGTCCAACAAGAACTAAATTAATATTATTAGGATTCGACGTCCGAGAATAGCTATGCTATATTAGGAGGCACGTCGGGGACCATGGACTAATAATCGTGGCTCCGATAAATCAAATAAATAATTATCTTACGAACGTAATAATTACATTCGATAAATCAATCACGAGAATATGCCACCATAATCCCGTGATCGCACTCCCGATTATAAGATTATATTTATCTCCTCACGAGAATAATAATAAGCGTCCATTGATATAATCATTACATATGGATTAATCATCCATAGATCGCTCATTCTAAATCGGGAAGTTACCGTTAACCCTTTTTAGAACCTCTTATCCTTATTTACCATTAACCCCTAGTGATCAATTAATTCATACAACTCACCGGTAGCTAATCGATTGTAATATGAACTCCATGGATCGATCGGTTTCTAGGATTAACAAATAAGGAATCGTCATCTACTTCCGTAAATGGAAGGAATGGATTACAGATCTGTGATAACACGGACTACTCACTCAATCCAAAGACAATGCCAAGATGGGGTAATTCGGACCACGGACTCGGTGTAATCCTTAACCGTCAAGTCAAACTTCATACCGATTCAAGCGGTTGACTGTGATCACCTCGAGATTAAGATATATCCATAAATATGATCATCCATTGATTCGATAAGACTTCTCGATTACGGAATTATATCGTGAACTCTAATCAAATCGGTCCAAATTTATATGATATATCTATCATATATAAATGCCCCATTAGGTTCTCTTAACCGAAAGTCCGGATAAGACAATCACACCTATTGTGTTCTGGGCACATTAATAGCACGTTAAAGGAGAGACCTGATACTCTCGATTAACTTCACTACGGGCTAATTGTATTTTAAGTACATCTTCACTAACTCAATCCTCCCGTGTATATACCATAAACTGAGTTAAGTGATTACATAAACGATATACTTTAGGGTTTTCTGTAGTGTAAATACTATTGTCACATCGGTGAATATGAGAATAATAAATATGAATAACAATATCATTTCATTTATTAAATAAAACAATTTCAAAATTGTCTTTCGGGCATCACACCTAACAGAAACCTGAACTCATATATCCAACATGTTTCTTGACTTTAATCCTCTTCTTGATGGTTTCTTTCTCCTCAGTCATTACCTTCTTCATATAATGTATAAATAAACCATCCCATTCAAACTTCATACTTGTAGATATGATAATCATCAAGTCTATTTTGGGTCCTGATAAAGTATCATATCTACCAACCAAACCTAAAAGGTTCCTTGCTATGTACTTGCTAAGCAGATTATACTCAAGATATATGTGTTTGACATTGATACCCCAAGAAACTGGTATCTCCGGATTTTTTCTAATAGATTCAAATAATGCCAATCTTGCTAACTCTTTACTTTTTGGATTTGTGGGACCACCATTTCCTTCACCGAATCCAAAGACCTCCCTCAGCAGGTCTGATGAAACATCAATCTCTTGAGCATTTACAATTGTTGTAAACTCCTCTGTATCTGCTCTAATCACAATGTTTCTCAAAAAAATCACATACATTTTTGTAAGAAATCTCTGCCAATCTGATGTTGAGTACATTTTCGAGCCCTTCATATCTCCTTATTCTTCTGCCCATATTTATAGCCATTGATGTTGTATTTGCATATGTGACATAGCCTCTAACACCTTGGCTTGATCCAATATATACATCTTCAGCCGCCATTGATAAATAACTTTTAGAAAATGAAGAAGATAAAGATTGAAAATTTGCTTTCACACTTGTAAGAAATATTCAGAAGTTATAATGTGAACTCTCGTATATACAGCCTGTTGTATATATATGCAGTAGTGGGTGGGATATTTCAGAGTGGTTCTGTGCACGTACTGTAGCAATATGCACGATTCAAGTTGAAATCAAAGTGATAATGCCTCGTGTCCCACTATATAACACTACTAGCGTGAGAAACGGTTATGTCCTTGTAACAGCTGTAATAAAGATAAAATTAATATCCATTTACTCCATTGTTGACTTTCATTAATGATTGACTTTATCAGCAGACTTGATATTCAGCAGACTTGTAGTATGTATCTGGCCGATGTGCTTCAAAGAACCTCGAAGTCTCATTGATGTATAAAACATGGTTGATCTTTATACAACATAGTTTTGTTCAACTGATAATACAAGATAAAGTTTAATACCAATGACTGATCTGCCAAAGTGAGCTCATCCAGTAGGGCAAAGAACAATCCCCTTGGTAACTTTATTTGCCCAATTGTCCAAACTATAAGAGCACCTGGAATTGTTGATACCCATGACTAATCTACCAAATGAGCGCACCCAGCAGGGAAAAGACTAGTCCCTTTGGTGAATTCCAATGCTCTGATGACCTATCAGCAGGTCAGTCAACCTTAATGATTCCAAGTTCAGTTCTTAACTTAGAAAATCTGTCTTTATCCAAAGGCTTTGTGAAGATATCAACAAGTTGATCTTCAGTAGGTGTCTAGAGAACCACCACATCTTTCTTTTCCGCATGATCTCTTATAAAATGATGTCTTACATCAATGTGTTTGGTCCTTGAGTGCAAAACAGGATTTTCTGTGATTTCTATTGCACTTGTATTGTCACATATTATGGGAATTTCTCTTTCTTCAATCCCAAAATCCCTTAATTGTCGTCTCAACCATAGGACTTGTGCATAGCAACTTCCAGCAGCAATGTATTCTGCTTCAGCAGTGGAAGTTGATATAGAATTATGCTTCTTGCTAAAACAGGAAACAAGTCTATTTCCCATCAACTGACATGTACCTGTTGTACTTTTTCTATCAATCTTACATCCAGCATAATCAGAATCTGAGTAGGATATAATTTTGAAAGTTCCATCTTTTGGATATCATATCCCTACTTCTAAAGTCTCTTTTAGATACTTGAGAATCCTTTTAACTACAACTAAGTGACTTTCCTTAGGTTTTGATTATAATCTTGCACAAACACCTACTGCAAAGGATATGTTATGTCTGCTGGTTGTGAGATACATCAGACTTCCTATCATCCTTCTGCATAAGGTCTGATCAACATCCTTGCCTTCCTTATCTTCATCCAACCTGATGCTTGTACCCATAGGAGTTGATAACTTGGTGTTATATTTCATACCAAACTTTTTCAACAACTCCTTGGTATACTTAGTTTGATGAATGAACATTCCATCATGCATCTGCTTGACTTGTAATCCCAAAAAGTAGTTCATTTCTCCCATCATACTCATCTGAAACATACTTTTCATATGATTAGCAAATTTCTCACATAACATTTCATTTTCAAAACCAAATTTGATGTCATCCACATGTATATGCACCAGTAGGGTGCTGTCTCCTTCCTTGATTCTGAAAAAAGTCTTATCAATGGTTCCTTTGGTAAAACCATTGTTAACCAAGAATTGAGATAAAGTCTCATACCAAGCTCTTGGTGCTTGTCCATAAAGAGCCTTGTTGAGTCTATATACTTTATCTTCTTGATCTTTGGCTTCAAAACGAGGAGGTTGCTGAACATAAACCTCTTCTTCTAGAATGCCATTTAGTAATGCACTTTTGACATCCATCTGGTTCTAACCTTGGAACTGGGGCATATGTCTCATCAAAGTCTATTCCTTCTGCTTGTGAATAGCCATTTGCCAATAGTCTGGCCTTGTTTCTAACAGTGGTACCAGATTCATCCAGTTTGTTTATTTATACCAATTTTGTACCAATAACATTTGCATGATCAGGCTTTTCCACTAGTTTCCATACTTGATTTCTTTCAAACTCATTGAGTTCTTCTGGCATAGAAATTATCCAATCATGATCAGCATATGCTTCTACAACAACTTTAGGTTTTAGTTGAGATAGAAAACAAGTAAACATGGCTTCTGGTTGTCTTCTATTCCTTACACCTTGTTGTACATCACCAATAACTTGTTCAACATGGTGATCCTTCAACCATTGTAAATCATTATTTGCTTGATTTACAGGAACTTGATTACCAGTAGGGCCTGCTGTTGGTTCAGTAGGGGGATCAATAGATCCTTGAGGTGTATCTGTTGTTGTATCAGTAGAATTGCCAGCAGGTCCTTCAGCTGGAGCATCTTCATTTCCAGAATCAGAGACATTTAAATCACTTATCTTCTTTAGAACATCCACATACTTAGGTGTATGATTTTTAGATTTATAGCAGGTTCTGAAACTTCTTCATTCTCCATTCCGGTGAACTTTGGTTCATAAATAACAACATGTATAGACTCTTCATGATTTAGTGTCATTTTGTTCAGCACCCTAAAAGCTTTGCTGACTGAAGAGTATCCCAAGAAGATTCCTTCATCTGATTTTGGTTGAAAGGTCTTCAGCTGCTCCTTATGATTTAAGATAAAGCACTTACTCCCAAATGGATGGAAGTAGGATATGTTAGGCTTTCTTCCATTCTAAATCTCATAAGGTGTCTTGATAAGATTTTTGTTCACAGAAGTTCTATTCTGTGTATAGCATGTTGTATTGATTTCTTCAACCAAGTACCTTCCAAGTAACATTGCTTCACAGTTCATAGTCCTCTCTACTTCTTTCAAAGTAATGTTTCTTCTCTCAGCAACCCCATTCTGCTGAGGTGTTCTAGCAGCTGCTAATTGATGCAGCACACCATTTTGTTCACAATATTCCCTTATGACTTTGTTTAGGAACTCAATACCCTTGTCAGATCTAATTTTTACAACCGTCACACTTTTCTCATTTTGTAGCCTCTTCAAAAGTTCAGGCATCTTTTGAAGTGTTTCACTTTTCTTGTTCATAAAAATCACCCAAGTGTATCTTGCATAATCATCCACAACTACCAGAGTGTATTTCTTCCATGTTATGCTAGTTGGTGTCACTGGTCTTAACAGATCCATATGCATTAGCTCCAAAACTCTTTTGGTTGATTGTTGAGTTTTTGACTTGAAACTTGACTTTGTTTGCTTTCCATGTTGACATGCATCATATATTCCATCTTTCTTATTACCATCTTTTTCTTCACCAACTGATTGATATCATCAAAGTTTAGATGATTCAATTTCTTATGCCATAACCAATTGAGTTTTGATTTTGTGTACACAATTAGACAGGTTTCTGGAACAGCAGTGGTCCAATATACAACATACATGTTTTGTTGTCTTCTTCCAGCAAGTACAACTTATTGTCCCATCTCACTCATGACAATACAGTGTTATTTGTCGAAAGTGACTTGATATCCCATATCGCAAAACTGACTTGTACTCAGCAGGTTGTAGTCCAGTCCTTCAGCAGATGCAACATTCTTGATTGTTAAACCATTCTTCACTAAGATTCCATATTCGCTTGTGCATCTAGGAGTGTCCTTATCTCCAAAGTTGACTCTTGGTCCATCCTTTGCAACAAAATCCACCAAACAATGCTTGCTCTTGGTCATATGTCTTGAACATCCACTGTCAAAGTACCAGACACCTTACAAAAAAAATTTAATCTGTTTTAGGTACCCAAACCTCTTTGGGTCCATATTGGTCAGTGGTAAGCCCAAATTTTGGCAAATTTCCATAAGGTCTCCTTTGGAAAGTGTTGCACTTTTGTTCATATATGTATGCCACATTTCCATAGAATCTAACATTTGGTTGTATAGCATTCATATATGGTTTCTGGCCTTTTGGTACATAATGCTGTTTGAAGTGATCTCTGTTGTTAGAAGTATTAGCATAACCATATGATTACTGTCTGTTAGGAACAACCCTGTATTGTGGTTCCTGCTGAGGTCTCTGCTGAATCCTCTGGTGAGGTCTCTGCTGATTCCGCTGCTGAGGTCTTGCGTTACCATTATGGTTAAATATATTGTTTCTAACAGCAGGGGCAGGAATATTCCAATCTTCATCAGTAGAGAACAATCTGCCTTTCCCCCTGAGATAGGTATCCCTTGAATGATTAACATTCTTGGGTTTGACATTGTTGTCTTTGGAATATTTCTGGTTCTTTGTTGATCCAGGATTAGCTTTCTGTGTTCCAGGAAATCTTGCAGCAGATCTGTTATCAGCAGGTCTAGAGGGTCCAACAGACCTGCCTTCAGATGTACCCTTTTTGGTAGGTGCTGCTGTCTCTTTGGACATCTGGTTTTGATTTTTTGAAGTATTCTCAGCAAGCTTTACTGCCTCAGCAACCTTTTGGGGTGTTGGATTTTGTGCAGCTACATACTTAGGACCAATTCTAGCACTAGGTTCAACAGCCTTACTTGATTCATCCTTAAGTGGTTGGTGAGTGTCAAATCCCAGGCCTGTTCTATCACCATAAGGTTTCCCGGATTTGAATGCAATTGTGGAACTTGATTGTGCAAGAGATTCAGTTGCCACTGCTGGTGCAGCAGACTTATATTGATTCTGTTCATAATCATTTTCCTTGCCTTTGAGAATTCTTAATTCAGCATTCAATCTTTGGATTTCTTCTTGAACTGTTTCTCTTTCTGCCTTCACATTCTCATAACCAGATCGTATTATCCTCAGTTAATTAAGGAGGACATCCAGAGGTTCTTCCATGTCAGAAACTTTTGGATTGGAACCACCAGTAGGCTCACATTCACTTTCAGCAGGAGTGCTAATAGATAGTGTTTTGTATACCTCTTCAGATTCCATGTGTCTCATGAGAGTAGTTTCATCTTATTCATTTCCTTTTCAGACTCTACTTCATATCCGGATTCATCATCAGCAACTAGAGCTTTTCTAGCAGGTCTTCTCTGCTGACCTTTTTGTTGCAGTAGGTCTAGACAGTTAGGTCTGAAAGTCCAGGCTTTTTACAATTAAAGCACAAGTAATTAGGATCCTTCTTTTGTTTTAACTCAGGACCTTCAGTATTAAGTGTCCACGTTTCTTGCAATTGAAGCATAGAAAGTCATGATCCTTCTTTGATTCTTCCTTTTTCTCACTTGCTTTCTTGCCATAGCTCTTTGGTGAGGCTCTTCCAGATTTCATCATCCTTATTCTTTTGGTCATCAATGCTATTTGTTCTTCCATCTCATCCAGTTCATCATCATGAGCAGTAGATGATTCTTCTTTATGTGCAGCAGCCAGTGCTGTGGTTTTTGTTACTTCCTTTTCAGTACTTGCAATGATGTCCTTACTGAGTTCATAAGCTTTAAGATCTGAGAACAGCTTGAAGGTATCCTCTTCTTGAAGTCGGCAAGATTCTTCCACTACAGTAACCTTCATCTCCTAAACTTCTTTTGGTGGCAAGGCTTTAAGAATCCTTGTGTTGATCTCTTCCTTTGCGTATATAACATTCAGCAGGGTGAGTTCATCCAGAATTGCATTGAATCTTGATTCCATTTGTTCAATGGTCTCATTGGACTTCATTTTGAATCCTTAAAACTTCTGTTTGGCCACGCCGATCTTATTCTTCTTGATAGCATCAGTGCCATCACAGATAAGTTGCAACTTCTCCCATAACTCTTTGGCAGTTTTGCAATCTTTCACTTTAATGTACATATTGCTATCTAAAGTCCTGTAGATGATATCAATAGCAAAATTGTATAGATTTTCCCTCTTTCTATCTTCGGCACACCATTCACTCTTTGGTTTTGGAATGGTTTGATTTTTGCCATCCACAGTTATGACTTTACTGATCTCAAGTGGTCCATCAATCAACACATCCATCATTTCATCATGTGTACCAGCTAGATAAGCCTGCATACGACATTTGTACTCATCAAAATGATCTAGAGAGCATATCAACATGGTCCTAGCATACTGGTTGTTGTCCATGATGCAAAAGCATTGGAAAACAGAAACTTGAAAAAAAATTCAAAGATATTTCACAAGCACAACAAGTAGGATTACTTCAGAACAGAAGCTCTACTCCGATACCAATTGTTGGTCCATTGAAAAGGCTTTGGTTAAGTTTAGAGGGGGAGTGAATAAACTTAACACTTAAAATTTTTTGGAGTTTTCAAATTCAGTAGGTTCAATAGTCTACTGACCTAAGCAATCTGCTGACTATTGAATCTATTGAATCTGTTGCAGCGGAATATATTCTGTTAAGCCTTCATACTTGTTGTTTAAAGATGAGTAGTACAAGTGTGTGTGATTCCAGTAGCTAGTTCAGCAGGTTGATATGATAAACAGGCAAATAAGTAGAAAGTAAATGTAGTAAAGTAAATTAGGCAAGTTTTTTAATGGTTCCAGGTGCTGTAATCCTGTCTGCCCACTCTTCTCCTGTGATGTTGGATGAAATTCACTAGAGTCTTTTGAGATAGCTGTTACAAAAGTCCCTAAACTTGTTTGTCTTTGACCAATGACTATGGCTTCACAAACTGAATACTAAGAACATGTAGGATTTCTGCTCCTAAGTACACCACTAGTCCTCGAATGGTGGAATTGCCTCTTCACCAGCTCTACCACAAAAAAAATAGTTCTTGACACTTCAGCAGTGCCTTCAGGTTCTTCTTGAAAAGAAGGGGTTGAATCAAGAAAGTGATTCAGCTTCAACAAGCTTTTCATCATGATGAAAAGATCAGTAGCTTGTAGTCTTCAAGTTTGTATACTGGATAAAACTTGATTGAGAAACACTTGAGGAATATTCTTGATCAGTAAATATAAAGCTCAGATTGTATCTGTAGGGTGAGATTGCACTTGATCGATATTTCATGTTCTTGCTCAAAATACTTAGTTGTTTTTGTCTAGCTCTATTTTTTAATCTGAATCAGGGGTCCTCTATTTATAGGTGTGAATCCTGTGGTTTGAATTTGAAATTCAAATTTAACCGTTACAGGAATATCTAATTATTCCCTGAAATTCCCTCTGCTATACATCCCTGACTGTGTCAGTGTCCTTATGACAGACTGTCTGTCAACCAATGATTTAATTCCATTTGATTTGGCTCTGAAATCCTTACAACGTTCCTCTCATCTTAGCCATTGATTGACTGATTAATCCAATGCTTGTAATTCATCCTTATCCATTTAATCGTCCAGAAAAAAACATGGATTAATTCGAATTTTGCACTCAGCAGAAACTTGTTGTATAGGTCTGCTGATGTCCATATATGGTCAACTGACTTTTAGTCTGATGTGTTCCATAAACACTTCAGCTGGATGCTTCTCGTCTAACTTTTGATTATAAAGTTAGAGTACACCATTTTAAGTATAACTAAGTTCCAATCATTACATTTCCTTTTGTGGAACTTAGACCTTCAATAAAAGGTATATGTGATCAGTTTAGGCCATCACAGACTTACCTAAATTCTGATCCCATATCCTTGGCTTATAACCTTCAAAACTAAGTTTGATCCCTTAGCCTTCATTACTGAGTTTGAACCCTTAGCCTTCAGTCTTCAACAGGTGCTAGACACTCTACTGACTTAGATAGGTCTACTGACCAAGTCAGCTGACCTGTTTACAGTTCTTGTTTGATCAAACATATACAAAGATCAAACTCTAATAAACCTATGCATTTATTCTAGACATCTTTTTGCCTTTGCCCTATAACAGCTAGTCTGACACTCATCATTAAAACTAGAATATGTCCAACATAACTAAATAAGGAAAGTTTATCTAGACTATAAAGTGTTATAGTGAATAAATTAATATGGTGGTATTTATTTATTATGAATAAATTAAATACAAGATATTAATTATGTTGATTAATTAAATATACGTATAATGTATATGTGTATCGAATTATTTTTGTGTATATTGATACACATGCATTTTGCAAATTAATTAATCATAGCATTATATTAATTAAGTTTATTCTAGATGCCAATATATTGGCTATATGGGGCGCATGTCTTATGTGTATATGATACACATGGATATTGCAATTTAATTAATAGCATTATCATATATTAATTATTTGCACACATATGTAAATTGATTTATGGTAATAAGATAAAGATAGTGAATATTAGATATTGACAATATCTTGAAAATATTTAATATGAGATATTGAATTAAATGAGATAAATCAATCAAATATATTTTCCTCATTTTATTAGGAAAATGTTTTCTTTCTCCTCAATCTATTATGAAGCTTCTCTCAATCAGTTTTGGGGCATAGGGGCGCCGCTTTTCTCTATATAAGAGAGGGGTTGGCTAGCTCTTTTGTACATTGCAATTAGAAGAGTTCTAATTCACAAATTGAGTCGTATTTATAAGACAAAAAGGGTACTACTGGTCATATCCGTTCGGAGATTCATTAATCTGGATGAAGAGCTACACCTCTTCGCAGATGCATGAATTTGATTAAATCTCTTCACAGATTCATGTATCCGAATCGCATGACATTGTAGATTCATGTATCTGAATCGCATCACTTCGCACCCTATTTTGTTACGACAACTCGAATGTATACGATAACAAAATATGTAATTTTATGAAAAAAAAAATATCTAACAATTTCCCCCTATTTTTTCAGAAAAAAATATTTTATATGTAAAAAACAAATGAATGAAGCGGTTGCATCACCTAAGTGATTGCCTACGTACCCTTGTGGGGATCAAGCCATCGTAGTTCATGCAGACACGGACTAAGCATCATCGTAGAAAATCATACATAAGTGAAAGTAGCTTTTGGCTTTTGAACTTCCACATAGTGTAAATAACTCAAAGTTTCATCAGGGTGCTATGGTGAATGCATCTTGTACCGAAGACCCCATCGTGATGTAACCGAATTTATCACACATACTACTCCGATAAAAGAGTGCCTCTATGTTCCAACACATTAATGGCCATGCGTTATATACTGAAATTCATAAGTGCTCTAGAGACGGTGTGTATCTCATAGAAAGCGGCCTAGCTTTCACACTCACATAGGTAAGTCCATTAAAAGTGATACAGCATGTCACTTTCTCCAATAATAGGACTTATTAAGAACTATATTCAACCTTTACCATGTGGTATTTACTCTCACTAGAGATTTCATGAATGAGATTTATTAAATACTCTAGTGGCTCTTTATAGTTAGACATTAACTTATTTTTACCCTTTGAACTTTTCTTATATTTCAAAACATAATTAGGGTTCCAGTCAAAGCTAACTAATGTTTCATAGACCTTAATCTCATTCCTTTCATTTTTATCACAATAATCTCTCTAGCCAGTACTTTAGTCAAAGGATCTGCTATGTTATTCTTTGACTTTACAAAGTCAACAAAAATTACTCCTTGCTTAAGTAATCCATGAAAAGATTGATGTCTCAGACTTAGGTGTCGTGGCTTATCATTGTAAGTCTAACTTGCTACTAAATATAAAGTAGATTTATTATCACAATGTATCATTACTGCTGGAGATGGCTTTTCCCACAAAAGTATATCAATCAATAAATTTCTTAGCCATTCCGCTTCTTTACTTGCATCTGCTAATGCAATAAATTCTGGTAACAAAGTCGAAACCGAAACACATGTTTTTTCTTCAAACACCAAGATACGATTGCACCTCCTAAGGTAAAAATCCATCCAGTGGTGGACTTAGAATTTGATTCTATGTTATTCCAACTTGCATCACTGTACCCCTCAAGTACAGCAGGAAACCCACAATATTGTAATCCGTAATCAATTTTTTCCTTTCAAGTATCTCAGAAGTCTAGAAATTGCATTACAATGTTCTTTTCCTGGATTACTAGTGAAACGACATAGTATACCAACTGAATATGCAATATCAGGTCTTGAGCAATGCATAACATACATAAGACTTCCTATCACACTTGCATATTGTAATTGGTTATAGCATCTACCAGTATTTTTCATTAACTTGATACTAGGATCCATGGGTGTAGATGCAGGCTTATAATCCATATGACCATACATTTTAAGGATATTTTCAATAAAATGAGATTGATATAAATATAAATCCATATTTCCTCATTATGTTGATCCCTAAGATCACGTTCGCTTCCCCCAAATCCTTCATATCAAAGTTAGCTTCCAATAATTGCTTGGTCTCATTTATGGATTCCAAATTCGGACCAACGATGAGCATATAATCCACATATAGGCAAACAATGATGCATGAACCATTTCAATATGTAGAGTAGATATATTTATCAACTTCATTGACTCTGAATTCATTTTCTAGTAATACTTTATTGAACTTTTAATGCCATTGCATAAGGGCTTGCTTGACATTGACTCTGAATTTTTAATGCCATTGAACTTTTAATGCCATTGACTCTGAATTCATTTCATCATTGATTGATTTTTTCTGAAAGAGGTTTCTATATCCGGATTATCAATGGCCTAAGAAACCCTTGTGGGTATCCATATACCAAGGTGCTTAGAAACAAGTTTTTTAAGTGTCAAGGTGATTCCAAGGTGCTCTCACACAGGTTGTGATAGTGTCAAGGAGCTTAGTATTCCAAGATGCTTCCACACAGGTTGTGGTTGTGTTGAGGACTTATCTATCCATCAAATATCTCAATCCTAGATCCTACATCGAAATCGCATCAGTTGGTATCAGAGATAAGGAGGATTGATGGTATTATATCCCTTTAATTTTTTTCAAAAATAAAATCTTTCATTTTATTTTCAGTTGCATATCATATGTATGTTAGAAGAACCATAGTATGCATATGATCGTGTGTATGTTAGAAGAACGATAAATCATTTGTTCCGCACGAGCGTCCTGTTCCGTACGAGCAGTAAGTGAAAAAACAAAAACAAAAAAAAATATATATATATATATATATATATATATGTATATATATATATATATATGTATATATATATATATATATATATATATGTATATATATATATAAAATCCGAGACAAAAGAAATTCATTTCATACACTTCACAATATTTGTGTTACCTCTTGGAATTCTTCTCCTACACTTTACAAATTTTGTAACACACCTTTAGAGCTCCAATACTCTTAGAATCCTTATATCTACACCTTGTATTTTGGAGTACTTTCGAGTGTTGTGAAATAATTGATATTATCCGGTTTGAATATCTAACTATAGAAAAGGAAGCAAAACCTTTGAACAAAAAATAAATGGCTGGAAATAATGAAGATGAAAGGAGGTATTAGAGATATATATTAGAGATATATTAGACTTATTATTATTGTTATTATTATTATTATTATTATTATTATTGCTAAGCTTCCCTGAGAAGCCTCTGGCCGCCTATATATTGTAACTGTTTTCCCATTGAATAATACAACATAAGCCTTTCTCATTTCTCTCTTTCACAAATCTAATATGGTATCGGAGCTCTAGACTAACATCTTTCAATCCTGAGCAAACTTTTCGAAAGAATGTTCGGGTGGGGGTTTGTGACATCAATATGATCAAACCCCCCGCCCCTCCCAAAATTTTCTTTTCTTTACGTAGTTTTTTTTTTTTTGCATACACCCTAGCAGCCACCGCCGCTAGCTACCACCGAATAATATTATATCTCTATTATTTCCCGCCACCAGCATCATCCACCGGAAGCTTGTTAAGCCGTAGCCGCCGCCGTCTCAGCTCCTGCCCCGGTCAATGGCACCATCGGTCCTGCTCCTCCTCCATCGGCAGCCGCCATCTCCAGCACACTCAGCCGCCGCTATGGCCGCTGCAAGCAAAGCTGCCGCTGCTTCTGACAACACAAACCCTAGCGCCGACCTCTTCACCTCCATACAACAGATTTTGCGGCGCTCCTAATTAATAGCTGCATGGTCGCTGAGACGGTTAAGGCCTGAGTTTTTAACCCTAAGGCTGATTATGGAAGGTTTGGTTATTATTGGCTGATGGTCCGCATCTCGGCTCCCTCAATTGCTTAAAACTCGGCTCATTCAGAGGTAAATTTTGGCTCGGGAGATAAAGGTTTGGAATACGAGGAATATTTTTCTTGGGAACGCTTTTAAGGGTATATCCCTCCCTATTTTTATTTTTGTTAGCACAGGTTGCTCCCACTTTTATTTACTATCCAGGGTATATCCCTCCCCATTTTATTTTCTCCCTATTTATTTTCTGTCTAGGGTAATATCCCTCCCTCTGTCAAGGGTTTATTCCCTCCCCTTTATTTTATGTGTGTCCCAAGAATTTATTCCTCCCACATCCAGTACTTCCTCCCGGTCACTCTCCTCTGAAGCCGCTTCCACGATTCAAGCCGCCATCCACGCATACGAGTTTCAAGCTTCATGTCCGCTGTGCTATCATGAGCTTGAGGAGGGCTATTAGAGATATATATTAGAGATATATTAGACTTATTATTATTGTTATTGTTATTATTATTATTATTATTGCTAAGCTTCCCTGAGAAGCCTCTGGCCGCCTATATATTGTAACTGTTTTCCCATTGAATAATACAACATAAGCCTTTCTCATTTCTCTCTTTCACAAATCTAATAGGAGGAATCAAGTTTTGCTACAGGCTATCGAACAACGGCACCAACAAGACCTGGAGAAAATAAGAAAAACTATAGCTGATCAAGTAGCTGAACAGGTGGCAGAGAAAATAAGGCAATTACAATTTGGGCAAGGTGGGCAAAATGCTCAGAATAACGAGATTGAACCCAGCAATTACTCTGGACAAGGAGATGACGAGGAGGAAAATGATGCAGCAATAGTTTTAACACCACGGAGAGTTGTGGCACCACGGGACACTCATCAAGGTATAAAATAGAAAATTTTGGTGTTTAAAGGTAATTCTAATCCTGATGAATATCTTTCTTGGGTTGTTAAAGTTGAGCAAATTTTTAATTGTCATGATTATTCGGAAAGAAACAAAGTAAAGCTTGCTACTAGTGAATTTGAAGAACGAGCTATACTTTGGTTCCACAAAACTAACGAAAAGCGCAGGAAATTAAGGCAACAAGAGATTTCTTCTTGGGAGGTTCTTAAGAATGAAATAGATCGGAAGTGGGTTCCCGAATCCTATCGTCGTGAGCAAGTAAGAAAGTTGCAAACCCTCCACCAAGGTGAGAAATCTGTTCAAGCCTATCAAGATGAGTTGAAAATGGCCTTAATTCGAACGGATACTGAAGAATCCGATGAACATACCATGGCCCGATTTTTAGGAGGCTTGCGGCCCGAGATAGCGAACCCAGTTGAAATGATGAATTGCACTACCTATGATGAAATGGTACATGCAGCCTTAACTAAGGAAAAACAACTCAAGAAAAGAAAGGCACAACTTGCAAAGAGTCATTCAGGTACCACACCATCTAAGTCTACATCTTTTCACTACAAAAGAGATGGAGGTAAGTTTCCTATTAGGAACTGTGCTGTTAAATATACACCTCCCCAAATTTCAAATGACCATCCGGTCAAAGAAAAATCTGATATCACTTTGCGATGTTACAAGTGTCAAGGGCTAGGGCACAAGGCTAACGAATGTGCTAACAAAAAGGGCTTTTATCTCAACTGGAGATGGTAAGTATCAATCAGCTTTGGAAGATGAAAATGAACCACTAAATGAGCAAGAATTGGCTGACATCAGTGAAGAGGAAGACACGGGCATTTTGTTTGATGAAGGTGCAATGTTTGTGGCCAAGAAAGTCCTAAGTGCTGTAAGTCAAGTCAACAATGATGAGGTACATCGTGAGAATATTTTTCAAACTCATTGCCTTATTGAAGGTAAGTTATGCATGATGATTATTGATTCTAGAAGTTGTACTAATGGCATTAGTAATAAGGTTGTTGAAAAATTGAATATTCCCACAATTAAGCACCCTCAACCTTACAAATTACAATGGTTAAATGATTGTGGCTCTGTTAAAGTAACTAGGCAAGCATATGTAAATTTTAACCTCTTGAAATATGAAGATAAGGTTCTTTGTGATGTAGTACCTATGCATGTCACTCATATATTACTTGGCCGTCCATGGCAATTTGATAAACATGTCACATATGATGGTTTTCTTAATAAATACACCCTTTCGCACAAGGGTAAGCGTATCACTTGAGTCCTTTGGCACCACATGAGGCTCATTCTGATCAAGTTAAGTTTGTAAGAAAAGAGAAGCGGAACACGCTAATGCACAAGCACACATTGATTCTAAATCTACAATTGTTAAAGTGCCTTCTGAAACTCTTAAAGTGGACTCCTTTAGTCGTGATAAGAAAGCGAATTATGCGGCTGTCCGAAGTCCTATTCTATTCATTTACAAGGATTCCTATCCGTTAGTTTCTCATTCGGAATTTAACGATCACATTCTACTCCATTTTCTTGATATATGATTATATCTGATCTTGCGGGAACTCTTCCCAATATTGTACTAACCCTTTTGCAGGAATTTGAGAATGTGTTTTCGGAAGAAGAACCAGGTGGGTTATCACCCCTCCGAGGAGTGGAGCATCAAATTGATTTTATACCGGGAGCAATTCTACCGAATCGTCTAGCTTACCGGGAAAATCCTGAAGAAACTAAGGAGATTCAACGCCAAGTTCAAGAACTATTGGAGAAAGGGAAGATTCGAGAATCAATTAGTCCATGCGCAGTTCCCGTGATCATCGTGCCTAAGAAGAATGATGAATGGAGGATGTGCACCGACTGTCGTTCCATTAATCAAATCACGGTAAAATATCACTATCATATTCCCCTTCTTAATGAAATGTTAGATAAATTCCATGGTGCGAAATTATTCTCAAAAATTGATTTAAAGAGTGGTTATCACCAAGTGCGAATTCGTGAGGGCGATGAGTGGAAAACAGCGTTTAAAACAAAGTTTGTTTTATATGAATGGCTCATTATGCATTTTGGTCTTACCAACGCACCAAGCACATTTATGAGATTAATGAATGAAATCCTTAAGGAATTTATTGGTCGAATTTTCGTGGTCTATTTTGATGATATCTTAATTTATAGCCATGACTTAAATTCACATCTATCACACCTAAGGGCTATTTTGGAAGCACTTCGAAAGGCACGTCTCTTTGCTAATCTTAAGAAATGTTATTTTTGTTTGGATCTTGTTGTTTTTCTTGGTTTTGTTATGAGTGGGAAAGGTATTGAAGTTGATCAAGAGAAAGTAAAGGTTGTGGCCGATTGGCCTGAACCCAAAAGTGCAGCGGAGGTCCGAAGTTTTCATGGCCTCGCAAGTTTCTACCGGCGATTCATTCGGAATTTCAGCAGTATAGCCGCACCCTTGAACGAATTGGTCAAGAAAAACACACCATTCCATTGGGGTCCTACTCAAAGGGAAGCATTCGAAACTCTTAAATCTTGTTTAATATCTGCACCTATACTTGCTTTACCTGATTTCTCTAAAATGTTTGAGATTGAGTGCGATGCATCCGGGGTGGGAGTTGGTGGAGTTTTAATACAAGAGGGGCGACCTATTGCATATTACAGTGAGAAGTTGAAAGGACCACATTTAAATTATGCCACGTATGACAAATAATTGTATGCACTCGTTCAATGTTTACGTGTATGGCAACATTACCTGCGTTCGAGAGAATTTGTTATTCATTCCGATCATGAGTCTTTGAAATATCTGAAAGGGCAATCTATATTGCATTTACGTCACATCAGATGGATGGAATTTATTGAATCATTTCCCTATGTGATCAAGTACAAAAAGGGAAAAGAGAACACAGTTGCCGATGCATTGTGTAGACGCTACACTCTAATCACACACATGCAAACCAAGCTACTTGGTTTTGAGCACATTAAGGAGTTGTATGCATTTGATCTTGACTTTGCTAAGTTGTACAAGTCTACTGAAAATTCGGCTTGTAAGAAGTTTTATAGACACGAGGGATTTTTGTTCAAAGAAAATAAATTATGCATTCCCCGCGGATCTATGCGAGAATATTTGGTGCGGGAGGCACATGGCGGAGGTCTCATGGGTCACTTTGGCATTGCTAAAACTTTAGACATACTTCACTCACATTTTTATAGGCCTAAGATGGTTCGTGATGTTAATCGAGTTTGTGAATCATGTATTACTTGTCTTAAAGCTAAGTCGAAGTCACATCCGCATTGTTTGTACACACCCCTGCCTATTTCTTCATCCCATTGGATTGATCTTTCTATGTACTTTGTGCTAGGATTACCACGTTCTCAGACGGGTAAAGACTCTATTTTTGTGGTGGTCGATCATTTTTCTAAAATGGCTGACTTTATTGCATGTCATAAAACAAATGATGCTTCGCATATTGCTGAGTTATTCTTTAAAGAAATAGTGCGACTACATGGTGTTCCTAAGTCAATTGTTAGTGATCGAGATGTAAAGTTTATAAGTCACTTTTGGCGTGTACTATGGATGCGTTTAGGCACTACTTTGTTATATTCTACCGCCTATCATCCGCAAATCGATGGCCAAACAGAAGTTGTGAACCGAGTATTGGGTCAATTATTGCGCACAGTGGTGCAAAAGAACTTAAAGAATTGGGAAACTTGTTTACCATATGTTGAATTTGCCTATAACCGTGCTACGCATTCTGCTACTAAGTATTCACCATTTGAGATTGTTTATGGTTTTAATCCTATCACTCCTATTGATCTTGTTCCTCTTCCCCAGGTATGCTCACAAATCTCGAGGGAGAAAAGAAAGCTGAGATGGTCCGTGAGTTGCACGCAAAAGAAAGGCAAAATATGGTGGCTCAAACTGCTCGCTATGATAAACAAGACAACAAGGGCAAAAAGGAGATGGTCTTTGACCCCGGTGATTGGGTATGTCTGCATTTTCGTAAGGAGAGATTTCCGCACAAGCGGAAGACCAAGCTACATCCGCGTGGAGACGGCCCATTTCAAGTATTGGAAAGAATCAACAACAATTCCTACAAGCTTGATATTCCACCCGATTGGGTTATTTCAAACTCTTTAAATGTGGCTGACGCGGCTATTGATAACCCACATGATCTGAGGACAGATCCTTCACAACCGGGAGGGTCTGATATGAATCCGGAACCAAGTTCTATACAAGATCCTATGACATTTCAAGTTGGTCCCGAAACTCGACTCCAACAAAAAATGAGGCTCGCATCCTTGGAAAAATTAGTCTACTTAACAATGCAAGAGTTCAAGTCCAAGGATGAAGAAGGTGACATCATTAAGTCCGTTATCTATCCTTGCGGACTACCGGAATAATATCTCAATATTATGGCGCATATTATAGGTAGTTACTATATGTTATATTATGTCATATTAGCTAAATAAATCACAAGTATTTGCTGGAAATTAAGAAAAGGGGCGCCACTTTTGCATGCAAGAAGTCAAGAAGGCAAGTTTTGGAAGAATCAAGTTCGTGCACAAAAAATGCATTAAAGCTTGCCAAATACATTGAATCTAGATTCAATGTACCTAGAATACTTAAAGGGGCCGAAATTTTAGTTCATGTACTTAGATTTTCAAGTATCTTTTGTAACCTATAAATAGCCATCCATTTGTAACTTGAAAATTAGAATTCAACTTTTATCAGTATAATTTATATTTTCTCACTTGGAAAAGTGTGTGTTGAAATTCTCTGAAAAGAGGTTTCTATATCCGGATTATCAAAGGCCTAAACAACCCTTGTGGGTATCCATATACCAAGGTGCTTAGAAACGGGTTTTCTATGTGTCAAGGTGATTCCAAGGTGCTCTCACACAGGTTGTGATTGTGTCAAGGAGTTTAGTATTCCAAGATGCTTCCACACAGGTTGTGGTTGTGTTGAGGACTTATCTATCCATTAAATATATCAATCCTAGATCCTACATCAAAATCGCATCACAACGAGTGAAATTGTGCCCATCAAAACGATCAAGGCGAACCAAGTCTTGATTCATGACTTGGATCGAAGGTGTCACGGAGTCATTCAATGTCAAATCCTTAAACGAATACATTAAAACTGTTGGAAAAAAAATACATAGGGGAAGGACCGACAAAAAATATATAATACTCCAAGCAAACAATTTGCGTTGTCTTTTAAAAGATGTTTCTCACCTACAAAGTCACTTGGGGTTCACACGAAAATCTCTCTCAGTATACAATGGAGGTATATGATTCAAACAGTGACTTGTTTGATCAAATCAGATGACACTCAAAAAATATTTCTGGTGATGCTTTAAAAACGTGATTGAATTTTCGTGTATGCTTTGAGTCGTATTTATAGGACAAAAAGGGTACTGGTCATATCCTTTCGGAGATTAATGAATCTGGATGAAGAGCTACATCTCTTCGCAGATGCATGCATTTGATTAAATCTCTTAACAGATTCATAAATGTATCGCATCACTTCACAGATTTATGTATCTGAATCGCATCACTTCACACCCTATTTTATTACGACAACTCGAATGAGTACAATAACAAAATATGTAATTTTATAAAAAAATATCTAACAATATACACATTAATTTTACTTCAAAAAGGTGTAGCTTGTTATGTTCAAACATTTAACTTTATTGTGGTAAAAAAAAAAATAAAAAAAGAAGATAATAACACGATAACCTACCAAAACCAAAAAAAATAAATAATAAGATAACGTTTTCACAAATAATGATTGAAAAAGTACCTGTTGATTAGAATTTCACTTTCGACGGCTACATAATTATAAAAATATGTATTCAAAGTCAACCACAACAACCGTGTCTGTGGGGGTCGGTGAAAATCGGCGTAGCTCCGGGGTCCACCGGTCATTGAAGCTAATCATTTTCATTATCTATTGCGGGAAATATCAGCATTTTACGACCCACACAGCCACCCAGGTAGGCACCAACCACTTCAATATTTATTAATATCATTTCTTATGCGACTAATTCAAAACATATTCTGACTCAAATTTGAGTTTGTTATAAATATTATGTGTTATAATTTATGTTATAAATATAACACGTAATGTGTGGATGTCAATGTATGGATATCCATTAGATATAATATATATCTTCTCTGTGTAAAATACTACCCCGTAGCTAGTTACTTAATAGCTAAGTCCAGTGGTAGATCCGGAAATTTCGATGAGCGGAGTCCGTAATTATTTTTCAAATTAACTTTTTTTACCAGGGTCTAAAATATTTTTATATTTATATAGGTGAAATGTAGTTTTTTAAAGGGGTCCGCGGACCCCATTTGCTATAAGGTAGTTCCGCCTATGACTACATCTCAAAGCAAGCACGACATAGTAGATAAGTATTGAAGTAATATATAGTGTTATCGACGGATGTATTTATATCATAAAACTACGTGTAATATATCGTGTTTTTATTAGACGATACCGTGTTAGATAAGTAACCCGAATAATTATTCAGCACGCCAATATCACGTGCTCACCTGTTGGTTACCCGCAAATTACCACATGTAATGATTTGGGGGTTTTCCAACCCCAAACGTCTGGTATGCCTATATATATATGAAAGTCCAGTAATGTAATTTATATATAGAAAAGTTAATCTATTCAAAGGAAATACATAAACAGTAGCATGCATATTTTGTTTTCTTTTCTTTTCGTTTGTACTAAGTTTTCAATTCACTACTAGTGATACATATAGTTATATATATATATCTGAGTAAAGCATCCAGAAAATTACTCAGAAAACGTTGACATAGCGTCAGCGTGGAGGTAATCTTTGTCAATCTTATTTCGTTTGTTTTTGTTATGGGTAACATATCGAGGCAGAAATTTGTACCACTTGATATTTTGGTAAGAAATTATCTATCGCGGACGATGGATGTTGTGATCCATCTGGAATCTATAGGGCTTGGCAATACTATTATTAAGGACAATGATGAGTCCAGCCAAAGCCATGATCTTCCTTCGACGTCATTATGGAGATGGGTTGAAAAAGGAATATCTTACGGTAAAAGATCCTTCTGAACTGTGGCATAATTTAAAGGATATATTCGACCACTTGAAGGTTGTCGGTTCATCATGGTGCAAGATTGGATTGGCTTAATCTGCGGCTGCAAAATTTTAAAACCGTGACCGAGTTTAGTTCAGTCATGTTTAAAATCACCTCTCAATTAAAATTATGTGGCGATAAAGTAACTGATGAGGATATGTTGGAAAAGACATATTCCACATTTCATATCTCAAATATGCTCCTGCAGCAGCAATATAAAAAAAAAGGTTCAAAAAATATTCTGAGCTTATAGCATGCCTCCTTGTGGCAGAGCAGAATAATCAATTTTTGTTGAAAAATCACGAGTCCCAACTGATTGGTGTTAGCCCATTCCCTGAAGTGAATGTGGCTAAGTCTTCAAATTTTGATCGTGGTAATGGACGCGGTCATGGCCGTGGAAGAGGCTGTGGACGAGGCCGTGGTCATGGACGCGGTCGTGGAAGATATATGCCATATCATAATGATGTCGATCATGGTAAGAAACAAAATGGTCCCCAGAAGACGGATCATAGGAAAAACAATGAAAAGAAAGTTAATGATGAAAAATGCTTCCGTTGTGGAATGTAAAGTTATTGCTCCCGTACCAGTCGTACGGCGGAACACCTTGTCTGACTCTATCAAGCATCATTGAAAAAACAAGTTGAAGATCGTGAGGTGAATCTTGTATACCGTGATCATCCTGAAGATAAAGATACTTATGTTGTTACTAATGCTGATGCTGATGATGATATAATGAATTTGGATATGGATAGTTTCTTGATGATTCCTGAAGGATCAGATGATCAAGAAAATGTTTAGATTAGTTTAAAGATTTCTCGTAATATAGTAGTTTCCTTTTGTTGGTGTGATTTTCTGAATGTTGTACTTTTGTTATCTTCTTGAAGAAGATATGTATACAGATGGTGTGTTGGATATCAATAAAGATGTTTGTTTGATTGACAGTGCCACTACACATACCATATTTAAACATGAAAAATATTTTTCTTCCCTGATGAAAGAAAAGATAAATTTTAACACAATCTGTGGCAATTCAAAAATAATAGAAGGCTCTGGAAGAGCTGTTATATTTCTCCTCAAAGGAACAAAATTTACTATCAATCATGCATTGTTTTCTTCAAAAGCCCGAAGAAATCTATTAAGTTTTAAGGATATCCGCCGAAATGAATACCATATTGAAACTAAGAATGACACAGATACTGAATATCTGTGTATAACGATACATGTTTCCGGAAAGAAACATATACTAGAAAAACTTCCATCTCTTTCTTCGGGGCTATATTGTACTAAAATTAGTGCGATTGAAACATACAATATAATAAACCAGAAGTTTAATGATTCTAATGTTTATAAAATATGGCATGATCATCTGGGACATCCTGGATCGAATATGATGAGAAATATAATTGAGAATTGACATGGCTACGCAGTGAAAAACAAGAAGATTTTAAGTGCAGGAGAATTCTCATGTGTTGCTTGTTCTCAAGGAAAGATGACTATAAAACCATCATCCACCAAGTGGACAGTTCATATACTTTATGGTCCTAATCGAGGCATCAAGTAAATGGTCGAATGTATCACTGTTGTCGACTCGTAATATGGAATTTGCTAAGTTGCTTGCACAAATAATTCGCCTACGAGCACAATTTCTAGACTTTTCGATTAAGAGTATTCGTCTGGATATTGCTGGGGAATATTCATCACATATGTTTGATGATTATTGTATGTCTGTTGGAATTACTGTGGAACATCCAGTTGATCATGTTCACATGCAAAATGGTCTAGCCGAATCATGTATTAAGAGATTACAGTTGATTGCTAGACCAATGTTAATGAGAACAAAACTACATGTGTCTGCATGGGGGCACGCTATATTGCACGGGGAAGTACTTTTGCTCATTATACCATCAAAGTACAATAAATTCTCCCCTTATCAATTAGATTTTGGTCATGATCCTAATATTTCTCATTTACGCACATTTGGATGTGCAGTATATGTACCGATTACGCAGGCAGCGCAACGCACTAAGTGTTAGGTGTGATGCCCGAAAGACAATTTTGTAATTGTTTTATTTAATAAATGAAATGATGTTATTATTCATATTTATTATTCTCATATTCACCGATGTGACAATAGTATTTACACTACAGAAAACCCTAAAGTATATCGTTTATGTAATCACTTAACTCAGTGTATGGTATATACACAGGAGGATTGAGTTAGTGAAGATGTACTTAAAATACAATTAGCCCGTAGTGAAGTTAATCGAGTATCGGGTCTCCTTTTAACGTGCTATTAATGCGCCTGAACACAATAGGTGTGATTGTCTTATCCGGACTTTCGGTTAAGAGAACCTAATGGGGCATTTATATATGATAGATATATCATATAGTATTTTGGACCGATTTGATTAGAGTTCACGATATAATTCCGTGTCGAGAAGTCTTATCGAATCAATGGATGATCATATTTATGGATATATCTTAATCTCGAGGTGATCACGATCAACTGCTTGAATCGATATGAGGTTTGACTTGACGGTTAAGGATTACACTGAGTCTGTGATCCGAATTACCCCATCTTGGCATTGTCTTGGATTGAGTGAGTAGTCCGTGTTATTACAGATCACGGAATCCATTCCTTCCATTTATGGAAGTAGATAGACGATTCCTTTGTTTGTTAATCCTAGAAACGATCGATCGCGAGTTCATATTACACCGATTAGCTACCAAAGAGTTATATGAATTAATTGATCACTGTAGGGTTAATGGTAAATAAGGATAAGAGGTTCCCGATTTAGAATTCCCGATTTAGAATGAATGAGTCTATGGAGGATTAATCCATATGTAATGATTATATCAATGGACGCTTATTATTATTCTCGTGAGGAGATAAATATAATCTCATAATCGGAGGAGTGCGATCACGGGATTATGGTGGCATATTCTGTGATTGATTTATCGAATATAATTATTACATTAAGTAAGATAATTATTTATTTGATTTATCGGAGTCTTGATTATTAGTCCATGGTCCCCCGACGTGCCTCCTAATATAGCATAGCTATTCTCGGACGTCGAATCCTAATAATATTAATTTAGTTCTTGTTGGACTTTATTAAAACGATATGTGAATTAATTGTTTAGTGGACTATTAAATTAGTTGGGCTAAATAATTAAATATGTGAAAAAGACATTTTTCATAAACTTGGCCCAAAATGTGTTATAGCCGAAAATTAATTATGACTAGGTCATAAATTAAAAGTGGCGCCCCCCCTCTTATTTTTTGGAACAAGAAATTAGTTTTCTTGTGATTAATAAGACATGTGCATAAAATATTTATTGGATAAATATTTATGGTAAATAATAAAGATAAATATTATTCTAGATTTGTTCTAGAATATTATGGAATTATCTTTTATTAAAGGATTTATTTTGTTTGATGAATAAAAATCCTTGGAGGCTAAGTTTTACTCTCCTATATAAAGAGAGTTCTCCCAAGCCTTAAGGCACACATAAAATTTCGACCTACACCTCTTAGAGAGGAGAGGGAAAATTTCGGCCAAGGGGTTGAGGAAAAATCTTGGAGGTTTTCCCGGGTAGCATATCGGAAGGGTTCGAGTCGAGAATTTCCTTCCACCGGGAGTTGCTTGGATCACACGTACGGAAGATCGTGGTGCTCTTCACATCTACTTGCAATCCTCCTATTGCGGTTCTTCAACTTGGATTTTGAGATCCAAGAGGTATGATCTACAACCCCTTTGTAGATGTAGATCTAGTTATTTTATTACGTGTATTTTATAGATCTAGATCCTTAAAATCGCTTCCGTTGCGGATGATATTACTAACACTAAGATGGGCCCACAAAGAAGGTTGGGCATTTATATGGGATATGATTCACCATCCATCATTATATATCTGGATCCCCCTGACGGGTGACTTGTTTACTGCAAGGTTTGCAGACTGCCATTTCGATGAAACTGTTTTCCCGAGATTAGGGGAGAAAATGAACTCGAAGTTCATAAGAAAGAAGATGAAATCTCTTGGAAAATGACATTAGGATTTCTTGATCCTCGAACTAATGCATGTGAACTGGAATTTCAGAGAATTATTCGTTTGCAAAAAATAGCAAATCAATTGCCTGATGCATTTAATGACTCCAGTAGAGTCAGTAAATCATATATAGAAGCTGCAAACGTTCCAGCTCGTACATCAATTCCAGAAGGACTTGATAAAAGTATTATCGCAAGTGAATCTAAACCGCCAGAAGCGTGGTAGACTGGTTGGTGCATAAGATAAAAATCCTTGAAAGAAAAGAGGACAAAATGATCAAACCGATGATTCTAAAACTGATGATGAGATCCCAAAGAGCGTCAAAATTATAGACCCTGGGGAGTCTATAAAAACATCAATTAATTATGTAACTTTCGGTACAATATGGAACCAAGAGGATGTAATCGTCGATCATATCTTCGCATATTATGTTTCACTTGAAATAATAGGAGAAAATGAGGACCACGAACTGACATCGATTGAAGATTGTTGAAATAGAAAAGAATGGCCACAATGGTAAGATGCCATTAAGACAGAACTAAATTCACTAGCAAAACGTGAAGTTTTTGGATCTGTATTCCGTACCTCAGAAGGGATAAATCCAGTAAGATTCAAATGGGTATTCGTGCATAAAAGAAATAAGAAAAATGAAATATTGTGATATAAAGCACGATTTTTTGCCCAAGGTTTTTCGCCAAGGCCCGGTATCGATTACGAAGAAACATATTCACCAGTAGTGGATTCGATAACATTGCGATACCTCGTGAGCCTGGCAGTACAAGAAAAGGTTGAAATACGTCTTATGGACGTTGTTACAGCTTATCTATATGAGAAACTTGACACTGATATTTATATGACAATCGTAGAAGGATTTAGAATGCATAAAGCATGTAAATCAAATTCTCGAGAGATTTATTCTGTCAAGTTACAAAATTCCCTGTATGGACTGAAACAATCTGGACGAATGTGGTATAATCGTCTCAGTGAAAGCTTAATTAAATAGGGTTACAAAAATGATCTAATTTGTCAATGTGTTTTTATCAGGAAATGTGAATCGCAATTTGCAATAATCTCTGTATATGTTGATGATTTAAATATTGTTGGAACTCCTGAAGAAGTTTCAAAAGCCGTTGATTATCTCAAGAAAGAATTTGAGGTTAAAGATTTTGGACAAAAGAGGTTTTGTCTTGGCTTACAAATTGAGCATCTAGAAGATGAAGTCTTTGTACATCAATCGACTTATATAGAGAAAATACTGAAACGATTCAATATGGACAAATCATATCCATTGTGTACCCAAATGGTTGTTAGATTGCTTGATGTCAATAAAGATCCATTTCGACCATGTGAAGAGAATAAAAAGGTTCTTGGTCCTGAAGTACCATACCTCAGTGATATTCGTGCATTAATGTACCTAGCCAATAATGCTAGACCAGATATCTTTTTCTCTATGATTTTATTGGCCAGGTTTAGCTCGGCTCCAACGTAATGACATTGGAAAGGAGTCAAAAAAATGTTACGGTATTTGCAAGGGACATTAGATCTTGGATTTTTCTACACAAACAAATCAAGTCCGGAGATCGTTGGTTACTCCGATGTGAGATATTTATCAGATCCTCACAAAGCAAAATCGCAAACGGGCTACTTGTTTCTTAGTGGTGGTATGGAAATCTCATGGCGTTCAACTATAAGCAATCTTTGACGGCGACATCCTCGAATCATGCCGAGATAATAGCTATTGATGAAGCCAGTCGAGAATGTGTTTGGTTGCGGTCATTGACACATTACATCCAGGAGAGTTGTGGTTTACTCATTGACAAAGATAATCCAACCACATTGTATGAAGACAATGCGGCGTGTATAGCTCAGTTGAAAGGAGGCTAAATAAAAGGCGACCGGACAAAGCATATATCACCGAAATTCTTCTTTACGCGTGATCTTCAGAAGAAATGTGATATCAATGTTCAACAAATCAGATAATATGACAATCCAGCAGATTTGTTCACTAAAGCATTGCCTACTGCCACATTTGAGAAATTACTGAAGAAGATCGGAATGCGCCGACTCAAAGATTTGAGGATGTGTTCAAATCAGGGGGAGTAAAACACAAATGAAAGTTGTACTATTTTTCCTTCATTATGATTTTTTCCCACATTGTTTTTCCATAATTAAGATTTTACCGAGGCAGATTCTTTGTGGAATGGTCATCCAAGGAGGAGTGTTATAATATTACGTGTTATAACTTGTGTTATAAATATAACACGTAATGTGTGGATGTCCATTAGATATAATATATATCTCCTCCGTATAAAATACTAGCCTGCAACTAGTTTACTTAATAGCTAAGTCTCAAAGCAAGTACGGCATAGTGGATAAGTATCGACGTAATATATGGTGTAATCGGCGGATATATTTACACCATAAAGCTACGTATAATATATCGTATTTTTATTAGACGGTACAGTGTTAGATAATTACCGAGGATAATTATTCAGCACGCCAATATCACGTGCTCACCTGTTGGTTACCCGCAAATTACCACATGTAATGATTTGGGGGTTTTCCAACCCCAAACGTCTGGTATGCCTATATATATATGAAAGTCCAGTAATGTAATTTATATATAGAAAAGTTAATCTATTCAAAGGAAATACATAAACAGTAGCATGCATATTTTGTTTTCATTTCGTTTCGTTTGTGCTTAGTTTTCAATTCACTACCGGTGTAACATCTCGATTTTTTAAAAAGGGTAAAATAATAATTGGGCATACGACTACGATCTAATTATTATTTATCTTATTTATTTAATTAAAAATTATTTAATTAAAAGGATTTAGTTATTTAATTTAGGAGTTCATTAAATAGCTATAAAAAGGAAATAATCTCCCTTTATGTTTCACGCCAATTCTGAAAGAAAAAAAAAAAAAAGAAGAGGACGACGGCAAAGAAGAGGAGCCACGTAGTGTTTTTTCCATACTCTTCGTTTTCTAAACAATAAGTTTTCTGTTTAGCCTTAGTTTTTGGTATTCGTCGAGTTCGATTCTTTAAAAATTCATATCTTTTAATCCGTAGCTCCGTTTCGAAGTCATTAGTAGTCAAAATGATCGTCTTGGAGCGTAGATTATTCTAAAAATAGTTTCACAGCGAATAATCCATGTAATCTTCTGTTTCACACACTTTTGTATTCAGGGTTTTGCAAGGAAAATAGGATTTTAGGGTTTCTTGTTGATCAAATAGGTTTTGGGGTTGAGGATCAACAGTTATTGCAGTTGCTTGGCGTTTTGCTTTCGGTTTTGCGAGAAATTAAGGTAAGAGGTTCTTCCTAATGAATAATTATAGTTTTATTATGTTTAGGTTGAGTTCTGGTATAGACTGGTGGATAGAAATCATGTTTATGTGTAGTTGTTGTCTATGTTAAGGTAAGACATGTTTTGAGCAGGTTTCACTGTTGTTTTCTGAATATTTTTTATGGTAAACATGTTTGTTTTGAGTTAGAAATCGATAAGTTGCAAAAAATCGTGTTTAGGGCTTTTCAGGTGCAATGCGCATGCATTGTTGTTGCAGAATAGTCTTTTTTTTCCAGCAAGTGCAATGCGCACGCATTGCTGATACAGGATGGACATAGTTACTTTCAGCAGGTGGAATGCGCACGCATTCAGCCCTGTTTTGGGGAAATGTTGTTTTAAACTACGAGTCCAGTTTTAAATGTTATTTCTTGATCTAATAACACTAAATGAAAATGAACAATCCTTGATTTAGTTTCTGATGCGTTTAGTTCCGGCACCGAATGTACTCTTCAAGGGTGTTGAAGTTCGGGACCGTCGGAAGAGCATGAAAGGCTTGTGCTTTGATGAATTCGTATTCATCAATGTCTGTGTAATTGCTAGGACTTGTCCATGTTTAGTGGTCTAGGAAAGAGTGTAGTGTATGTGAGGATCTTACTTGAAAACACTTAGGTGGCTAGTTAACAATTTGTAAAAGACATACTTGATTAGTAAAAGAATAAACAACATGCCACTCTTGGATAGGCACCAGACAATATCGCATATGCAGGTGTGCAGATAAAAGTGAACAACGTTGCTGGCCTATAAATGGCTAAATGGCAGTGAAGGAACTTTGCCGTACGTGTGCACCATCGGAGTCTACCAGACTAGGCTTCTTGGGCCATTGGTGTGATCCATCAATGGGTTGCAATCGATATCTTGTGGTGGATTTTCATCAGGCGTAGTGCCCTTGAGTGCGGTTGTAACAGAGATAGGTTAAGCTAGAAATGTATAGTCACGACATGTTGATGGACATGAAGTGAACACTAGATTGAGTCGGTCTCATAAAGATAAGATGAAAATAGTAATGAGAACCTTTTTGGTATATAACTTAGTTATTAATTAGCTTCTCACTTTTACTAAGTACTTTGTACTTACCTCATTTGCATTTTCTTTTGTATGCATTGTGGGGTGAGAAGATGAACAGGTTGACAAAGAGTAGTCGACGGCTTGATGACGTTGAGGCCTTGAAGATGCTTTTAGTTTATTTTCCTTGTAAAGGTTTTACTAGACTGGTTGTATCTTTTTTCCTAGGCTTGTTGTACTTTTACTTCTAGACTTTTGAAAGTTAAGTTTGTTCTTTTGAGACCTCATATTGTGTATGACTATTGTTTTTCATCGTTGTAATCTTAACTATCCATCTTTAGTATGGTTGTAATCTATTCTTAGCAAAATTTATGTTTTACCCGAGTCTTTTTAGCTTCCATTTGCTTTTATTTGATACGACGATGTAATGACTTGCGTATAATGTTAGATTTATTTACTGCTATACGTGCTGAGCATTTCTCTTCCGGATAAGGGCTCAGTATCCCGGAGTGAGGCATTACAGTTGGTATCTGAGTGAAGCGTCCTTATTGTCATAGGCTTCTTTTTCTAAGTTAAGATTCCTTTAGACCTTTTTGAACTTTCCCATTCTCTCTTGAGCTTGGTGGTAATACTCGTTAGACTAAGAATCCTTAAACCGTGGTTAGGTTGAATTAAGACCAAGTGAAGAGTCTTCTTAGACGAAGGTTAAGTCTAGTTCTCAGCTAACATCTTGTGTGTGTTTCCCTCAGGTTTTGTTCCTTCTAGGATCCTTAGTAGAAACTCTCTCTTCTTTTGAAGTATCCAAAACCATAACTGGTCACATTAGATTAAGTGAAACCCTTTTAAGTAAAGCTTTGGGATCTGAGACTTATGCCTACAGCTTAAAGTCGAGGCCCTCTTGGTTGATTTCCTTTTTCCTTACTTTCCCTATTGAAATCTCTCCACCTTCTCTACACACGAGTATCTAAGTCTACTTTTGTCTTGGCCTAACTTTGTAGAGAACGACATTTGATTCAACTCTACAAATCCTCCACTTTCTCTTTTCACCATCGCTTGATTTGAGGTTATCAACATTCTTAGACATTTGCTTTGCTTGAGATGGGTTCTATACGAACTTCATGTGTAATTCTATTCTTTCCAAGTACTCCTCAGTCATTTCAACTATTAGTGTTAAAGGTCTCCTACTTTGGCACACAGTTTTCATCATCCTCGTGTTTGCCTTTATCCAACATGAGTGAATGCTTTTGCTTCCGTGTTTTCCTTGCGGGTTAAACCACTTACCGTGCTCCAAAAATTCTGGAAATGTTCCACAGTATAGACTGATGTCTTTTCTACAATTTCTCTTTTTACACCAACTCGATAATTATTATGGATTGTTCAGAAAATTCATGTTTATGCCGGACACTCTGTCCAGAAAATCTGCAACAGCTCCGTCACTTCTTCTTATGTTTTGAACAGGTTAAACAACTTTAAATGACCTGAATTTTTGATATGTTACAGACTAAACTTTTAACTAGATTTTTTTTGTTTGGAATCAAGTTCAAATTCCTTTTCGTTTGACCACAATCTGCAATTTAAGTCAGTGTTTATTAATCTGGAAATTCTGACAGCTTGAGTATTCGACAAAAACGACTGTTTTTGACCAACTTATTTTCATTCAAAAATTCTAATATTTTTATATCACATGGGAAACTCTAGTATTTAAATTTTTTCTCTTTGGATCGTGCTCAAATTCCTCTTCGTTTGGGATACACAATTCGATAATGACAGGTCTGAAATAAATATCATACACAACAGCCTAAAAGAAAATCCTCACCACTTTGACTTAGGATTTGGGCTAAGTGGGTAGTAAGTTACGATTGTTATGTTTAGGAGTTCCCCGAAGTCTGATCTCCTTTTGAGTTAAACATTTTAGTAGGATGCTTGTAAATCTAATGTTATAGTTTCTCTTGCAGTTGTAAACAAGAACCAAGATGCTATCCTCCAGCATGCCATGTTTGATGTTCAGACCCTTTTCGTGCCCTTTTGTAATTATACATTTTCTGGTAATTTATTTCTCATGCAATCCCTCACTTGAGATCTTTAAACTCAACAAATCCTCCGCTTGTTGTCATGAATTACCTTAGAAACATATCGCCTAAAACCCTTCTTCTAAACAAGTTCTTACATTCTCATTTTTTCAAATCAAGAAACAAGTTCTCTTAAAAATTCTACATTGTTGTACTCCCATCCTTCTTTTCAAATTCAAATTTGACTAAGCCTTCTGATGTCTGAACATTCTTCTTACTTGTGTTCATTCTCAGCTCCCCTCCTAAGGGTAGTGTCGATGGTGTAACTATTTCACCTAATGCTGCCTGTTCTTTTAAGGTATGCATATCACCTTTTGTCGGTCAAATTTTTAAGCCTACCATGACATCCCTTTTTAATTACTTACCCTTAACATTCTAGCAATTTATGTCAAACCAGTTTCAAGCAGAAGGTAGACCTTTTTAAGATGCCTTCCGAACCTATCTAGCCAACCAACATTTGAACTCCAAATCTTCTATTGAATTTCAATCTAGATTAATGTACCTTGTACCATTCAGTCATAAATTTCTTTTAGGCCATTTAAAGCCATGAACCGCCAGACACACCTTTTAACTTTCCTTATTATGTTTTGGCATTTCTACTACAATTTTGTTACACTGGTTGAAATGCCTATTTTTGATTTAACCTCTTCATTTCCACATGACGAATAACCTCGAGCATTTATTCCTTGGCAGTGTACTATTCCTCTCGAGTAGTTCAACCTTGAACCCTTGATTTGAATCATCAATGATCATTTAAACATGCTTTGAAAGTGTGAATTAATTCTTTGAAATCAAACCTTATCCGACAATTCTTAAGTGTCGTTTCCTCTTCACTTAAAATCTTGTTTTCCGCTTACTTATTCAAACTTTTGATATTCCCTTACAATTCCTTGAGGGAAATTTCTATTTCTTTTAATTCTTGAAATAACCTCTCTTTGACTACTACAAACATGGGCACTTCTTGACAAGTGTTTTTTTTTTCCAGAGACCTTTTGGTGTACTCGTTTTGTCTACATGGCTTATTCATGTTGAGATTCTTGCTCTCTTTTGGTTTCTAATTTTGTTTAGTCCTTTTGGTGCTCGACCTTGCACCATTTCCTTGCTTCTCAGTTGTATGATGATTCATCTACGATAATCACATGAACTGAGCATTCTCCTAGTTCACCAACATCCATTTCGTTAACCAAATGTTTAACAATCAAGGTCACCTGCCTAATGTTCTCAAGTCCAGTATTCTCTTTCCTTCACAGTTAATGTTTCCAAGTCCATCAAATGATGTCCCTTTAATGTCTCCACTTTCTAAAGGCTTATATGAAAGCTTATTGCCATCCTTTCAAGTTGCCTTTGAGTTCTTTACAGACCACCGTATCTAATAGAATTCCACTCTTTAAAAAACAAATTCATCTCCAAGGTGTCCTTTTGTTTTCCTTTTGGTGGCTATCCTTTGTATTATGATACAATGTCTCATTCTTCAGTTTGGAACCACTTTCAACTTTTCACCAACACGGAATCATCTTGTTTTTCTTGTAACCCTAGCAACCTGCCTTATTTCAAGTGCATTGTACCCTTCCTTGGCTTACCAAGTTGACATACCACCCTGGTACTCCACTTATCACTTTTCAACTTTATTTATTTTCCAAGCTAACCCTAATTGGCATAAGGATTGAATCAAACCGTGAGAGTGAAAGTATGGAAAATGCATGCTCTCCTTTCCCTATGAAGTCTCAGAAACCCTACAGCCAGAATCCTTGCAATCTTACAGTAAGCTTGGGACGCAGTGTAGGAGGTTGAGATCAAAGAAGTGAAGTATGCCAGAAAGTTGTGAGTGAGTTGGGAAGCTCAAGCCTTCAGAACATAGGTCAGCAGAAAAGCAAGTCTGTTGTACTGTTGTTTGTGAGATGCAAGGAAGTTGTTGAGATCATGAAGAAACAAGACAAAGATCCAGTTATCTTCGGTTACAAGTGAGTGGATGGAGCCCAACTAGACAATGGTCATGAGTTAGATGAAGATGGCATCCGTTAGCATCGGTATCAACTTTGGGTTCTGAATGCGGAAGATTGGGAAGGACAATGAAGAATGAAAACCACGAGATTGCAATTGCAGTTCATCTCGAAGCGACCAAGATGTACAAGAGTTGGAACAGTACTGCTGAAGATCTTTCATGAAGATAGAGATGGAAGAGTTGACTACAACAATACTTGCCGCGCCAACATCAAGATGTCAACATTTGAAACTCTGCATGGGGAAAAGGGAAGAACGCGAGTTTTCTGGGATGAAGTGGAACGACGGCAGAATACGAGACCAGAGTTGATACAGCGAGCCAACTAGAAGATTGAAGTGGATCGTCGTAACCTCAGATTGGCTCAAGAAAAGCAGAAAAGTTGAGAAGATGGAAGAAGAAGACGGTTAGGGTCTGAAATGAAGATAAAGTGTATCTAAAGACGTCCCTCTTGTGCCAATGATGAACTAATGGTTAAACATAATTGATGTGGAAGGAAGCTTGACCTCAAAATGGTTGAAGAGACTTTGCCCTACGCGGAAGAATCAAGCACACTTTAGAGCGATAGATGAAGAAGGTTAAGAATGAAGACGTACAACTAGTCTTGGTTCAGTGAAGCAGTCACACAACGGCAGAGACGACATGAGAGTTAGAAGACGGAACGCTTCGCAAAGTCCAGAGTTCAAGTACACCCAGTTACATTCGATTTTCGAGGACGAAACTCCTCTTAAAGGGAAGGGGAGGGTAATGTAACATCCCGACTTTTTAGAAAGGGTAAAATAGTAATTGGGCATACGCACTACGACCTAATTATTATTTATCCCATTTATTTAATTAAAAATGATTTAATTAAAAGGATTTAGTTATTTAATTTAGGAATTTCATTAAATGGATATAAAAAGGAAATAATCCCCCTTCATGTTTCACGTCAATTCTGAAAAGAAAAAAAAGGAAAAAAAAAGAAGAGGACGACGGCAAAGAAGAGGAGCCACGTAGGTTGTGTTTGTTTTGGGTTGAAATTTTTTTCGGAGTTTTTTTAGGTAAAGTGATTGAAGTAATGATTAGAAAGTTTAAGACGTTATTTTGAGATTTGTGTAGATTATGAAATGATTGGTGAAATAAAGTAGAATAATAAATAAAATAATGGTAAAAACAGTAATTGAGTTGATAACGTGAAATGATGAGAGATGATTTAATATATTTTTATTTGTAGTTGAAGATTTGATTGGTGGGAGAATTATAAGAAATGATTGATGATGTGATGTAAAAAAAACTCCCAAAAAAACTCTTGGCAAAACAAACGGAGCCGTAGTGTTTTTGAAAAAAAAGGGAGAACGTAATCTTCAACCGTGTGGCCAATCCGTTCTTCGTTTCAAGATGCCGCAGTACAAGAAATCGATCACTGGATGAAGACGGTCGTTTCCATGCTCTTCGTTTTCTAAACAGTAAGTTTTCTGTTTAGCCTTAGTTTTTGGTATTCGTCGAGTTCGATTCTTTAAAAATTCATATCTTTCTATCCGTAACTCTGTTTCGCAGCCATGAGTAGTCAAAACGATCGTCTTGGAGCATAGATTATACTAAAAATAGTTTCACAGTGAATAATCCAGGTAATATTCTGTTTCACATACTTTTGTATTTCGGGTTTTGCAAGGAAAATATGATTTTAGGGTTTCTTGTTGATCAAATAGGTTTTGGGGTTGAGGATCAACAGTTGTTGTGGTTGCTTTGCGTTTTTATTTTGGGTTTGCTGGCAATTAAGGTAAGAGGCTCTTCCTAATGAATAATTATAGTTTTATTATGTTTAGGTTCTGGTATAGACTGGTGGTTAGAAATCATGTTTATGAGTAGTTATTGTCTATGTTAAGATATGACATGTTTTGAATAGGTTTCATTGTTGTTTTCTGAGTATTTTTTTGGTAAACATGTTTGGTTTGGGTTAGAAATCATTAAGTTGCAGAAAATCGTGTTTAGGGTTTTTCAGGTGCAATGCGCACGCATTGGTCAGGTAGCAGAATAGTCTTTTTTTTCCAGCAGGTCCAATGCGCACGCATTGATTAGCAATGCACATGTATTGATTAGCAATGCACACGCATTGCTGATACAGGATGGACAGAGTTACTTTCAGCAGGTGGAATGCACACGCATTTGGAGGAATGCGCATGCATTCAGCCCGGTTTTGGGGAAATGATGTTTTAAACTACGAGTCCAGTTTTAAATGTTATTTCTTGATCTAATAACACTAAATGAAAATGAACAAGCCTTGATTGAGTTTCTGGTGCATTTTCTTCCGGCACCGAATGTACTAAGCAAGGGAGTTGATGTTCGAGACCGTCGGAAGAGCATGAAAGGCTTGTGCTTTCATGAATTAGTATTCATCAATATCTTTGTAATTGCTAGGCCTTTTCCGTGTCTAGTGGTCTAGGAAAGAGAGTAGTGTATGTGAGGGAGCTTACTTGAAAACACTTTGGTGACTAGTTAACAATTTGTAAAATGCATACTTGATTAGTAAAAGATTAAACAACATGCCACTCTTGGATAGGCACCATACAATATCGCATGTGCGGGCGTGCAGATAAAGCTAACAATGCTGCTGGCCTATAAACTACTAAATGGCAGTGAAGGAACTTCACCATACGTGTGCATCATCAGAGTCTACCAGACTAGGCTTTCGGGGCCATCGGTGTGACCCACCAATGGGTTGCAATCGATATCTCCTGGTGGATTTTCATTAGCCATAGTGCCCTTGAGTGCAATTATAATACAGATAGGTTAAGCTAGAAAGGTATAGTCACGACATGTTGTTGGACATGGAGTAAACCCTAGATTTTGCGGTCTCATAAAGATAACATGAAAATAGTAATGAGAACCTTTTTGGTGTAGAGCTTAGTTATTCATTAGCTTCTCACTCTTACTAAGTACTTTGTACTTACCTCATTTGCATTTTCTTTTGTTTGTATTTTGGTGAGATGATGAATAGACTGACCAAGAATAGTCGACGGCTTGATGTCGTTGATGCCTTGAAGATGCTTTTAGTTTTTGTTCCTTGTAAAGGTTTTACTAGACTGGTTGTATCTTTTTTTTCTAGGCTTGTTGTACTTATACTTCTAGACTTTTGAAAGTTAAGTTTGTTCTTTTGAGACCTCGTATTGTGTATGACTTTGGTTTTTCGTCGTTGTAATCTTAACTATCCATCTTTAGTATGGTTGTAATCTATTCTTAGCAACATTTATGTTTTACCCGAATCATTTTAGCTTCCGTTTGCTTTTATTTGATACGACAACGTAGAGGCTTGCGTATAATGTTAGATTTATTTAAAGCTATACGCCCCGAGCGTTTCTCTTCCGGATAAGGGCTCAGTATCTGGGAGCAGGGCGTTACAATTAGTGATACATATAGTTTTATATATATATATATTATAACAGGGTTCTGTTTTTTTTCAAAAGATGATCAGACTCATTTTTAACGAGCTGGGGATAAGCCTAATTGAAAACCGTTTCAAATAATAGGTTGTATAAATTAAGAAGTATTCCCCTTAAAAAATATCCTCCCCCTCAACCCCTTCCTAAAAAAAAGTACTCCCTCCGTTTTTTGTCGACAAGAAAATTTACATAGATTAAGAAAGTGATTAATTTGTCTGGATTAAAAAGTATCGGGTTGTATTAATTAAAAAGTATTCCCCTTAATAAAAAAAAGCACTCCCTCCGTTTTTTGCTGGGAGAGAAAATTTACACAGATTAAGAAATTGATTAATGTGTCTGGAATAGGATATAAATAACAAAATTACCCTTCATTCCTTGTGCATGGAAAATTGTACCAAAAATTGGGTTATTAAAATGAAGGATAAATATGGAAAAAAAATAATTGATACATTGGATTTGTAAAATGACAGATAAATAAAAATAAAACAAATTTTGAAAAGTGACAGTTAAAAAACGGAGGGAGTAATTTTATGTTGGAAACAAATATTAAATGCACGTGACGAAAGACATGAAAACCAGTCAGCCATTTTTACAATGTATTGAAAGCAATGACACCACAGTCTATCTATTCAAACACTATACTTCGTATGAATTTCAATTTTACAGAGGTCGAAGTCCATTTTCAACTCCTTCTGATTCGGATTTTGTTCATAAATTCGACTATAGAAATGTCGAATTTCGTTGTGGTTCCTAAACGTTAGATTGACTGTGGTTCCATTCACATTGTTCTTTGTTAAAAAATTTGGTACTCACGTATCTCTTGCTTTTATTTGTCAAATGCTCAAATACGAATCACAAATTTTAGATTTACCCTTTGCAATCTTATCAAAGGGACACATTAGTCATACGGATATGTCCCGAGGGTCTGAAATATAGCCATCATTTGTATAGGCTAGATCAAAACTCATGATATATTTTACGGGTCTCAGAGCACTGATTCGACTATCTTATTAACTACATGAGCTTTTGAGTATTACTTCAGTCCTCATATTCCTTGGGTCTCTGAGATTCCATTTGACCTTTAGTCTCTGAGATATGTCTGATCTTAACCCCAAGACACCATATGCATGCTCAAAGGCTTGTGTGGGATGAATATTGTTGGTAGAAAATAGTACTTAGGATATTGACGGATTATGAATAACCCTAAGACACGTAAGAACGTTGTCTTATAAGAGATGTTTCGTCCCACACGATTGTCAATGAGGGATTAAACGAAAATCTATCTCAACATACAATGGAGGTGTTTGATTCAAACAATGACTTGTTTGAATCAAACCCGAGGACACTCAAGTTTTTGGTCTGATGATGCTTTCTGAAACTATGTGAAATTCGTTTGCATGTTGTGCCTTCTTATAGGCTGAAGGAACCCCATAAATGAACAGAGGTATTCTTACACGAAAGGGTAAGGGACATCACCATTCGTATGCAGAAATGCATCAGTTCGAAAACATGAATCCAAAAAAGAGTATGCATTCAAAAATGCATGAAACTCTTCATGAACTGATGTGTGTTGTCCGATTAGCTTTCGGGGGCGTTGTCCCTAAGCCCCCATGAGTTGGCGCTGTCCCTCGACCTCTGTGAAGTGGCTCTGCCCCCTCGACCCATCACCGGGCAGGTCGAACACCGTATCGTTGCGAAAACGTTGATTCGTACGGCAGCTCGTATGCAAACGACTTAAAATATTTATTTATGAAAAAATATCTAACAAATATGGCACGTTCTCAGCCTTCTTAAAACAAACTTGTTAAAACGAGAAATAGATATCAAAGCTTTCTTTGTATTCACAATTGTCTCGAATATATAGTCCAACAAATAATGAATCAAAGAAATTATCGCCCTAATCACACGATCTATGCACATCAATACCACAATAATCATGCGCCTAGAATAAAGTATACATGGAAACAAAGTTTCAAACACACAAAAGCTGAATGAACAGTTTGGAATTGTCACTACTGATCAGAAGACTGAAGACTAATGGATCGAACTCAAAAGACTGAAGATAGAGGGTGTAGACTCAGAGTAAGAGACATGATGACAGAAGACTAGAAGACCAACTTTGAAGATAGTTAGATAAAGAGAAGACCAGTCAAGAATAAATCCAGCTACTTAAAATCAATTTGATGATAACAATTAAATGTTGTTGCAAATAAACTATAGTTTTGATGATGATTCATCAATTTATCATTTATTTTTTCAACCCCATCGATGAAGTGCCATAACTAGCTGTTATAGTGCAAAGCAAAAAAATGTCTAGAAAACCGAAAGTATAAGTTTTATTAGAGTCTGATTATTGTATAGGTTATATCAAACAAGCATTGTAACAGATAGGTTTTAGTGGAATCCAGGACTCAAGCTGAAACTGAATCAAGAATGGTTTGCTGAAGGAACAAACTCAATTGGCCATGTACTAGACTGAAGATTCCGGGCTGAGGGAACAAACTCAGTTATGAAGAACTGGGGGATCAGACTCAGTTTTGAAGACAGAGAACTGAGGGTTTAGACTCAGTTATGAAGACTAAAAGCCAAGACTATAAGGTTGGAATTCAGGTAAGTCTGTGATGGCCTCAACTGAATTTATGGAACTTATTGAATGACTAAGTTACATAAGGACAATGTAAACTTAGTTAATTTTATAAGATGAATATGGTGTACTCTGTCATGGATTTTATCAATGGAAAACAAACAAGTAATAAAATTTATAAATCCGGTATTCCCCAAGTGTAGGGATCGTAGTATAGCGATTAATACCGGAGTCGATCTCAGGGAATCGAGGTTGTTTAATCTAGTTCTTATTAATTCTTCTAAAATTGTCACTACTATTTATTACTAAACCTAAACTAAAACGGAAAATAAACTGGACAGAGGATTGTCAGTCCAAAGCCAGGAAATATCGTTGCGAACAAAATAAATAAATAAAGCTACAACTAAGAAAAGACGATAAAACTAACGAACATGATAATGACTGAAGCAAATCAACATCGAACAAACCATGATCCACCATCCCGCAACCATCACCCCACCAAAGTCAATAAGAAATACAAACATTCATTGACAAGTTTCCTTGGATTAAAATCTTATCTAAAGAAGCGTTTCCTCTCTCGATTTATCACGCCATTATTTAGTTTACCTCTCGGTTTAACTAACGCATTTACAAAGCAAATATACGGATTTAAAACCCTAATCTAACAATATTATCCCTCAACTCTCGTTTGTTGGAACAATGATTGTCAATTTCCTTCCCGATAATCTAACGAATCTATCAACTCTCGTATTTCTAAATTCGATTAACATGCAGCATAAAAACATGAAGGTAGAACAAGTACAACTTGATAAAATAAACGAATGTAAAATCTCATCTTTTCCAGTGATGATGATATCCCTCAATCTCTTTCTAAGATACCCTTGTAACGAATTAACTAAAATTGTGATTCAAGATGAACCTAGACTCCTAACCTAACAACTCTCGTTAAATAGGTTAAAGCTCTAATCTTTCCTATGGTGATCAAGTTTACACCGACTCTCATCATACGGCAAACACCAACAAGCAAACATCTCTCGATTTAAATTGCAAGATAACAATTAAACATGGGAAAGAAACAACTTTTAAATGAAACTTACAAAGAAATCCAAAGAAATAAATCGAGTTGCTGCTGAAACAGGTTTCACAGAACTTCGATCGAAGCTTATTCAACTTCAAGCCATCATCCCGATCAAACAAACGAAATTAAAGGAAAAGAAAAAGGAAAAATCGCAACCCCAGCCACCCCAAAGGGGGCTGGGGCCGCCTAGGGTTCTCTTCTTATGAGTATGTATCAATAAGAGTCAATAATGTATGTCTTAGGGTTGAAATCCATTTGCTATTTATAGGAAAGTAAGTCGGCTGTGCTGAAGTCGGTGTTGGACGCCCGTCCATTCCTTCTGGACGCCCGTCCAGGGTGCTTTGCAAACTTCGAGTCGGGCCGAATCTTCATCAGACGCCCGTCCTATGAAAAAACAAACGTCCATCCGCCAAAATCTCTCAAACTCTAAATCCACGCTCTTCAGTGGACGCCAGTCCACTTACTTAGACGCCCGTCCACGGTTTCTTCATGTGAACGCCAGTCCAGCTCTTCTGGACGCCAGTCCACTGGACTGGGACATCAAACGCACGTTTGCTCTTCTACATGTTTACTCCAAATTCGACCTATACCTTCTTCCTTCCATTTAAATCTCTCATTGGACATCTTTATAGTTCTTTCCATGCCATTCAAATATTCCTACAATCACAATAAACACGTGCAAAAATGTAACATCACATATATATATAGATATTTACCAATAAAATCACATAATTAACCCAATTTTGCACTTAAACACTTTTAAAACTCATTTACTCAATATTTCCATTAAACCCTTACTTTTATATGCAAATCATCAGATTATGGAGGAATTTGTTACGAAATATAACGGTATAAATGACTCTTAACAACTCCCCCACACTTAAACCTTGCTCGTCCCGAGCAAGACAAAACAAAAACTAGGCGTAGTATAACAAAATTCCAACCAAAAATACTTATAGACATTTTCAACAAATATAAAGCATATGTAATAAATTAGACATTCACCCCGGTGTGTGTGCATAGCCATATTAAACTTCCACTAAGTCCACACTTGAATTTTTCTCAAGCAACTTGCAAATACCCATCTAAACCAGCAATAACCGACACTTATAACACGCACCCTACAAAACATAACATGTCCCGAAAAGGATAATAAAATGCGTTTAGGATCTTTCCGACATACTCGAGAGGATAATCCTACAACATATCATCGGTTTATACTAGGGATAGTCAGAAGATAACTAAAGTTCCTACCAACTTTCCATAGTACCATTTGCCAAATTTTCTTTAAGGTTAACTTAATTCCACATATATAGCATATGCCCTCATTCCCAGCAATAGGATGTTTCGTGATAACACCCTAGCTGGACTACTATCATCATCAGCATCGGGAGCTATTGAACCTCATAGTGGTATAGGACATTTCGTGATAATGTCCTACCGCACTCAAATCATTGGCAGCTACATCCGACATACACATATTTTATTCATATTATTCATCTTAGATTGGTATACAAACCTTAAGATATATCCCTCCTATCACATTCAAACCTTCAGATATTCACAGTATATCATACTCCGACTCTAACCACAAACTATTATAATTCTCCGAACATGCATATTAGCACTAAGTACAAAATTATAAGATAATCGAAAATTACTAATCCAAACGGATACAGCTTTATATTTTAGCTCATCGTTTAATATGGCTCGTGAAAAATAATATCGGGTGAAACATCCAACCTACTAAACATACAGTATACAGCATCAATGACTATATAGTATCGTAGTTGAAAATCAAAAACTAGTAAGCCAAGCAAAAAGGAATGTACTCGCTCGAGACAAAACAAAATCTTGAAAATTTTAGCTCATTTGCATAGAAACATAATAAATCAAGCAAATGATATGTAGATACACCAAACCATTCCCCTCCCCCACACTTAAATCACAACGTGTCCTCAGGTTGTGCAGAATATAAAGAATGGATAAAAAATACTTAGCTGATTTGGTAATGATATGAAGATTGGCTGAAGAAGGAAAGATAATCGATCCGCGGTTCCGAGGCACGAGATGTCATATGTATTCCTCTCCAGATTCACTTCCAAGGCTAGCTTAACAAAAACAGCTAAAAATGTACCTGCACCACTTGAAAAACATGGCAGTATCTCTGGGAACACGGGGTAATATAACAAATCACTAAAATATAATGAAAGACAAGAAGTAAGCACATGATATAATTGCTCAGATGGAAAAATCACCACACGAGGAAAACACAAGACACCTGAGCGTCAAATATAAAGCCACAGAAGCTTTACAATACAAATATGGACCAACATGTGCATACAGAAATAAGGATAGAGGACACTACAAAGTAGCAGGGCTAGGTGCACTAAAAAGATAAATAAAAATAAAAAGAAAAAACAGAATAAAATACAATGCAACTAAATGATATGCAACTATACTAAAAAGGAAAAAAGAAAATAAAGAAAATAAACTAGCCCAACTAATTCCATAGATGTCGCCCTAATCTACAATTCAGATTACGCTACGAAACATGTCAACCATAGAAGGAAGGTCAAATATATAAACGTCTACTAAATAACGCCACAGAAGTGCAACAAAATTCGATTATGCAAAGCCACAGAAACTCGCCATGTGAAGTGTAGACGGGAAGATGATTGGACATGTAGACGGCCCCTAAACAACCCTAACATCCTAGATAGACGACAAAAGGAACATCATAAATCAAATTGGAATCACATCTAACTAGGTGAGTTACTCAACATGGACTGCAATAGATGGAATGAAAACCATAACGGTGAAAGAACAGGACATCTACGCATATACAAAGGCCACAGAGGCTCACAATAAAACATCCATGTCAATTAATGAAGCATGTATATAAAAATTAATCAATTATTTAACATGGATTAGAAGATGGAAAGATGTAAACATGCAAGTTTAGAACATCTACGTAAAAATAATTAGCCACAGAAGCTCGTATGAAAATATCCACGTCAAATAAAGCATTAAAAATCAAGTCAAGAAAAATTTGGAACCTGAACGTGCGTTCCTTCTTTCAAACGGGCGTTCGCCTGGAATTTATGAACTGGACGGGCGTCTGGATTAAACCGGACGCTCGTCTAGTTTCCCTAAGACTTAACAGAATAGGTGCATGTTGGATGGACGGCCGTCCACTCACTATGGACGCACGTCTGGTTACCACAAAGAGTGGCCGGGCGTTCACAGAGAGTAGACTCCCGTCTGGTCTTAGCATGATGCACACGAAGAGAAACACGAGCAACCTCAGAAACCCTAGATATAACATCAAAAACCCTAGATACTTAAGAAACCCTAGAAATCCTTTATTTATTTATTTAAAACAGAAAATAGAAAACAATAAAAGGGGGAAAAACGTGTTGAAATCTTCTGAGCCTAAAATGGAAGGGAAAACAGTGGATTTTGACCTCGAAAATGGTGTTGAACGGCCATAGGCGTTCACCACGTCGTCGTCGTCGGAACGAGCTTTCCGAATTGGGGTCCTGCGCGCCAAACGGACACTCGAGCCGAAAGTTACGGCCAAAATACTAACGAGTGCTAAAACGATCCCTTTTATCCAAAAGTTCGATCGCTAAAAACGTGGAGTCAGATAATTCAACCACAGATGTCCCCGAATCAATGTAGAAACTAGAAAGGATAGAAACAAAAACCTATCTACGAAAAATTCGTAACAAAAACAGAAAAATTAATAGAAACTAGACAACCGTACCGATTCCCCGGCAACGGTGCCAAAAACTTGTCACGGATTTTATCAACGGAAAACAAACAAGTAATAAAATTTATAAATCCGGTATTCCCCAAGTGTAGGGATCGTAGTATAGCGATTAATATCGGAGTCGAACTCAGGGAATCGAGGTTGTTTAATCTAGTTCTTATTAATTCTTCTAAAATTGTCACTACTATTTATTACTAAACCTAAACTAAAACGGAAAATAACCTGGACAGAGGATTGTCAGTCCAAAGCCAGGAAAGATTGTTGCGAACAAAATAAATTAATAAAGCTACAACTAAGAAAAGACGATAAAACTAACGAACATGATAATGACTGAAGCAAATCAACATCGAACAAACCATGATCCACCATCACACAACCATCACCCCACCAAAGTCAATAAGAAATATCAACATTCATTCACAAGTTTCCTTGGATTAAAATCTTATCTAAAGAAGTGTTTCCTCTGTCGATTTATCACGCCATTAATTAGTTTACCTCTCGGTTTAACTAACGCATTTACAAAGCAAAGATACGGATTTAAAACCCTAATCTAACAATATTATCCCTCAACTCTCGTTTGTTGGATCAATGATTGTCAATTTCCTTCCCGATAATCTAACGAATCTATCAACTCTCGTATTTCTAAATTCGATTAACATGCAGCATAAAAACATGAAGGTAGAACAAGTACAACTTGATAAAATAAACGAATGCAAAATCTCATCTTTTCCGGTGATGATGATATCCCTCAATCTCTTTCTAAGATACCCTTGTAACGAATTAACTAAAATTGTGATTCAAGATGAACCTAGACTCCTAACCTAACAACTCTCGTTAAATAGGTTAAAGCTCTAATCTTTCCTATGGTGATCAAGTTTACACCGACTCTCGTCATACGGTAAACACCAACAAGCAAACATCTCTCGATTTAAATTGCAAGATAACAATTAAACATGGGAAAGAAACAACTTTTAAATGAAACTTACAAAGAAATCCAAAGAAATAAATCGAGTTGTCTTCTTGAAGCAGTTTCACGAAACTTCGATCAAAGCTTATTCAACTTCAAGCCATCATCCCGATCAAACAAACGAAATTAAAGGAAAAGAAAAAGGAAAAATCGCAACCCCAGCCACCCCAAAGGGGGCTGGGGCCGCCTAGGGTTCTCTTCTTATGAGTATGTATCAATAAGAGTCAATAATGTATGTCTTAGGGTTGAAATCCCGCTGCTATTTATAGGGAAAGTAAGTCGGCTGTGCTGAAGTCGGTGTTGGACGCCCGTCCATTCCTTCTAGACGCCCGTCCAGGGTACTTTGCAAACTTCGAGTCGGGCCGAATCTTCATCAGACGCCCGTCCTATAGAAAATCAAACGTCCGTCCGCCAAAATCTCTCAAACTCTGAATCCACGCTCTTCAGTGGATGCCAGTCCACTTACTTGGACGCCCGTCCACGGTTTCTTCATGTTGAACGCCATCCGGCTCTTCTTTCGACACCACCCACCGGATCGACATCAAACGCACGTTTTCTCTTCTACATGTTTACTCCAAATTCGACCTGTACCTTCTTCCTTCCATTTAAATCTCCTATTGGACATCTTTATAGTTCTTTCCATGCCATTCAAATATTCCTACAATCACAATAAACACGTGCAAAAATGTAACATCACATATATATAGATATTTACCAATAAAATCACATAATTAATCCGATTTTGCACTTAAACACTTTTAAAACTCATTTACTCAATATTTCCATTAAACCCTTACTTTTATATGCAAATCATCAGATTATGCAGGAATTTGTTACGAAATATAACGGTATAAATGACTCTTAACATACTCTGATCTTACAAATAAAGGATCAGATAATGAACTAGGAGTACTTAGTTTTGAAGAAGAGTAGAAAACTGAGTTAATGCTCTAAAAAAACTAAAAACTCAGAAAACTCAGTTTTGACTAAAGCATGAAATAAACCAATCAGAACGTTAGAAATCAAACAATTTTATTGGATGAATCTGTCATTGACAGAAAGGACACTGACATCTGACATGTACTAAGCAGGACCACCAACGGCTATGAAGATTCGAATTTAACGTTGGAAAATCCCTATAAATAGAGGACCTTGCAGTCAAGGAAACGTGTGCAAGTTTTGAAGCTTAAAGCAGAGTTCACAATTTTTATTAAAACAATCTTTGTATAAAGATCACGATTAAGGGGAAAAAGAATTGATAAGAACTCCTGCTAAGTCCATTATTTCAAGATCAAGAAAACTTCAAGTATCCAAGTCTATTCAAGAAACATTCTAAGTATACTATAGTTGAAGAAAGTCAAGATGTTCCAGAAAATGCTCAGACGCTACCATCAAGCTTTGCACCAGAAATTACACTGAAAGTAATGAAGAAGTTATCTTGTCCAGGGTTGATCAAACTGAAAATCACATTGAGATGAACAAAGGAAAACAGGCTATAATTGAAGGTTGTGATGAAGTTAGCAAAGAAAATATACTGATCACATCCTATGAGGTAAATGCTTCTACATCTAACCATTCCAATACCATGGACATTCATAAAAACACAGAGTTCAATGAAACCCTTGACATACTCCTAAAGGAATTAGAGGCAATTCAAAAGAATTATAAGAATTTAATGAAGGAATGAGATTCACTGAAGACTGAAGTTTTACGATTGAATGCTGAAATCAACGTTATCAAATCTAATAGAAGAACACCAGAAGTTAGATCTACTGAGATTCAAAATGATATAGCTGAGGTAATAAATATCACTGAATCAACAGCAAATCCAACTTCAAAAGTTCAATTCAAACCACGAAAGCCATATGGAGACAGATCAGGCTTAGGGTTTGACAATCAACAGAATTCTAAGACTGGACCTAGTTAAGCTACTCCCAAGTTTGTGGCTGCACAAAAGTCTAGACCTCAGAAAACTGCTAAAACTATTAGAACTGATAAGTACCTATCTAAACCTTATGCAAAAACATAAAAACAGGAAGATTAGTTAGTAGCACTCAGCACACTGACAGATCTTACAGAAAAACTCAGCAAAAGGTTAAAAACAACAACATACCAATTAAACCTACTATACCAAGGAATGATTTTCATTCAAGGGATACCAGATTCAGGGGGAAAGGTAGATTCTTTCCTACCGATTAAGCTTGGAATGTTCCTACTCCTATTTCTAGTTCAACACAGTTTCACAAATATCAAAAGATTAAGCCTCAATACAGAGCTGTCATTCTAAGACAAAAGACTTATATGAAACAAGATATATCCAACAATAAGAATAGAAGTATACACAATAATCCTAAAGGTCAAGAGAAGTACTTAAAGGAAATGAATACTCTTCTATAGATGTTCAAAACTCTAGAATAAGAGGCAAGTTCATTAAAAGGAAACCATACACACATGGTTCAAAAACTAATCCAAAAAGACCTAAGAAGGTATGGGTAACAAAGAAAACTTAATTAGTTTTGTAGGAATGAAAACTGACACTTGGAGATTCATCCAAAATGACTCCCAGAAAACTAAGTTTTAGTAAATTTCAACTTATGGTATCTGTTGAAATAGCGTCCTAAACCCAATCGGGTTGGACCGGACCGGATCTGGCCGGGTCGGGTCATTTACAGTCTATTAAGTTCATGTAATAACTTTATTATGATTAATAAAAACACTTTTGTTATTATATATTTTGTTTATCTTCATATTATTGAATATATATAGTAACGCGCTTAGTATTAAACTGGAATAAAGAAACCATGATAATGATTATGGTTGATGAGATCTCTATTCACTTTAATAAGTTTGATACTTAAATGTCTCTAGTCGTATGTACTGTCAAATGGGACATTGACGGTATGATTAGACTAGCACGTAAAATGTCTTCTATCTTATTGAAGATAGGGATAGATCTTGTCTATCTAAGTGTAGAGACGCTTGGACTATACGTGGATGTGTATTAGAGAATGCGTACGTTAGGCTGACCCACTTACATTAAGTTCCTAGTATGTGGCAGTTGTGTAATTATCCTGAGACCGGAGCCTTCATGGTATCACGGTGTGGATTGTCATGCTTTGACAATATTGAGGTTTCCCCTAGCCATGGGCCGATCATGCAGTAGTGATTGGGTGTGATATTAAAGCATGCGTAGGATACATTTTTGTTCGTCCGGAAATCGCGTATCCTATGATTAGGAGTCAATATCCGAAATGGCCTTTTTATAATGAATGTCTAGTTCTCGTGAATCTTTGCAAAGTGGGAGTAAATGAGTTATTCCGAGAAAGCATGATATCCAGATTATAAGATACGATCGTTAATGTACTGACACTCAAGATACGGTCGTATGGATATTATTACAGTGATAGGATTATATTTATATGGTAACTGTTTCACATGGAAAGTAGTAGTCATTGCTTTTGACTCTTTTGATGATTAGGGGTCACGGTGTGTTGCTAGAAGCTATCCGTGATCATGGACTCGACCAATAGGATAAATGTATATGATTTACTTTATGTTCATTTTTCAAATTGTCCTAGGCCGTTATAAAGAACGTGACCTAGTTTACTTTCTGCATTTATCCCATTCTGTTAGCACCCCCCCGTGTGTGGCGGGTGTATTTCTTTATTACATAGATTATTATGTAACAAGAATGGAGCAGAAGATGGAGACCAAAGAAAGATAAAGATTCCATTGAAGATGTCGCATTAAAGATCCTATTGGCGGTTGCAGCTATCTTTAGATTGTGACCCATGGTTTTATCAGTTTGTATTCGAAACCGCACCTAGGAAAAGTCCGTGATCATACAGGTTATATGCGCGGAATGGTGTATCTTTTACTTTATATGGATAACGTAGAAATATGCACGTTTAGATGAGACCATAATTTAATTAAAAATTAATTAAGTGAATTGATTTAAAAATTATTCCCACGACCCAAAATCGAGTTAAAAATTGTCTCCCAATATTATAGTGATGGTGATGAGCCCTTGTTCGGATCCAACTAATTGGCCCTCGTCGGAAGTTGACCTACCTTGGGTATATTGTTATTATTGAGATATGAGATCTCACGAATATTTGGTTTACGACTCGACTATAATCTTGCGGTGATTGGCCCTCGTCAAGACCATCTAATTTTAGAGACAAGAGGTTGACTATCACATAGAGATGTGAATTATCTAAGAGTTGACTAGTCAACCACTGGGAGCCGCATGTGATGCGACTGGAAGGAGTACCTACCTTTCGAAATTGTCTCGATTGATCGGCCCTTGTCGGGAATCAAGATAATTAGATTAGATCCCAGCCACTAAGGAATTAATTAAATTCTTGAAAGCCAATTGGGTATAGTTGGCTAGTGGAGGAAAAACCTAATTGAAAATTTAAAGTGCAATTTTATGGTTTTGTATGCATGAAATTTTACTTATACAATCTTTGCTTTATTGTTGCAGAAATGTCGAACAAATTGAATCTTCATTTTATCATTGAAAACAAATTTGACGAACCAAACTTTCTCGACTGGGAAAGAAACCTCAAAATCGTTTTGAGACATGAAGGCAATGGCTATGTCCGGGACACACCATTAACCAAAGATCCGAAGATGCTACGAAGGAGGAAGCGGTTAAGAAGCATGCAAAACACTTTTCTGATAGTAATGAGGGTACTTGCATCATGCTTGCTTCTATGACGCTGGAACTTAGAAATAGCATGAGTCAATGGATGCTCATACCATTATGGTCCACCTGAAGGAGCACTATACTTCTCAGTCTCGCACTGAAAGGTATGAGGTCTTGAAGGCACTACTTGGTTGCAAGATGGCTCCGGGTTCTCCGGTTGGGTCACATGTGCTAAAGATGATTGTATACAAAGAGAGGTTTGAGAAGCTGGGCCATAAGACGAAGCGTGAGTTAAGTATTGACTTGATTCTACAATATCTACCGGACTCTTACTCGCAGTTTGTGATGAACTATCATATGAACAAGATTGATTGCTCTCTCACTGAGTTATTGAACATGCTCAAAACTGCTGAAGGCACTATTGGCAAGGGTAAGCAAGTGTTGCTCGTGACTTCTTCCAAGGGAAAGAAAAAGGCCCAAAACATGACCAAGAAGGTGAAGGAGGCTACTAAGCCGCAACCTATGATAGCCAATGACAAATCCAAGGATGCTTGCTTCCATTTTGGCCAAACTAGTCATTGGAGGAGAAACTGCAAGGCTTTCTTGAGCACCAAGAAGACTAAGCATAACGATGCTTCGACTAAAGGTATGTTTATGATTGAGATAATTTTTTCTTCTTCTAAGTCTAACCAGTGGGTATTAGATACTGGATATGGTTCTCATATTTGTACAAATATGCAAGGACTAAGAAGGACTAGAGATCTGAGGAAAAGAGAAGTGGACCTACGCGTTGGGAACTGAGCAAACGTTGCTGCCCGAGCTGTAGCAGTTTATTTTCTTTCATTGCCCAGTGGGCTAGTACTAGAATTAAATAATTGTTATTTTGTTCCTACTCTTATGAAGAGCATTATTTCTATTTATGAATTGGAGGTTGAAGGATTTTCTTTTATGTTTAAGAATAAATGTTGTTCTTTTTCACGTGATGGAATATTTTATGGTACTGGAAAACTTGACAATGGTCTCTACATATGAGATATGAATGTTGATATACTTAATAGAAACAATAAGAAAGCCAAAACAAGTGACTTGAATGAATCCTACTTGTGGCATTGTAAACTTGGCCATATAAATAAGAATCACATTTCCAAACTCTATAAAGATGGAATTTTGGATCACTTCGATTACGAATCATTTGATAAATGCGAAGCTTGTTTACTTGGCAAGATGACAAAGTCACCATTTAGTGGAAAAATGATAAGATCCAACGAATTTCTTGAGCTCATACATACTGATGTCTGTGGCCCAAAGTCAAATCAAGCCAAATGAGGATACTCTTATTTCATCACCTTCACTGATGACCATTCTCGATATGGTTACGTATACTTAATGATGTATAAGTTTGAAGCCTTTGAAAAGTTTAAGGAATTCAGAAGTGAGGTGGAGAAACAACTAGGTAAAGAAATCAAGACACTTCGATCCGATCGAGGTGGAGAATACCTAGATGGAGAGTTTGAAGAATACTTAAAGGAGAATGAGATTCTACCTGAATGGACCCCACCCTGAACGCCTCAAATGAACGGCGTGTCTGAGAGGAGAAATCGCACTTTGCTAGACATGGTGCGATCTATGATGAGCTACGCAGTTCTTCCAAAATCATTTTGAGGGTATGCTCTTAAAACATCATCTATACACTTAACCGAGTCCCATCAAAGATGGTTGACTCTACTCCATACGAGGTATATCATAAAAGAAAGCCGAGTCTGGCATATCTTAAACATTGGGGTTGTCCGACTTATGTGAAGAGGATGATGCCCGATAAATTAGAGGCTAGATCTGACAAATGTCAATTCATGGGTTATCCTATAGAAACTAGAGGATACCAATTTTACCATTCGGGAGAACAAAAGGTGTTTGTCTCTAGGACTAAATACTTTCTAGAGAAAGAGTTTATTGTAGATAGGGTCAGTGGGGGTAAGACTGATCTTGAATAAATTCGAAAACCACTTACAGACAACAGTCAATTGATGGAAGTAGAGCAGACACCACATACATATGAGATGCAAACAAGTGCTCTAGAAACATGGAAACCTCAAAGATCCACTAGGGAACTTCGTGAACCCAAAAGGTACACTAGCGTATATCTCATTGATGATTAGGACCCTAAAACTTATGAGAAGGTGTTGATGAGGCATGACAATGACAAATGGCTAGAAGCTAGGAATTCTGAAAAGGAATCCATGAAAGACAACCAAGTTTGGAACTTAGTTGATCCACCTGAAGGAATAGTTCCTATAGGGTGTAAGTGGGTCTTTAAGAGAAAGACTGACATGGATGGTAATGTGACAACCTACAAGGCAAGGTTAGTGGCAAAAGGTTATAAGCAAAGACAAGGAGTTGACTATTATGTAACCTTCTCGCTAGTAGCTATGCTGAAGTCCATTAGAATTCTACTTGCTATTGCAGCATACCATGATTATGAGATCTGGCAGATGGATGTGAAAACAGCTTTCCTTAACGGGAATTTGTCTAAGGAAGTGTACATGGCACAACCTGAGGGTTTCACAAACAATGACGCTAGGATGGTGTGCAAGTTGGAAAGGTCCATTTATGGATTGAAGCAAGCTTCTAGGAGTTGGAATCTTTGCTTTGATGAGACAATCAAACAGTTTGATTTCATCAAGAATGAAGATGAGCCGTGTGTTCACAAGAAGGTTAGTGGGAGTGCCATCATTTTCTTAGTACTTTATGTGGATGACATATTACTCATAGGGAATGATATTCCCATGTTACAGTCGGTTAAAGTTTGGTTACCCGGGAACTTCTCCTTGAAGGACTTGGGAGAAGCAGCCTACATTCTGGGAATCAAGATCTATAGAGATACATCTAATAGGTTGCTTGGTCTGTCACAATCCACCTACATAGACAAGATGCTGAAGAGATTCAGCATAGAGCATTCCAAGAGAGGATTGCTACCCAATTCACATGGAGTCTGCCTGTCGAAGGAAATGTCTCCTAAGACAGAGGAGGAGAGGGCACAAATGAGAAGGATCCCTTATGCCTCGGTTATTGGGTCCATCATGTACGCCGTGTTGTACACAAGACCGGATGTCTCGTACCCTTTAAGTATGACTAGTATGACCAGGAAAATCCAGGTGATGGTCACTGGATTACAGTCAAGAATATTCTCAAGTACATAAGACGTACTAGGGATATGTTCGTAGTTTTTGTGAATAATGATTTGGTATAACGAGGTTACACAGATGCTAGTTTTTAAATTGACAAAGATGACTTAAAGTCACAGTCTAGATTTGTTTTCACGCTTAACGGTGGAGCAGTGAGCTGGAAGAGTTCCAAGCAGGAGACTACTACAGATTCTACAACGGAAGCCAAGTATATAGCAGCCTCGGAGGCGGCAAAGGAAGCAGTTTGGATAAAGAAGTTCATTACTGAACTTGGTGTGGTTCCCTCTATTGAAGGTCCAGTCCCACTGTACTCTGATAACAATGGGGAAATTAATCATTCAAAGGAACCAAGGTCTCATCAGAAGTCCAAACATGTGCTACGGCGCTATCATATGATTAGAGAGATAGTTGATAGAGGAGATGTAAAGATACAGAAAGTCCACCCGGATGATAACATATCTGATCCGTTAACCAAGGCATTGTCGCAAGCAAAGGATGAGAAACATGTTCACATGCATGGGCTTAGGCATATGGGTGATTGACTTTAGGCCAAGTGGGAGATTGTTGAAATAGTGTCCTAAACCCAATTGAGTTGGACCAGATCCGATCGGGTTGGGTTATTTACAGTCTATTAAATTCATGTAATAACTTTATTATGATGAATAAAAGCACTTTTGTTATTATGTATTTTGTTTATTTTCATATTATTGAATATATATATATATAGTAACGTCCTTAGTATTAAACTGTGATAGAGAAACCATGATACTGCTTATGGTTAATGAGATCACTATTCACTTTAATTAGTTTGATACTTAAATGTCTCTAGTCATATGTACTATCGAACGGGACATTGACGGTATGATTAGACTAGCACGTATTGGATGTCTTATATCTTATTGAAGATAGGGATAGATCTCGTCTATCTAAGTGTAGAGATGCTTGGACTTTATGTGGACGTGTATTAGAGAATGCGTACGTCAGAATGACCCACTTACAATAAGTGTCGCAGAATGTGGCAGTTGTGTAATTATCCTAAGACCGGAGTCTTCATGGCATCACGGTGTGGATTGTCATACTTTGACACTATTGAGGTTTCCTCTAGCCATGGGGCGATCATACGGTAGTGATGAGGTGTGGTATTGAAGCATGCGTAGGATACATGTTTGTTCGTCCAGAAATCGCGTATCCTATGATTAGGAGTCAATATTCGAAATGGCCTTCTTATAAGGATTGTCTAGCACTCATGAATCTTTGCAAAGTGGGAGTAAATGAGTAATTCCGAGAAAGCATGATAACAGATTATAAGATACGATCGTTGATGAATTGACACTCGAGATACGATCGTATGGATATTATTACAGCGATAGGATTCAATTTACATGGTAACTGTTTCACATGGAAGGTAGCAGTAATTGCTTTTGACTCTTCCGATGATTGGGGGTCACGGTGTGTTGCTAGTCGCTATCTCGTGATCGTTAGGTATTAAGGGAATTTTTATAATTTGCACTTTATGTCTGCGGCCAACATATTCAGAAGCCTATTGGGTCACACACACAAGAACATCTAGCCGGATTAAAATGCGGTTATACTGATAACCAAATAAGGAAAGTTTATCTCAAGTATAAAGTGTTATAGTGATTAAATTAATATGATGGTATTTATTTATTATGAATAAATGAAATACAACATATTAATTATATTGATTAATTAAAGAATATTCTGGATGCCAATGCATTGGCTATGGGGCACAGATGAGAGTGTATTACGATACACTTGGATTGTGTAATTTAATTAATTAATAATATTATCATATATTATTATTGGGTGTTAATTGATTTTGGAAAAATAGATTTATGGTAATAAGATAAAGATAGTCAATATTAGATATTTGTAATATCTTAGATTTATTTAATATAAGATATTAAATTACAAGAGATAAATCAATCAAAGTGATTTTCCTTATTTTATTAAGAAAATATTTTCTTTCTCATCAATCTACTAGTAATCTTCTCCTAATCAGATTAAGGGCTACAGGGGCACCACTTTCACCTATAAAAAGAAAGGAGTTGGCTAGCTCTTTTGTACATCACAATTCCAAGAGACTAATAGTTCTTGTGAAAAATAAAGAGCTTCTTAAAGAGAGTTTTAGAGAGAGAAAAAAGGTCTGTCTAGCAACCCGATTTTTCTAGTAGCAATCCAAGAAGGATTCCAGCGAGGAGTTCGTGTGGAAATTGATAGAGGCCGGACACGTGGATAGCTCGTGCACATTACTACTCTATTTTGATGGTCAAAGCGTCGATCTATTAGATCAAGCCAGGTAATCACCGTCAACTACTTAACGTGTTTATTGTATTAATCGAAGTCGATCTTGGGATCGAAAATCAATTTTTTAAATTCTGCTGTGTAGACTAGTTGATTTCCTAACAGTATTTATGCTGATGATACTGAGGACTGATGAAGGTGACAAATATAAAGCTAACTGGTGAAACTAAGTCTTGTGAAACAAAACTGACTTTAACAAATCTGAGATCAATCGCTTTTACTGATACAGTCTACGGATGTCAGAAAAAGTTATTACCAACATTGGTCGTAACCGTCGATCCACGCACTAAATGTTACTCTTCCATATCTCTTGGAGAATGACGTGACTTACGACACAACAGCTTACCCATTCAAATTCCACCAGCAAATCACCTTATCAAACCTATTTATACCACTTCACCAACCTCACTCAAACTTTCTCACTCTCTCTGCATCCAAGAATTATCAGAAAAACTTCATCTCCATAATTACAATCTTTCAGAAAACAACCAGAAATCGTGACTAATTACAAAATTTAAGCAGGAATGATCATCTATGTTGATCAATTCCTCACCAAGTTTGACAAATCTGGACATGCAAACCAAATTGTACAAAACATCCGCAAAATCAAAGGGCTGGAAGGCGTGTTCAACATAGACTTGCATAGTTTATGCTTGGAGAGCGTTTCTCAATTCTATGAGAATGGAGGAATGCCAACAAACGACAAGAACATACTGGAGTACAAGAAAACTGTCAATCAAAAGGAGATAATAGTTACTAAAGACACTATTATAAATCATTTTGGTTTTGAAAAATCAACGGATCCACCCATCATCAAAGTAGCCAAAGAGCAAAGTGAAAAACTATGAAAGGAAATAGCGAAGGCACCAAATTCAGAAGTTTCACTTACATGAAGCATATGACTTTTAAAAGCTGAATTTAGTTTCTTAACTCAGATGTTTGCCAAATGCATAATTGGAAATGCTGGAACTTTTAGCAACATCTCTGGCACAAAACTGGACTTACTCTACATCTTTTGGTTTGAAGAAAAGTTCAACTGGCCAAAGTACTTATTCAATCAGCTGATGAGTCAGTTCTCATCTGAGAGCAACCCACGGAAGAAAACTGATGTCAAGAAAGGAAGATTTTTTCAGACAAAGACACTAGCACCACTAGTTCAGAGGATACTCAACCACTTTGAGATTCCCAAAATTGCATTGACTTGAATAGCTGATGGTAAAATCTTAATCGAGTCAGAGAAGACAAAACTTACCAAGAAGAAATTCGATCCAGAGACTGTAAAACAAGCAAGAAAAAGAGGAAAACCGCCAAGAAAATTCTTTCAGGTGAAGAAATTGATACTACTATTGAAAAGTTCAAGGAAAGAAGAAGAAAACTGGAAATTCTTCCTAAAGAGAAAATTGATGAATAAGAGAATCCTGAAGACCCACTTAAGAGAAACTCAAAAAAGTGGAAAGTAGCGTCACTAGAAAAACCTACTCCTTTGAATACTGAAAGTCAATCAATCAAGAAGCAAAAAACTGATGAAGAAACTCCCACCAAGCCAAAAACAATTATTCAGGAGAAATCAGTTTTGCAAACACCTGAAATTTTAGATATCATGGCATTTGAGGATGATATCCCACCAGAAAATGCAGGTATGTTGACTTTGATAAAAAAATAGCACAATCTACACCTCAAAAGTCAGCATCCCGAATAGAGAAGGAAGACTCTATCAAGAAAGCTGAAGCATCCCAGTCTGAGAAACAAGAAGAAACTGAGAAATTTGTACATCAAGTTGTTCAGGATGATGAGACAGAGGAAGTCTATCAAGAAAAGATTGTTTCTGACTAGGAACAACCATTAAAAGAAGCTAAAAAAAGGAGTAGAGAAACATCTTGATGAAGAGAAAACAGTAGAGGAAGAGGTTGCTGAACCTACAAGAGTTGATGAGACAGTTGTTGTCACAACTGGAAAATTGGATGAACCACCTATCACTTCTGAATCTGAAGCTCCTAGCACAACTGAAATTGCTACCACTTCAGAATTTCCCATACAACAACCAGAAACAGATCCTGCAACTGAGATAGAGCAAAGGATCAAAGCATATTGCCAAGATTCGACAACTACACACAATGGAAGCTCAGTTCCATTGGTAATAAAGAAGAAAATAGAGAGCAGGTGTGATGGATGACCCATGGGTCTTTGGACTATTTGACATCACCCATCTTTCACAACATTTTGACACATCAGAATTTTTGAGTAATGGTTATGCCGCCATCAGAGCTAGACATTGGAAGAAACAAACTAGAGCAGGGCAACTTGTTTCAAAGAAGAAAGATGATGATGATGATTCATAGGGTGATGAAGATACTCAGAAAATGATCCTTACGTCCCTGCAAGAAGGAAAATCTAGAAAAGCCAGTGAAGAGAAGAAAGAAGAATCAGAAAAGAAGGGAAAAACTGATGAGACATATGATTCTACTGCATCGGACTCATAGCCAAAGTCTGATTCACAAACTAAAAAGGGAACAAAACTAAATAGAATTGATTCTCCTGCTGATGGAGGAGTTCTGGATGTAACCAAAAGTACAGTTGATCAAGTCAAAGAAATCGATAATGAAACTAAAGAGAAGGAAGTACCAACTGAAATGAAGACACATGATATGGAAACTAAGAAGAAAGAAACTGAAACTGACCCTAAGGAAAATTAAAATGTACCTTCTAAGGGGGAAGTTAGTTAGACTATTGAGCTGAAAGCGCAAGTGGAAAAGTAAATTGAAACAGAAGCTGACATTGTCGGAAATGAACTGCAGAAATTTTCAGTTGGAACTGAGAAGAAAAATAAATTTAAGTCAGTTCAAAGAACTGATGACATTCAACAGAAGATCGATATTATGAGCACACAACTTGTGAAATTCTCAAAACTAATGGTGAGAACCTGGATGTACTTGAAAAGATCATGATAACACAGGAAGAAAACAAAGAAGAAAGAATTGTTCTTTTGAAGGAAGTACAGGATATCAAGAACAATTGTCTGGATACTTTGATTAATATAAGAAAAACGACAATTGAGTCTGAAGCTAGAAAAACTGAGACTCAAGATATGCTTGAGAACTTCGTAAACGACTTTCAAAACAGAGTTGTAATGATTGAGAATACACTTAAAGATTCCATTGTCGCTCAAACCATGTTGGCATCTAACCAACCACATTTAAACTAAATCATCTTGAACTTACTGTCTGGAAATGATGCCAATAAGGGGGAAGCAGGGGATATCTTAAAAGTCAACGCTGATGAAATGAAAGGAGTTATAGAAGCAATTGATGAGAAACATAGTGAACTGAAGAAAACTAGAGATGATCTTACTGATGAGGAAATGGAGTTGATAGTAATGTTTTCACAACCCACTCAAAGGAGAATTGCACTACATCCTCATATTTTTGAAATGTTCAAGAAGCTACCTTTAGCTGAAGATGAGACCAGAGAGCAAAGCTTTTGATAAGTTCTTATGGATGAAGAAAATCATTGTTCACAATCTGAGAAAGCTGAACAAATAGGAAGCAGATGGAACTTTGAAGGAAGCTGAAGACGCTGCAAGGGAAGCTGAGCTAGCATCAGTTAAACAAGTTATTGAAGAACTCCTAACTGATGAAAAACTTAGGAAAAACATGATAAGATTTACTCTCATATTCAAGAACATGTTCTGGTGAAGAACTTAGGAAAAGCATGATAAGATTTACTATCCTATTCAAGAACATGTTCCTCGGGAATACACCGATGGCTGCTTCATGGAAAATCTGGACAAATATCAACAACTTAGATTTTGTACTAGTTTATGAGCCAATGAGAGAAACATCTGAAGCCCTTGGCAGACAAGTTTTGAAGATAGCTGAAGAGAAAACTGAAAGGACATAGTTTTCAAGTCTTTAGTTTCAGTGCTCTACTTTATTACTCATATGTATTCCAAAACAATGAAATGAATAAAAAAATATGTTCAGTTTGCTTGTTATTTTATTTTGTTTTTATCTTTTTGCATTGCTTTTAAGGAGGGTATTGGCATCATCAAAAAGGGGGAAATTGTTGGAAATAAAATATAGTTTTGATGATGATTCATCTATTTATCATTCATTTGTATAACCCCATTGATGAAGAGCCATAACTAGCTGTTATAGTGCAAAGCAAAAATGATGTGTAGAAAAATGAATGTATAGAATTTATTAGTCTGATTATTGTATGGGTTATATCAGACAAACACTGTAATAGATAGATTTTAATAGAATCTAGGAATCAAGCTAAAACTGAATCAAGAATGGTTCGCTGAGGGAACAAACTCAGTTGTCCATGTACTAGACTGAAGATTCTAGGCTATGGAAATAAACTCAATTATAAATAACTGAGGGATCATACTAAGTTTTGAAGACTGGAGAACTCAGGGTTCAGACTCAGTTTTGAAGACTAAAAGCCGGGACTATAAGGTTAGAATTTAGGTAAGTCTGTGATGGCCTGAATTGACTTTATAGATCTTATTTAATGGTCTAAGTTACATATGGACAGTGGAAACTTATTTAATTTTATGAGATGAATATGGTTTACTCTGATCTCACAAATAAAGGATCAGATGATGAACTAGGAGTACCCAATTTTGAAGAAGAGTAGAAAAGTGAGTTAATGCTATAAGAAACTGAAACTTAGAAAACTCAGTTTCGACTAAAGCATGAAATCAATCAATCTGATAATCAGAACGTTATAAATCAAGCAATGTAAATGGTTGAATCTGTCATTGTCAGAAAGGACACTGACATCTGACTTGTACTAAGTGGGACCACCAACGGCTATGAAGATTCAATTTTAACGTTAGAAAAACCTATAAATGGAGGACCCTGCAGTCAATAAAACGTGTGCAAGTTTTGAAGCTTAAAGCGATGTTCACAATTTTTATTAAAATAAACTTTGTAAAAAGATCAAGATTAAGGGGGAAGAGAATTGTTAATAACTCCTGCAAAGTCCATTATTGGAAAATCAAGAAAACTTCATGTATTCAAGTCCATTCAAGAAACATTCTAAGTTTACTATACTTGAAGAAACAAAGCTCACTATGCTAATCATATACATTAAGAAGAAGAAGAAGCTCACACACAAGTTGAATCACTTACTTGATTCAAGTCTCAACTTTGATTCAATCAAAGGTTAGACTATGAAACACCACGGTGGTGTGAAGGACAATTGAGGTACCGTCAGGGAGACTGTGTTTGTGGTGGATGATAACATGCTATTTAGTACCTTAAACTACACCTTTATTTACCCCCAATTTGTGCTCGGGAGAGGAAAGATAATCTGAATATTATGAGAAATACATGTTGATTGCATAGTGAGTGATCTCTAGACGTTGATTCTATATTTGCATAATTACCTAGAGGATTTTGGTGAAATAGTGTCATAAACCCAATCGGTTTGGACCGGATCCGACCGGGTCGGATCATTTCTACTATTTCTTTGTGTTTATACATAGATTAAATGGTTTTTCTGTTGTCATATGCTTGTTCTTTTGAAGAACCAATTATGAATTGTTATTTAATAACGTCCTTAGTGTTAAACTGTGATAGAGAAACCATGATAGGCGATTATGGTTGATGAGATCTCTAATCACTTTAATAGTTTGATACTTAAATGTCTCTAGGCTGATGTACTATTAAACAGGGCATTGATAGTATAAAGAGACTAGCACGTATTAGATGTCTTCTGTCTTTAAGGCGGGGGACGATCTCGCTCTATCGAAGTGTAGAGACACTTGGGTATGCGTGGACGTGTATTAGAGAATGCGTGCGTTAGGTGACCCACTTACAATCATTGGTTGTCACACTATGTGGCGGTTGTGTAATTATCCTTAGGACCAGAGTCTACATGACATCACGGTGTGGATTATCATGCTTTGACACTATTGAGGTTTCCCCTAGCCATGGGGCGATCATGCGGTAGTGATTGGGTATGATTCTGAAGCATGCGGAGTATAAATGTATGGTCGTCTGGAAATCGCGTACCCTATCAGTAGGGTGAATATCTGAAAGGGCCTTCTTATAAGGAATGTCTTACTCTCGTGAATCTTTGCAAAGTGGAAGTAAATGAGTTACTTCGAGAGAGCATGATATCCAGATTATAAGTTACAGTCGTCAATGCTTGACACTCTACGTACGACCGTATGGATATTATTACAGCGATAGGATTGTAAGTTACATGGTAACTGTTTCACATTAAAGGTAGTAGTCATTGCATTTGACTCTTCCGATTATTGGGGGTCACGGTGTGTTGCTAGACGTTATCCCGTGATCGTTAGGCATGAAGGGCATTTTCGTAAATTGCACTTTGCGTCTACGGCCAACATATTCGGAAGCCTATCGGGTCACACACATAAGTTCATCTAGCCAGATTAAAATGCGGTTATAGCGATTACCAAATAAAGAAAGAATTTATCTCGTACTATAAATGTTATAGTGATAAATTAATATGGTGGTATTTATTTATTATGAATAAATATAATACAAGATATTAATTATGTTGATTAATAAAAATACACATAATGTATGTGTGTCGAAATTTATTGTGTATATTGATACACATGGATTTGCAAATTAATTAATCATAGTATTATATTAATTAAAGAAAAACACAATTTCCAAATTTGTAGGGAAATGGACGCCACTTTATTTTGTGTAGGATACATTTGAGTTGTGCAATTTAATTAATAAGATTACCATAATATTAATACTGGATATTAATTAATTTTGAAAAAATAGATTTATGGTAATAAGATAAAGATAGTCAATATAAGATATTGACAATATCTTGGAAATATTTAATATAGGATATTAAATTAAATGAGATAATTCAATAAAATATATTTTCCTTATTTTATTAGGAAAATGTTTTCTTTCTCCTCAATCTACTAGGAATCTAATCCCAATCAGATTGGGAATCATAAGTGGCGCCCCAACACCAATATAAGAAAGGGGTTGGCTAACTCTTTTGTACAACACAATTCCAAGTGCTAATAGTTCTTGTGAAAAATAGAGAGTTTCCTAGAGAGAGATTTATAAGAGAGAAAAAGTCGGTCTAGCAGCCGAGTTTTTCTTGTAGCAATCCATGATGGGGTTCTGGCGAGGTGTTCGTGTGGATCACCGGTAGAGGCCGAATGCTTGGGCGGCTTCGTGCAGAAACTAAAACCGTAGACAAAGCGTCGATCCAATTGGATCAACCAATGTATTATTTTGTCTACTTCTTTTATGCTTGTTTCTTAAACGAAGTCGATCTTGTGTAAAAGGAAATCAAAATTTTGAATTCCGCTGCGTTCCCGCGTAGATTTCTTAACACTGGTATCAGAGCAAGCTTCGAGCTTAAGTAATAAGCATGTTATTTTTTGCGTAGTTAATTTTATCGTTCAAATCACGTAATTAAAAGATGAAAGATTTTTTATTCGTAAATCGATACGCAAAAAGAAGAAAAAAAGGGGATCTGGTGGTGCTCGGCCGACTGGCGGTGGCACTACCATCGGCGGCCAGTCGGCGGCGGCGGCGGGGCAATCTACTTCCGCCATCGGTTGACTGATCAAATGTGGTGGATCCCTAAATTTTTGTTTTGTGTATTTTGTGATTCAATATGGTTCATAGTCGTGATTGATAATATCTCTTTCGTTTAGTTGTGTCATGTGGCTAACTAATGGTTCAAATAGTTTGGGTCATTGGGATGCCACATAGTATTGAAATAATAATGGCCTTTCCAACTTTGTTTGGAATAGGGCTAGGCCCTTTCCAAATAATTGATTTGGGAAAAGGCCTAGGCCTAAACCACTTTCAAAATTTTGATTTTGGAAAGTGGCCATGCATATTCACCAAAATATTGGACATTCCAAATTATGTTTGGAATATGCCTAGGCCCTTTTCAAAATATTTGATTTCGGAAAACGCCTAGGCCTGGGCCCTTTACAAAATTTTGATTTTGGAAAGGACCAAGGGAGATGCCTTTTGGTTTAGGAAATCAAATGCATCCCTTTTGATTAGTAATCAAAAGGAAAGAAACAAAAGATACCTAATTTTAATTTTGATTTATTTTTGGAATAGTTCTAATTAATTAAAATTAAAATTGAAATTGGTTTAAAATTAATCGTTAATTTTATTTTGATTAAAATCATTTAGTTAACTAAATGTTAATTAGTTAATTGATTGGATAAAATTAGTTAATAGATTAAACATTAATTGATTAATCAAGACGCAAGTAGTTAAATTTTTAATTTTATCTTTTTCTTAAGATGTTATTGTATGGATTAGATATAGTAGATATAATATGATTATATGGACTCGACCGATAGGATATATGTGAATGATTTAATTTTTCTGTTGGTTTAAAAATTGTCCTAGGCCGTTATGAAGAACGTGACCTAGTTTATTTTCTGCATTTATCTCATTCCTCTTAGCTCCCCCCATATGCTGTGCATTTATTTTATTAGATAGAATTAAATGTAACAAAAATGGAGCAGAAGATGGAGACCAAAGAAAGAAGAATAAAGATCCCATTGGAGATGGCGCATTAAAGATCCTAATTGCGGTTGCAGCTACCCTTATATTGTGACCCGCGGTTTCATCAGTTTGTATTCGAAACCGCACATAGGAAAAGTCCATGATCATACCGGTTACTTTACGCATTTATTTATTTTGTGCTTGTATTTATTTTATTTGATACGATAGATGAATGACTAGGCACGATCTAGATAATGTGTAGGATATATGTCTATAGATATGGATGTATATTTGATGAGACTGTAATTAAAATTAATTAAGTGAATTAATTTACGTAAATACTTCCACAACAAAAATCAAGTCGAAATATTATCTCCCAATATTATAGTGACGGTGAAGAGCCCTTGTTCGGATCCAACTGATCGCCCCTCGTCGGGAGTTGACCTACCTCGGGTATATCGTCATTATTGAGATATGATCGTATGAGATCTCACGAATATTGGGTTATGACTTGACTAGAGTATTGCGGTGATTGGCCCTCGTCAGGACCGTCTTATTCTAGAGGCAAGGGGTTGACTACCACATAAAGATGTGTATTGTCAAAGAGTTGACTAGTCAATTACCAAGAGTCACATAGAGATGTGATTGGTAAAGTGTTACCTACCTTTCGAATTATTCCGGTTGATCGGCCCTCGTCGGGAATCGGGGTAACCAGATAGGATCTTTGCCACTAAAGAATTTTGAATGATTCTTGAAAGTGAATTGTGAGTAGTTGACTAGTGGTACCAAAATCATAAACTAAAGACCATTTTTGATTTTACATGTATAAGAAACAACACTATTTTATCTTTATTTTTATGTTGTAGTTTTTAGCAAACTTTTATGTTTATGTTTTTAATCTTGATTAATAAACCAAATTATGACTGTTTGAGAAACGTTCTCAAAATGGTTAAGTAAATTTTAATCCTTTTAAAATAAGCAATGACGCGAGCAACTCCGTTATAGTAGTTAGAGACAAAGAGACTACATATTCAATGTAGTGCTCCAAAACTTTAATTATTAAAGAAAAGCAGAAGCTCATGATGTTGGATACGATCCAATATGTTCATTCAGTTATACGATGACAATCAATTCAAACGTTGGATAAGAATGACCTGACCGAATTTTGGAAAAGTTGTTTTCAAAATTGTAAGATTTAAGTATCGACATAATTCTTTTATTATTGCTTAAAGGTTAATTGTATAGTCAATGTTTTGAATACGATTCAAAAGGTTAAGTGAACTATTCGATAAAGTTTAGATTTTCTTTATGAAAGGAAATTAAAGACAGAGATCTTGTGATCTTTCTTAAGTCTTATGGAAAATAAGGGCAAGTAATTAATAGAGGACTTATTGAAGCCTCTATCATAAGCAAGCATGTTGAGTCAAATCTATCAAAACTCAAGTCAACTCTTAGATATATGATATCCTATGAGTGTGATTAAATTAAAAAGATTAAATACATAATACACTTATATACGGAAAGTGAAGCGAACATTGCGACTTTTTCGGTTTTGTGTTCTGAGTCTAGTAAACTGATAAGGGAACTAAATAAATGTTATTATGTTCTGGTTCTTATGATGAACACAAGTTCAGTTATTTGTTAGGATTTAGTAGACATATTCAATTGTAAGGAATAAATGTTATTCCGATAAAGTTGAAAGGTCAATGAATCAAACATACTAGATTGATGTCACTATATAGTTCATATAGGTGAAAAATCTCAACTAAATATTTGTATGGATGTTATCCTTGATTTATTACTGTTCTAGGCACATTATCTATGGAAGGGAAATATGTAACCAAATGTCATTCTGATGATGCTGAACCATATGATTATGAATCATGTGGTTTATACGTATCTTATCCAAAGAGGACTAAAATACCCTTTTAAGAAAAGGTTATGAAACCTAGAAGATTGACTAAAGCCTAAACATATTGATGTTTGTTGGCTTATGACAATTTATACCATAAACAATTGTTTATCTCTCTCTTGGACTATTTTTAGAAATAGTTTAAAGTACAACAATTTGGAAAGCCTGAAAATTCGAGCTAGTACGAATATGAGATTGATGAGCTATTTAAGAATTAATCTTCAATTGGGTTGGAGTAATTAATACCTGAAGGGTGTTCCAGAAGTTGTCTGAAATAGAATCAGATTCTCCCTTGAAGGATACCATATTTGGGATACACAATTAGATTGTGTTCCTAAATTGTAAACAACACTTTATATGATAAAGGTGTGATGCAAGCCATGAGAAGTATCCCTTACCCGTTTCGGGATAGTGCCCTTATACTTAACCGAGTTCCAAAAATAATGGTTGAATAAATTCCATATTAGATATGGAAGGCGATAATTTCGAATCTATCTTAACCGATGATTTGAAATTTTCATAGGCAAAGTCAGAAAGGCTTGGAGCCTAGTACGACATATGCAACTTTGTGGAATGTCTTAGCAAGTACGCTAGATATCATTTACTTGTCCATGGAGCAAAGGTGTTTGTCTCCAAACATGCTATCTTCTAGATGAAGTGATTCTTCCAAAATAGACAGTGGGATGTGAATAAGATCTCAAAAGAGTTTGAGAACCACAAAGATACATTCAACCATTGGAACATGAGTAGACACCGCATAGCGATGAGGTGTAGAACACTGCTCAATGCACACAAAAGTTCTGCAAGTCTGTGGATAACCTCAAGCCTGAAAAGGCTGCTGGTATGTTCATCTAGAAGAATGAATATCTCACGACTTATGAAAGAATGTTTGAAAGGCAAGATTGAGAGATATGTCCTGGAGCCATAATATCTGATTAGATTCCATCAGTGACAACCAGGTTGTGAACCTAGTCTGTCTTACCCAGAGGGAATGTCCCTGAAAGGCTGACATGGATAGTAATATAATTACCATAAGGCTATAGTATGGCTGAAGCGTACGGGGTGTAAACCTTGTAATTATCCTTATGCTGCCAGCTGAGCCTAGTTCTATTCAGACGATGCTTGTTATAACTTCATATCATAGCTATATGATAGTATTGAAGACGTTGGGCAAACAACTCGATGTTCATAGACAATAACATGATATGTGAGCCCATGAGATCCATTTATGGACTCAAACAAGTTTCTCTAGAGGATTTCTTTGTTTGATAATCAAAGGAGTTTGATTTAGTCAAAAGAAGGATATGGCCAATGTGCAAGATGGATAGTGGGAGTGTGTTACGATTTTTGAGTAAGGTATTGGATATCTCCCTCATGAATTATCACCCCATGTCACAGTCAATTAATGTTTGGTAGTTCAAGGTCTTTATGAAAGCACTTGGATTAGCAGTTCTTATTTTTGGAAATAAGAATCTATAATGATAGATCTAACTACTGTTAGATTATAGTTTACCTATATAGATGTGATGCTAAAAGAGTTTAGCATAGATTATGACAGGAGACACTGCTAGACGGCGTTCTCAAGATCTGTCTATGTTAGGATGTTAGTCCTAAAGATAAGGTGAAAGATGATGCTTATGGAGGTTTATTTTACTCATAAAAGTAATGCCAGATGTTCATCGTCCATGAACTATCATGAACAAGTATGAAAGTAAATTTGGTGAATGTCGAGAATATCCTTAAACAAGTTAAGGATGGTTTCCTAGTTTATCGAAACTTGGAATCAGATAAATATAGTTATACAGACGTATATCCTGAGTCTTATGAAGGCAAAAAGGAGCTATAGTTTGGGTTTGCAGTCACTTGGATTAAGTGATACGGTGAGCTGGAAATGTTCTTGGCAATGGGTCACTGTAAATTCTACAACTTAGCCAAAAACACATTAGTGCCTTACAGGCGTAGCGGGAGCAGTACATGGATCTAGAAGGTTCATTCCTGAACCTTGTGCGGTTCTTTCACCTTTTCTATATACCTGATATAGTAAGTGGATTCATTGCTTGAAGCAAGAACCAGGGCCTCGTCAAAGATTCTTGTGTGTGTTGAGGCAGTTCCTTTGACTTGATCATTTGGAGCATGATATGAAGATAGTCTGAGTCCTCATGGATAGCGATCTGTACATGGCTAGGGCTGGTTGCGAGTATTGCATGAGATTCTTGTGTTTCAACTTGGCCTTGTGTGTGCGAGTGATTGGTTTTAGGCCAAGTGGGAGATTGTTGAAATAGTGTCCTAAACCCAATCGGGTTGGACCGGATCCGACCGGGTCGGATCATTTCTACTATTTCTTTGTGTTTATACATAGATTAAATGGCTTTTCTGTTGTCATATGCTTGTTCTTTTGAAGAACCAATTCTGAATTGTTATATGATAACGTCCTTAGTGTTAAACTGTGATAGAGAAACCATGACAGGCGATTATGGTTGATGAGATCTCTAATCACTTTAATAAGTTTGATACTTAAATGTCTCTAGCCTGATGTACTATTAAACAGGGCATTGATAGTATAAACAGACTAGCACGTATTAGATGTCTTCTGTCTTTAAAGGCAGGGATAGATCTCGTCTATCAAAGTGTAGAGACACTTGGACTCTACGTGGACGTGTATTAGAGAATGCATACGTTAGACTAACCCACTTACACTGTTAAGTGTCACACTATGTGGCTGTTGTGTAATTATCCTTAGGACCGGTGTCTACATGGCATCACGGTGTGGATTGTCATGCTTTGACACTATTGAGGTTTCCCCTAGCCATGGGGCGATCATGCGGTAGTGATTGGGTGTGATACTGAAGCATGCGGAGTATACATGTATGGTCGTTTGGAAATCGCGTACCCTATAAGTAAGGTGAATATCTGAAAGGGCCTTCTAATAAGGAATTTCTTACTCTCGTGATTCTTTGCAAAGTGGAAGTAAATGAGTTACTTCGAGAGAGCATGATATCCATATTATAAGATACGGTCGTTAATGCTTGACACTCTACGTACGACCGTATGGATATTATTACAGCGATAGGATTGTAAGTTACACGGTAACTGTTTCACATGAAAGGTAGTAGTCATTGCATTTGAATCTTCCGATGATTGGGGTTCACGGTGTGTTGCTAGACGCTATCCCGTGACCGTTTGGCATGAAGGGCATTTTCCTAATTTACACTTTGCGTCTACGGCCAACATATTCGGAAGCCTATCGGGTCACACACATAAGTTCATCTAGACGGATTAAATGTGGATATAGCATTAACCAAATAAGGAAAGAATTTATCTCGTACTATAAAGGTTGTAGTGGTAATTAATATGGTGGTACTTATTTATTATGAATAAATATAATACAAGATATTCATTATGTTGATTAATTAAATATACACATAATGTATGTGTGTCGAAATTTATTGTGTATATTGATATACATGGATTTTTAAATTAATTAATCATAGTATTATATTAATTAAAGAAAATCGCAATTTCCAAATTTGTAGGGAAATGGACGCCACTTTATTTTGTATAGGATACATTTTAGTTGTGCAATTTAATAAATAAGATTACCGTAATATTAATATTGGATATTAATTGATTTTGAAAAAATAGATTTATGGTAATAAGATAAATATAGTTAATATAAGATATTGACAATATCTTGGAAATATTTAATATAGGATATTAAATTAAATGAGATAATTCAATAAAAGACATTTTCCTTATTTTATTAGGAAAATGTTTTCTTTCTCCTCAGTCTACTAGGAAGCTAATCCCAATCAGATTGAGAATCATAAGTGGCGCCCCAACACCTATATAAGAAAGGGGTTGGCTAGCTCTTTTGTATAACACAATTCCAAAAGCTAATAATTCTTGTGAAAAATAGAGAGATTTAAGAGAGAGAAAAAGTCGGTCTAACAGCCAAGTTTTTCTGGTAGGAATCCATGATGGGATTCCGGTGAGGTGTTCGTGTGGATCACGGTAGAGGCCGAACGCTTGGGCGGCTTCTTGCAGAAACTACATCCGTAGAGAAAGCATCGATCCAATTGGATCAACCAAGGTATTCTTTTGTCTACTTCTTTTATGCTTGTTGCTTAAACGAAGTCGATCTTGGGTAAAAGGAAATCAAAATTTTGAATTCCGCGGTGTTCCCGCGTAGATTTCTTAACAGATTTGGTTCTATTCTACTTTGTTTTACGTGTTTTATAGGTGTGCCTTATTCCGGAGCAGCTAAGGCGTGGATCTGAGCCAAAGAAAGTCATAAGGCCGAGTTGAAAGAGTCCAAGAAGAGATCTGTCAAAGAAAAGAGTTGAAGTTGGACTCGATAGCCCGAGGCCCACCACCGACATATCGAGTTCTTGGAAGACACGAAATTAGCCCTACAGTGTTTTACTAGGTCGGTTAGGGTTTTATTGAGTCATATGTCGGCTATATTGCCAATATAAAGACACAGATTTTGATTGTATCATATACTCTCATATACTTGATACTTTTCCTATTCAATTATTGATGAAATAAAGATTTACCTTTTTCAATTCTAAGTTGTTTTTCCGGTTTCCCTCTTCCACGTTGTCTCTACCTTGAGTAGATCAAGTTAGATCTCCATAGCCGAAGGTATGAATCTTGAACGTTCCTTTATGTCTTAGTTATGGTAGATTTACTTGTTTCTACGCGTTGTACTTGATATGAATATGTAATGACCCCGTAATTTTCCGAAAGTAATCATAATGAAGCAATGTAAATCCAGAATTAAGAACCACCGCACCCGATTCAGCGGCTGTCTATACCGGTGAATCGAGGCAAATTTAGGTCACCTTAATCTGGAGATTCAGCGTCAGCTACGTTGATCGACATGTTTAATTAACAGTAGGTTAGATCTGGCTAATCTGGTTATTGTAATCGTATACACGAAGGACAATAAAGTGAAGTGTTAATTAGGACAAAGTCTAGATCGATCTCAAGAAACGTGCTAGTCAATCCACGATAGCTGCTTAGGGAGGTTCTCGGTCTTGAGCCGGCACTTTTTACTACTTATTGCGTGTGAGTTGAGACAACCAAGTAAGGAGGTTAACTGCACATAGACGTTTATTGTCCTTTCAATGGAAGTAGACAAGGTTAAGAGACTGCACCCGTAGATAAAATTTAATTAATAACTTCTTTTGATTGATTCGGGGAATAAACGGGGGAAGTACACATAAAGATTAGTTACACCAATTTGTGGGATAGGTTGGGAAGGGAGGAATACCGTGTTTATTTCCATTCTTATGTTGGTCAATGACCGTTTGTGTATTCTTAGTTAGATTAAGTGCGTTTATTTCTTAGTTGCATTGTCTTGGTGGGATCGACCTTGATTTGTCGTTGCTATACTATGACTTGACCTAGTACTCTTTCTAGTATAAGCGACTGTTGGACTTATTTTTAAGTTTTAGTGATGAGTGCCAGACTAGCTGTTATTGAGCAAAGGCAAAAAGATGTCTAGATCAAATGTATAAGTTTATTAGAGTTTGATCTTGTATAGTTTTGATCAAACAAGCACTGTAAAAGCTCAGCTGACTTACATCAGCAGACTAGTCTAGATCAGTAGGGTAGCTGAGTCAGTAGACTAATCAGAACCTCTTCAAGACCGGCGAAGGTGAGGCTCAAACTCAGTTATTGAAGGCTAAGGGATCAAACTTAGTAATTAAAGTCAAGGATATGGAATCAGAATTTAAGGAAGTCTATGATGACCTAAACTGATTACATATACCTTGTGTACAAGGTCTAAGTTCCACAAGTAAAGTGGTGATTGGAACTTAGTTATGTTCAAAAAGGTGTAATCTAACTTCATAAATAAAAGTTAGATAAAAGACAGTTAGCTGAAGTGTTTTTAAACACAACAAATTATGGATGAGCTCACTAATGTGTATATCAGCAGACTTATGTTCTTAGGAACCTGCTGGACACATATTTTTATTCAATCAAAGGCTACATTGGAAGATTACAAAGAAAGGGACAGCTAACAACCTCTGATTTATCAAACAATTCAATGGTTAATATTAAAGGGACGTTGGAAAGATTCAGACCTTTATCCAATAGATACAAGTCAAAGGGTGGAAAGACTATAGACTGTCAAAAAGGAATCTGACAGTGTCAGTCCTAGGAACAGTCAGAAAAAGCAAGTCAAGATGGAGACAAATCCAAAACGGCTATGTTTGAATTTCTAACATAAGTCACAAGGACTTCTACCTATAAATAGAGGACTCCTAACTTAGACACAAGTGATGATTTTTTATGAAAATTAAGGATATGTCTTGTGCAATCAGAATTAAATCAAGAAAAACACCCTGCTGACCCTACTGAGCATAAGGCTACGGATCCAGTACAATTCTTCAAGTGTAATCTGCATTCAAGCTACATCAAGTTCACACACTTGAAGACATCAAGCTGCTGATCATATCATCCTAATCAAGCTGCTGAAAGCTGAATCACTTACTTGATTCAAACTTTCTTTTACAAGGAATCTACTGAGGACAGTGAAGCACATTTGTGTCAAGGACTGTTGTTTGTGGCGGAGCTGGTGAAGAGGAAATCCTACCCTTCAAGGACCAGTGGAAGACTTTGGAGCAGCAATCCCACATGTTCTAAGTGTTCAGTTTCTGAAGCCATAGTTATTGGTGAAGGACAAGCATCTTAGGGATTTTTGTAACAGCTACCTCAAGAATCTCTAGTGAATTACCTCCAACATCACAGGAGAAGAGTGGACTGACAGGATTACACCACCTGGAACCACTATAAAATCTGCCTACTTACTTTCTGCATTTATATTCTGCATTCAGTTTATCTAGCACATCAATCTACTGAATCTAGCAACTGAATCACACACACATACACTACTTAGTATCTAATACTTGGTATCATATTTAACAACAAGTAATAAGGCTTAATTTTTGATATAATTCCGCTACATAAATTCAGTAAACTCAATAGTCGTGAGACTATCGAGTGTCGTGAGACTCTTCAAGTATCATCAGTCATTTCTTGAAGTTCTTTGAGTTTGTTAACTCCAAAAAGTTTTAAGTGTTAAGTTTTTTCACCCCCCCTCTAAACTTAACCAAATCCTTTTCAAGGGACCAACAATTGGTATCGGAGCAGTGCTTCTGTTCTGAAGTAATCCTACTTGTTGTGCTTGTGAAAATACTTTGAAAACATTTTCATGTTTCTGATTTTCAAAGCTTTGCATCATGGATAACAACCAGTATGCTAGAACAATGTTCATGTGTTCTTTAGATCGTTTTGATGAGTATAAACGCCGTATGCTGGCTTATCTAGCTGCAACACATGATGAAATGATGGATGTGCTGACAGATGGACCACTGGAGATTACCAAGTCTATAACAGTGGGAGATGAGACACAATACATTCCAAAACCAAAAAGGGAATGGACTGCTGAAGATAGAAAAAGAGAAAATCTCAACAATATTGCTATTGATATTATATACAGAGCTTTGGATAGCAATATGTATATGAAGGTGAAAGATTGCAAGACTGCAAAGGAACTTTGGGATAAGTTGCAATTAATCTGTGAAAGCACTGATGCAATCAAAAAGAACAAGATTAGTGTGGCAAAGAAGAAGTTCCAGGAGTTCAAAATGAAACCAAATGAAACCATTGAACAAATGGAGTCAACATTCAATGCAATCATGGATGAACTCACCCTACTGAGTGTGAAGTACTCAGAAGAATAGATAAATTCAAAAATCTTGGAAGCATTACCTGCAAAAGAAGTTTGGGAGATGAATGTGACTGCTATAGAAGAAATTAGGAGTTTGCATGAAGAAGACACCTTCAAACTGTTTTCAGATCTTAAGGCCATTTAATTTAGCAAAAAGCTTGTAACTGAGACTGAAAAAGAAGAGCCAAAAGCCACTGAATTGGCTGCTTCACATCAAGAAGAAACATCAGGAGCTCAAGATGATCTACTGGATGAGATGCAAGAGCAGATTGCCCTACTGAGCAAGAAAATTAGAATGAAATCAGGAATGGGTTCTCCAAGGAATTTCTCAAAGAAATTCAGTGAAAGGAAGAAGGATGAATCAAAGAAAGATAATGATTACTTGTGCTATCATTGCAAGAAACCAGGACACTTCAAACCTGATTGTCCTGAATTAAAACATAAAAAGGAACCTGATTATCTTTGCTTTAATTGCAAGAAACCTGGACATTTCAGACCTGATTGTCCAGACCTACTGAAGACCAAGAGCCATCAAAGAAGATCTAGCAAGAAAGTTATGGTTGCTAAAGATGAATCAGGATATGAAGTAGAATCAGAAAAAGGAAATGAATCTGATGATATTGTACTTGTTGCTGAGATGGAAGATTATGCTTTAATGGCAAATATGGATGAAACATAGGAGGTATACAATTATGTATCTATAATCACTCCTGCTGGAAGTGATTGTGAATCAACATGTGGTTCAAATCCTAAAAATTCTGACAATGAAGAAACTTTGGATGCCATCCTTAATCAACTGAGGATAATACAATCAGGTTATGAGATTGTGAAGGCTGAAAAAGAAGCTCTTCAATCATAAGTTGAAAGATTAAATTCTGAATTAAGAGTTCTCATAGAAAAGGAAAAAGAAGTTAGATGTAATCAAGATACGCCGCTGCTTATGTACATTCGATGAGCTGAGTCTCACTTTGAACCATCTTGTTCCTCCACTGCATTCAAATCTGGAATGCCTTATGGTGATTGAACATGGCTTGGATTTGGAACTCAACAATCCAGTAAGAGTGGATCCAGTAAGGTCACTGAACCTAGTACTAGAATTAGTCCTAAGTTTGTGCCTGCACAAGATCCAACTCCCAAAAGGGTTGCTGAGGTAGTAAAGCCTACTGAGAAAGCTTCAAGGAAGCAAAATCAGAAGTCAAAAAAGTCAACAGCTCCTAATAAAAAGAATAAATCTAAAAATAGTACTACTGTGCCTTCTAGACATGCTGATAGCAGACCTGCTACCAAGTCTGCTGGACCACAAAAAGGGAAAAACCAGAAATATTCCAAGGATAAGAATCCAAAATCCAAAAATGCTAATCATTCAAGGGCTACTTATCTCAGGGGGAAAGGTAGATTGTTCCCTACTGATGATGATTGGAATATTCCTGCACCTACTGCTAGAAACAACAGATATAACCATGCTGCTAGGTTAAAACCTAAGCAATGGAATCAAAGAGAGGGCTCAAGAGAGGACTTATACAAGACCTCAAAGGCAGGGACCTCAAAGATACTCCATATTACAGTATGTTCTAATAGACAAAGAAACCTATGGTTATCCTAGTGCTTCTAACAAAATAAATCACTCTAAACAGCATTATATTCCAAAAGGCCAGAAAGCATATGTGAATCCTACACAACCAATTGCTAGACCTTATGGATGTGTGGAATACATGTATGAACCAAAGTATGATACCTTTCAAAGAAGACCTTATGGAAACTTGCCAAGGGTCATGCTTACCACTGACCATTATGGACCCAAACAGGTTTGGGTACCTAAAATGCACTAACTTTGTTTTGTAGGGTGTCTGGTACTTTGACAGTGGATGTTCCAGACATATGACAAAGAATAAACACTGTTTGTCAAATTTTGTGGCAAAGGATGGTCCAAGAGTGAATTTTGGCAACAAGAACACACCAGGATACACAAGAGGATATGGCACACTTGTGAGAAATGGATTATCAATCAGGAATTTTGCATATGTGGAAGGACTGGACTACAACCCACTGAGCACTGGACAGTTTTATGACATGGGATACAAGGTCACTTTTGACAAAAACACTTGTATTGTCATTAGTGAAAGAGGTGATCAAGTTGTGTTAGTTGGATGAAGACAACAAAACATGTATGTTGTGGATTGGTCTACTGCTGTTCCAGAAACATGCCTGATTGTGCATACCAAGTCAGAACATAATTGGTTATGGCATAAGAAGTTAAATCATCTAAATTTTGATGATATCAATCAGTTGGTAAAGAAGAAAATGGTGATTGGTTTACCTGAGATCACATTCAAGAAGGATGCTATATGTGATGCATGTCAGCAAGGTAAACAGAGAAATTCAAGCTTCGAGTCAAAGACTAAACAATCAACAAAAAGAGTTTTGGAGCTGATGCACATGGATCTATTTGGACCAGTAACACCAACAAGTGTAACAGGAAATAAATACACATTAGTGGTTGTGGATGATTATTCAAGATACACTTGGGTGATATTCATGAACAAGAAAAGTGAAACACTTCAAAAGATGCCTGAACTATTGAAGAGATTACAGAATGAGAAAAGTTTGACAGTAGTGAAAATCAGTTCAGACAAGGGTACTAAATTTCTCAATAAAGTTATAAGAGAATATTGTGAACAAAATGGTGTACGACATCAACTGGCTGCTGCTGGTACACCTCAGCAAAATGGGGTTGCTGAAAGAAGAAATAAAACTCTAAAAGAAGCAGGAAGAACTATGATTTGTGAAGCATTGCTACCTGAAAGATATTAGGCTGAAGCAGTTAATATAGCATGCTATACACAAAACAGAACATCAGTGAACAAGAAGCTGCTGAAGACACCTTATGAGATTTGGAATGGAAGAAAACCTAAAATATCTTATTTCCATCCATTTGGAAGCAAATGTTTTATCTTGAATGATAAGGAGCAATTGAAGACATTCCAACCAAAATCAGATGAAGGAATTTTCTTGGGATATTCTTCTGTTAGCAAGGCATTCATGGTACTGAACAAAAGGTCACTAAAATATGAAGAGACAATCCATGTTGTGTTTGATGAACCTAATTTCACTGGTATGGAAGATGAAGCTTGTGAACCTGCTAAGAATCAACAAGTCACTGATCCAGAATGTGTTGAAGTTTGGAAAGGTTTAATGACTTAAAGGTTTCTGATTCTGCCCCAGCTGAACACCCTGCTGGTAATACTACTGATGCAACAACTGAAGCAGTTCAAGGATCTGCTGAACCCCCTGTTGAAGAAACAGTAGACCCTACTGAAGATGATGTTCCTGAGAATCAATCTAACCAGAATCCACAATGGTTAAGGGATCACCCTGCTGAACAAGTTATTGGCAACATACAGCAAGGTGTGAGGACTAGAAGACAGTTAGAAGCAATGTTTACTTGTTTTCTATCTCAAATAGAACCTAAAGTTTTTGAAGAAGCAATATCAGATCAAGATTGGATAATTGCTATGCAAGAAGAGTTGAATGAATTTGAAAGAAATCAAGTTTGGACACAAGTGGAAAGACCTAATCATGCAAATATAATTGGTACAAAATGGGTATACAGAAACAAATTAGATGAATCTGGTACCATTGTAAGGAATAAGGCCAGACTAGTAGCAAAAGGCTATTCTCAAGAAGAATGAATAGATTTTGATGAAACATATGCCCATGTTGCAAGATTGGAAGCTATTAGATTATTTTTGGCATATGCTTCTTATAAAAACTTCAAGGTATATCAGATGGATGTCAAAAGTGCATTTTTGAATGGCATTCTGGAAGAGGAGGTCTATGTTCAGCAACCTCCTGGATTTGAAGTTAAAGATCAAGTACATAAAGTGTATAAACTCAATAAAGCACTTTATGGTGTGAAACAAGCACCAAGTGCATGGTATGGGACTCTATCTCAATTCTTGGTGGACAATGGTTTTACAGAAGGTACCATTGACAAGACTCTTTTTAGAATCAATGAAGGAAACAACACACTGCTGGTACAAATTTATGTGGATGACATAATATTTGGTTATGAAAATGAGTTGCTTTGTGAAAAGTTTGCAAATCTGATGAAATGTAAATTCCAAATGAGTATGATGGGAGAAATGAACTACTTTTTGGGATTGCAAGTCAAGCAGATGAAAGATGGAATCTTCATTCATCAAACCAAGCATACCAAGGAACTACTGAAGAAATTTGGTATGGAAAACAGCACCAAAGTATCAACTCCTATGCGTACAAACATTAGATTGGAAGAAGACAAAGATGGCAAAGATGTTGATCAGACCTTATACAAAAGGATGATAGGCAGTCTGTTGTACCTCACTGCCAGCAGACCTGATATATCCTTTGCTGTAGATGTTTGTGCAAGATTTCCATCAAAACCTAAAGAAATTCATTTAGCTGCAGTAAAAAGAGTTCTCAAGTATCTAAAAGAGACTTTGGGAGTCGGGATATGGTATTCTAAAGATGGAAGCTTCAAAGTTATATCCTACTCAGATTCTGATTATGCTGGATGCAAGATTGATAGAAAAAGCACCACAGGAACCTGTCAATTAATGGGAAATAGACTGGTCTCCTGGTTTAGCAAGAAACAGAATTCTATATCAACTTTCACTTTGCTTGAAAGTGAATATATTTGTCGCTGAAGTTGTTGTGCACAAATACTGTGGTTAAGACAACAGTTAAGGGATTATGGAATTGAAGAAAGAGAAATTCATATAATGTGTGACAACACAAGTGCAATTGCAATCACAGAAAATCATGTTTTGCACTCAAGAACCAAGAATATTTATGTGAGACATCATTTTATAAGAGATCATGTTGAAAAGAAAGATGTGGTAGTTCTTTATATCCCTACTGAAGATCAACTTGCTGATATTTTCACTAAACCACTAGATAGGGAAAGATTTGCTAAACTAAGGACTGAACTTGGAATTATAAAAGTTGACTGATACATCTTTAATCAGCAGTGTACTGGAATTCACCTAGGGGACTAGTCTTTCCTATGTTGGGTGAGCTCACTTAGCAGATTATTCATTGGTATCAACAATTCCATGTACTTATGTTTGGACAATTGAGCAAATGAAGTTGCCAAGGGGATTGGTCTTTGTCATGTTGGGTGAGCTCACTTGACAAATCAATCATTGGTATTAAACTTCATCTTGTATTATCAATTGAACAAAACAAGGAGGAATAGAAGATCAGCAGAGTAACCCTATCAAGAAGTCTTTGAGGCATAATTGTCGGCCAGGTTCTTGAGCCAGCCAAGGTTGAAGGAAATTTTAAACAGTCAAACTTACAAAAGTTAAAAAGAAAATGGCGGGATATTTATTATATCATTGTTACCATAGTTACACGATCTGACGGTTACAAAACATTATGAAAAATTAATGGGCCACGTGTCAAGACAGCATTTACTCAGATTTAATCATGTTAATCCCACAATACGTGCTCTGACAGTTACAACTACCCTATGTCTATATATACAGACCTGCACACAGAAGTTACTTACAAAAACTCAAATTGATTTTCTCTGTGTATACACTGTGTGAACACAGATTTGCAAGCTATTGATATTTCAAAGTGTAAGAGGTTATGTGACTGACTGTCACTCTACTGAACTTGCCATCAATATTGGACGAAGAATCAGACGGATTGCTGGGCTATAAGGTGTTATCAACAGAAGATTGGAACGAATCTCTTATGTCAATGTGTTGGAATTTTGGAGAAACATTGTCATACATGAAGGCAGAGAGGCCTTCACTACAACTGTTAATGGAAGAGAGATTGAAATATCTTCAGACCTACTGAGGGAAGTATTTAAATTTGCACCTGGAAACAATGCACCCACCAATCCAGAAGCAATGAATCTACCAAGAATGAGGTTTTTTGATTCAATAAAGACAGATGATACAATTGCTTCAAATCTGGGCATTAATGTGAAGTATATTGGTTATGAGTATAACTTGCTGAGCAAATTGATTACAAAGACCATTTTGGGATTTGTTGGGAGTCTAGATACATTTTCTAGACCTAAAGTAGACCTGTTGATCATCATCTGCAGAAGTATGAAGTTTGATTGGGCTGGATTTTTTGTACACTACATGAAGAAGGTGTTTATTGAAGACAGAGATGGTATAAGGAAGTCCAAGGTGAAGCCCTTAGGTCTACTGATTCAGACCTTGTTGAATCATTTTTCAGACACCTGATATCTTATCTGAAAAGATTAACAAATCCAGATACAATCCAGAGGTTGCTACTCCTATTCCTGGCTTGAATGATGAAGAAGATGTAGATGTTGTGGCTACACAAAGTGATGATGATGGTGGTGATGATGATGCTGGTGGTGAGCAGATTAAGGAAGTTGATAAGTTTGCTGCACCCAAGAAGACTGTTAAGAAAATAAAGGCTGCTGATACAAGAAAAATAATAGAAATGTTAAAGCCTATGAAGACTAAAAGGCAAAAAGCAGAGACTGATGAGTATGCTGAGGCTCCAGCTGAAATTGAGGTTATTGACCCTGCTGTAATTGCAAAGAAGAAGACTATTGCTGAAATCTTAAAGGAGCAACAGAAGTAAGCCGGTAGAAAGAGGAAAGCTGCTGAAGCTAAATCAGAGCAACTTTCCAAAAGAATGAAAGAGATTGCCAAGAAAAAGAAACATGGCAAAGGGAATGAATTGAGGACTCTGGAGGCTCAAAAGGAAGAAGAAGAATCAGAGGCTATTGAGGCTGAACCCTTAAAAATTATTAAGCCTACTGAGAAGTAGAGGTTGTTATTGAGCAACCTACTGGAGAATCACAGCAGGCTGCTGCACGTGAGCCTGTTGTAGAAGTTGCTGATTCTTCCCCTGTAAAGGCTGCTAAGCCTACTGAAGCTACACAAGTTGTTGTTGAGCAACTTATTGAAGAACCACAATAGACTACTGAGTCAGTACCTGCTGTGGAAGTTGAAAAATTAGTACAAGACCCTGCAAGTTTTGCAAGAAGTCAGGGGGAAGAGCAATCTGTTGCTAACCCTGCTGATGAGCATGTTAGTCAGGGGGAACCCAGTGTGGAACAGATGGATGTAGTAGGTACTAATATACAACCTAAGCAACCTACTGACCTAGAGGCATCTGTTGAAGAAACTATGACTCTACTGGTTGAGACCTTTGGAGGTCAGCAGAGTGGACAGACAGCTCCTAGAAAGCCAACCATGCCCTTTGAAAGAAAAGAGAAAAATAAGAAAGAAGGGTATGTTGATCCAAAGCTCCAGCTGGTAGCTGATTACTTTCAGTGGAAGTTTGGTTTTTATAAGAGACAAAAGCCAGCTGCAGAACCAATGACAGATTTTGAGGATTGGGCTTTTGAGAAATTAGGAGTGGAGAATCTGCTGGATTTGGTTGATACCTCTCTGTTGGAAGCTAGATTGATAGATCTCCTTGATCAACAAAAGAAGGAATAGGGTATCAAGTTCAGAGATCCTAGAGATGAATCAGAGAGTGATGATTCATCATCTAATTCTGGTGATGATCATCCCTCTGGTCCAGGAGGAGTTAGTGGGACTGCTTTATTAAATGAACCAAGTGTACAACAGTCCACTGATATTGGTAGGTCTGCTGAGGGCCAGCAGACTGGACAAATGGATGAGGATGTGGAAAGTATCACCATAGATGGTCTGGAGGCCTTAATAAATGATGGGATAAATTCTGTGGGCAACAGACTGGTTGGTGTTTCAGTTGCTTTATTTGTTGAAGAACCTGCTGAGCATACTGATGATCAGCAGACTGTAGATCTGGAACAGGAGGTTCAGGCTGCTGAGACTCAAACAGCACCTGAACAAAGGTTGGAACAGGAGGTACAGGTTGTTGAGTCTCAAACAGCACCTGGAAAAAAGTTGGAACTATCTTTGGGTTTGGAGGAAACCCCTGCTGTTGTTGTTGAACAGGCTGCTGTAGTGGAGCCTCTTCGGAGACAAGACCACTTTGTAGGAAAGATGGTCGACCTGCCGCTGTTATTGATGAGGATGAGCAGCTTGTGGACTATGACTACAGTGATGAGGAGTTTCAAGTGCCTGAGGAAGAACCTATTATTGATGAACCTCAACAGACATTTGTACCAGTTTTTGAGGAACCTGCTCTTGATCCTATTCTGGATGAATTCCAAGGACCTAACCTGGCTGGAAGGGATGTGAGCCTTGCCATGGTTGTCAGCAGACAGAGAGCACAATACAATGTTGAAGAGCCTGCTAATGAAGCTGCTGGACATATGGCTAGAGGAATGGCTGGTGGAGTACTAGCAGAGATTTTGGATGAGTTGAGGACTGTCAGAAATGACATTACAAGGTTAAGAACTCAACTTCACAGGCAAGAGCAAAGATTTGAAGACTTGATGAATTTAACGGAGAATAGAGGAAGAACTACTGAAACTGTTGCTTCCAATATTACTTCCACACAATATGCTCTTGCTGACCTTGCTCTGGATGTAAAGGGGATCAGACAAGGAAATACAATGAAGGAGAAGTTTCTGAAAGATCAACTTGAAGCCATCCACCAGAAACTTGATAAGCTTGCTGGAGCTCCCAAGTCAACTGTGACTGAGCCTGCTGGAACACCTCAACCTACTGGATTGGATCCTAAGATTACTGAAAGGATCAATCTACTGGAGCAAACTATGCAAGAACGGATTACTGCAGTTGATACAAGAACTGAAATTATGGAAGGACAACAGAGTACTCTAGTCACCACACAGGAGAGTGTTCATGGACTGTTGTCCCGTTTTGTTGATGATGTCAATAAGGGGGAAGAGAGCCAAACAGCAGTAGCAAAAAAGGCTGCTAAAATTTTTGCTAAGAAAAGATGGGAAGATGACACCAATGCTTTTAGGGAGCCTGCACTTGGCAGACTTCCACTTACTGATGATCTTCTCAGAGAATATAAGAAGGTCTACAACAGCAAAAGAAGACCCTACCATGATAAAGGTTTCCATGAGGGACTTATTTCCTTTCTGGGACTTAAGTTTTGGGAAACAAGGGTTAAAGCCTTGAGAGCTGCACATAAAGGTAGAAGAGGTGGAAGAGGTGGTAGAGGTGAAAGGAGTTTACCTACCACCAATGCAAAGGAGTCACTGAATGAATTTAAGGAAGTTTACATGCGTTTAGGCTTCAGAGTACATCAGATCAATCTCACTCTGCCTGAAGCATGGAAATGGTGGAAAGAAGTGAATCCTCACATTGATTTCTCTCTTATTGAAAATGAATGGATGAGAGAAATGATCAGAGAGATAAGAGTTTATCAAGAGCAAGTGGAGAAAGCAAGGGAAGAAAGAGAAAGAAGATAATAGATCAGCATACTTACAATTGCTTTACTTTTTGCTGAATCTAGCTTGTAACACTTTTGAACAACTGATTATAATGAGAATTGACTAAGTTTGTTCTGTTTTTGTTTTTAATCTTTTTGCTTCGTTGTTAGGAGGGTATTGGCATCATCACCAAAAAGGGGGAAATTGTTGGACTTATTTTTAAGTTTTAGTGATGAGTGCCAGACTAGCTGTTATAGAGGAAAGGCAAAAAGATGTCTAGATCAAATGTATAAGTTTATTAGAGTTTGATCTTGTATAAGTTTGATCAAACAAGCACTGTAAAAAGTCAGTTGACTTACATCAGCAGACTAGTCAAGATCAGTAGGGTAGCTGAGTCAGTAGACTAATCAGGAACCTGCTGAAGATTGAAGGCTGAGGGCTCAAACTCAGTTATTCAAGGCTAAGGGATCAAACTTAGTAATTAAAGTCAAGGATATGGAATCAAAATTTAAGGAAGTCTGTGATGACCTAAACTGATTACATATACCTTGTGTACAAGGTCTAAGTTCCACAAGTAAAGTGGTGATTGGAACCTAGTTATGTTTAAAATGTGTAATCTAACTTCATAAATAAAAGTTAGATAAAAGACAGTTAGCTGAAGTATTTTTAAACACAACAAATTATGGATCAGCTCACTAATGTGTATATCAGCAGACTTATGTTCTCAGGAACCTGCTGGACACATATTTTGATTTAATCAAATGCTACATTGGAAGATTACAAAGAAAGGGACAGCTAACAACCTCTGATTTATCAAACAAAATCAATGGTTAAGATTAAAGGGACGTTGGAAAGATTCAGACCTTTATCCAATGGTTACAAGTCAAAGGGTGGACAGACTGTATACTGTCAAAAAGGAATCTGACAGTGTCAGTCCTAGGAACAGTCAGAAAAAGCAAGTCAAGATGGAGACAAATCCAAAACGGCTATGTTTGAATTTCAAACATAAGTCACAAGGACTTCTACCTATAAATAGAGGACTCTTAACTCAGATACAAGTGATGATTTTTTATGAAAATTAAGGATCTGTCTTGTGCAATCAGAATTAAATCAAGAAAAACACCCTGCTGACCCTACTGAGCATAAGGCTACTGATCCAGTACAATTCTTCAAGTGTAATCTGCATTCAAGCTACATCAAGTTCACACACTTGAAGACATCAAGCTGCTGATCATATCATCCTCGATCAAAGGCAAAAAATTCGAATCACTTACTTGATTCAAACTTTCTTTTACAAGGAATCTACCGAGGACAATGAAGCACATTTGTGTCAAGGATCGTTGTTTGTGGTGGAGAGCCGTGAAGAGGAAATCCTACCCTTCAAGGACCAAGTGGAAGACTATGGAGCAAAGAATCCCACTGCTCTAAGTGTTCGGTTTAAAGCCATAGTTATTGGTGAAGGACAGGCATCTTAGGGATTTTTGTAACAGCTACCTCAAGAATCTCTAGTGAATTACCTCCAACATCACAGGAGAAGAGTGGACTGACAGGATTACACCACCTGGAACCACTATAAAATCTGCCTACTTACTTTCTGCATTCAGTTTATCTAGTACATCAATCTACTGAATCTAGAAACTGAACCACACACACATACACTACTGAGTATCTAATACTTGGTATCATATTTAACAACAAGTAATAAGGCTTAATTTTTGATATATTTCCGCTGCACAAATTCAGTAAACTCAACGATCGGCAGAGACTCTTCGAGTGTCGGCCAGACTCTTGAAGTATCGGCAGTCTTTGAAGTTCTTTGAGTTGGTTAATCGCAAAAGTTTTAAGTGTTAAGTTTATTCACCCCCCCCCTCTAAGCTTAACCAAAGCCTTTTCAAGGGACCAACAGCTACCTCACGCATGACATCAGTGGAGCTGGTGAAGAGGCAATCATACACTTCAAGGACCAGTGGATCAGGCTTAGTGATACAACAATTCCACCTGTTAGGGACTAAGGCACGAAGATTGTGAAGCAAGGGAATAGTCAAATCGTTATTTATTTTGTATCTTGTAAAATTAACTCAAGAATTTAGTAAATTTCCTCCAACATCACAGGAGAAGAGAGGACTAACAGGATTACACTACCTGGAACCTCTATAAACTTTGTGTTATTTACTTACGCACTTACTTACAATTTTTTTATACCTATGCTTGTGGTTTTTTTATTGCATTGTTTAGCATTACAAAAACTCAGCTCACACTAGCAAAACTGAGTTCTCACACAGCATATTTCAAAGGAAACTTAACAACTAATATTTCGAACATTTAAAGGCTTTCATATAAATATTTTCCCTTTCATTTAAATCAGTTGTAGAAAAATTCAGCTAGACCTTTTCACAGCTTAGTTATATCAACTCCATAATATTGTAAGTACCAGTTTTCTTAAGGGAAAGTTTTATTCCCCTCCCTAAACTTGTCACAAGGCTTTCCAAGGGACCAACAAATGTGTTGACAACAACTTAGAGAAAACATGGTGTATCAAAGTAAAAAAGAAGATCAAGTCAGAAGAAATGATGTATAGAATCAATGGAGTACAGAGCTTGGATCAGATCATAAGAAAATACAGATCAGATAACAAGGTTTACAACAATCGAGAAGATCAGATTAGTTAAAAAGATTCAGATCAGAAGAGAAGGATTAGATTAGAAGAGAAAGACCAGATAATAATGTAAGTCAAAATGAAAGCAGAAATGACAGAAGATCAGATCAAAAGAATAGACTCAGATCAAACGGGAAAATAAGACCAGATCCGAATGAACAAATTAGATGACTGTAATTAAAGATGAAACTTGAAACTCGATTACAAAGGATTAAGATCAAATTCAAGACAATGACAATGATGAGCAAGCATTTAATGCGGCCTAGAATAATACAGACACTACAATCAAGGTTTGACAATGTTAACAAAGAAACAAAAGGGAATATTATATCCTTACATGTCAGAAACAACGGCTAATTACTGGATGATCAAGCAACAAGTATCCGAAAAATCCAAGTATTTATCAATGATCTAAAATGATTATTTTATCAAAAAGCAATTCATTTGAATAGATGGACAATTCAGCTGAGTAGAAGACCACTTCATACAGAACAATAAAATCAACTTAGTAAGAAACCATGACTATAAATACAGATACTTAGAGAAGATTTCGAGAGAATTTCATATTCCATTCATTGAGCATAAGAGTAATTATTACCAATATTCAAAGCACTTAATAGCTAAATCCAGAAATTCAAGAGATAACAAAATCCAAAGCTTAAATAGAATCATTTGGACTGCTACTCTTGAATCTTGAGAAAAATCTGAAGCTACCAAGTTAATTCTAGCAAGCTCAAAGGATCAACTTCTTGATCCAAACTCTCACTCCCACTTGATTTCATCAATATGAGTTAATCCGTGAAGCCATGCAACTGTGAATGATAGAGATTCAGTGAAGCAGTTGAAGATTGTCAAGGACAAGAAACTGAAGCAGTTGAGGCTATGAAGGAGCTTGTGATAGCTGTTGATGATTACTTCGAAGGAATAACCGAGTTAATTAGCGAGGCAGTTGAGAGATTTGTGAAGGACTAGTTGCTCAAATAATGAAGCAACTGTGGGTTGTGAAGGATTATTGTCATTATTGTAACGGTGTAACAAAAACGATAGTGAATTTATCCATCAACACATGAGGAATGGATTACAGGATTACACTACCCTGAACCACTATAAACTTTGTGTTATTTACTTTTAGTACGTTACATTTAGCATTGCAATTTAGAATTCATGTAGCATACGTTGAAAATTGATTTAAAAGGCTTAACATTACGCTTCATAAATCAGATAAGTTTAATTAAAATCCAACAAGTTTATTCAACCCCCCCCTCTGAACTTGTTTCAAGCCTTATCTCGGGACCAACAATTGGTATTAGGGCAGTGTTCTCCTAATCCAAATTTCTATACAAGACTCTATCTCATATCTTATTGTCAGTTGGAAAGATCATCCGGTTTTAAAAGCTTGTTACATCATGTAAACTCATAACATCATCAGTATGTAACTTTTCAATTAATTTTATTGGAAATTCATGGTAGATCCTGTTAGTAAAATCATTTCATTATGTGGTAGCCCGAGCTAGCATCAGTGCTATACACTATGCTATGGCCTAAATATGGGTGGGGAATACTCGCTTCTCTGGTCATATAAGACTCCTTCAAATATTTATATAAACTTAGAAGTTACCAGTCAAATTTTTGACCTTTTAAAAACTTCCACTAGCTTGTAACTTTAATAAGACCCCAAAGGTCAATATGAACAAGCTACGATACTTCTTCAGCTCCATTACCCTTTCCTGATTGAAAGGTTAATTAGTCATTTTCCCTTTGGGACAAGGTTCTTTATACTGGAAGATAAGAATCACACTTCTCTCAAACATACCTTAAATAAATATGCTGATGATGCTCAAAATGATACACCTTACGACATTAATATTTCACTCATTCTAAGCTAAAAGTAGTAGTTTTCGACCATTTATATGAACCATTTGAGCCGAATGTCATAAATCGGGTTCATGAGTCAAGTAATTTGCATTTAACATTTATTTTCCCCAATTCAAAATTATTTCATGTATTATTGGACAATTTTCAGGTTATAAGGATTGGCAAAGCATTGAAGACGGATTATGGATCGGGTTTGAAAAAAGAAACAGACCTAGGTTGTTCCAGAACCTTCAGTTAGGTCGGTAGAGTGGAAAAAGACAAAAATACCCCGGATCCGCGCGACGCACCACCACAGTCGCGGGAGTCCAGAACCTTCGAAACCGTGTTTTCTTGAATGAGGGGTAGATTTAGGTGTTATTAAGTCGGTTTATATAACTATAAATAAGTGGCACCAGCCACGAATTTCAATGTACAATTTTCCACAATACAAATACATTATATTCAATAAAAGTTCTCTGTCGTTCTTTTTCACTATGAGTTCTATCACGGATCTGACGGATTCGTCGCCTAGGGAGCGATCTGAGGAGGATCTGCACTCGTCTTTGAGGGTATCATTTTCCGGCTTTCTAGATGTAGATCTATCGTTATTTCCTTGTGATTAGTATGGTTTAATTGTTTGTAGTTGTTCTCCTATGTAGTAGTTGATTTATTTTACCCCGTGAATGTTTAGATCTGAATCGTTGGTGAAGAAATCATGAATGAAAGGTTTCGTTCTTTAGAGCCCACGACGGTCTTTATCGTGGCGCCGAATACCTAGTAAACTCTAATTCATGATAATCGGCGCTAGCTACGTCTGATCGACAGATTTAATTTACATGTTGTTAGCCCAATCAACTATATGCATGTCATCATAAATTAACATGAAGTACGATATATTGAAGTGTTAGTTAGGACATTGTCTTGATCGATCCTTAGGAACGCGCTAGTCAATCCACAATAGCTGCTTAGGGAGGTAATCAGTCTTGAGCCGTCTAGTCCTAATTCTTATTGCATTTGAATTAATACAACCAATGAAGGAGGTTAATTGCATATAGGCACCTACTGTCCTTTAAATGGAAGTAGCGTAATATTAGGGATTAGCCCCCAGAGCTGTCAAAGATCTAAAATTCACCAACGGGGATGATTGATGCATGATGGGGGGATTAACTAATCACTCATAGTTATAACTAATCGTTATAAACTCATAAGGATATACTTGTGTTTGATCTTGCGCGTTATTGTCCGACCTTTACTTCTATGTTTTATAGTTGGTCGTAGATCGTAATTGTGACAGTTCAATCAAGGTTAACTTGTGTGTTGATCCCTTGAAAAGGCTTTGGTTAAATTTAGAGGGGGGGGGTGAATAAACTTAACACTTAAAACTTTTTGGAGTTAACAAACTCAACAACTTCAAAGACTTCAACGATACTTGATGAGTCTGTGACACTCGATAGTCTGGCATTTGTTGAGTTTATCAATTTGTGCAAATGGAAATATATCAAAAATTATGCCTTATTACTTGTTGTTAAATATGATACCATGTATTAGATACTCAGTAGTGTATGTGTGTTATTCAGTTGCTAGATACAGTAGATTGATGTGCTAGATAAACTAAATGCAGAATATAAATGCATAAAGTAAGTAGGCGAGATTTTATAGTGGTTCCAGTGGTGTAATTTTGTCACCCACTCTTCTCTCTGATGTTGGAGGTAATTCACTAGAGATTCTTGAGGTAGTCATTACAAAAATCCCTAATTTGCTTGTCCTTCACCAATAACTATGGTTTCACAAAATCTAACACTTGGAACAGTAGATTGTTGCTCCAAAGTCTTCCACTGTCCTTGAAGGGTAGGATTGCCTCTTCACCAGCTCCACCACAAAAAACAGTCTTTGACACAAATGTGCTTCACTGTCCTCAGTAGATTCCTTGTAAAAGAAAGTTTGAATCAAGTAAGTGATTCAGCTTTCAAAGCAACTTTGATCGAGATGATATGATCAAGACTGAGGTCTTCAAGTGTGTAAACTTGATGTAGCTTGAATGCAGATTACACTTGAATAAATTTACTGGATCAGTAGCTTTATGCTCAGTAGAGTCAGCAGGGTGTTTGATCGAGTTAATTCTGATAGCTCAAGATAGATCCTTATTTTTCTTCAAAAATCATCACTTGTATCTGAGTTAGGAGTCCTCTATTTATAGGTAGAAATCCTTGTGACTTATGTTTGAAATTCAAACATAGCCGTTTTGGATTTTTCTCCATCTTGACTTGCTTTTTCTCGATCGTTCTAGGGATCGACAATTGCTGACTCCTTTTGACGATTTTCATCTGTCCCACCTTTGATTTGTATCCATTGGATAAAGGACAGAATCTTTCCAACGTCCCTTTAATCTTAACCATTGATTTGTTTGACAAAATCAAAGGTTGTTAGCTGTCCCTTTCTTTGTAATCTTCCAATGTAGCCTTTGATTAAATCGAAATATGTGTCCAGCAGGTTCCTGAGAACATAAGTTTGTTGATATACACATCAGTAAGCTGATCCAGAAATTACTGTGTTTAAAAAACACTTCAGCTAACTATCTTTTATCTAACTTTTATTTATGAAGTTAGATTACACCTTTTTGCACATAACTAAGTTCCAATCACCACTTAACTTGTGGAACTTAGACCTTGTACACAAGGTATATGTAATCAGTTTAGGTCATCACAGACTTCCCTAAATTCTGATTCCATATCCTTGACTTTAAATACTAAGTTTGATCCCTTAGCCTTCAATAACTGAGTTTGGGCCTCACCTTGATCTTGGCAGAGTTCCCGATTAGTCTAACTGACTCACCTACCCTCTTGATCTAGACTAGTCTGCTGATGTAAGTCAGCTGACCTTTTACAGTGCTTATTTGATCAAACCTATACAAGATCAAACTCTAATAAACCTATACAATTTGATCTAGACATCTTTTTGCCTTTGCTCTATAACAGCTAGTCTGGCACTCATCACTAAAACTTAAAAATAAGTCCAACAATTTCCCCCTTTTTGGTGATGATGCCAATACCCTCCTAACAGCAAAGCAAAAAGATTAAAAACAAAAACAGAACAAACTTAGTCAATTCTCATTATAATCAGTTGTTCAAAAGTGTTACAAGCTAGATTCAGCAAAAAATAAAGCAATTGTAAGTATGCTGATCTATTGTCTTCTTTATCTTTCTTCCCTTGCTTTCTCCAGTTGCTCTTGATATGCTCTTATTTCTCTAATTATTTCTCTCATCCAGTCATTTTCAATAAGAGAGAAATCAATGTGAGGATTCACTTCTTTCCACCATTTCCATGCTTGAGGCAGAGTGAGATTGATCTTATGTACTCTGAAACCTAAACGCATGTATACTTCCTTGAATTCATTAAGTGACTCCTTTGCATTGGTGGTAGGTAAACTCCTTCCACCACTGTGTGCAGCTCTCATGGCTTTAACCCTTGCTTCCCAAAACTTAAGTCCCAAAAAGGAATTGAGTTCCTCATGGAAACCTTTATCATGGTAAGGTCTTCTTTTGCTGTTGTAGACCTTCTTGTATTCTCTGGGAAGATCATCAGTAAGTGGAAGTCTGCCAGGTGCAGGCTCCCTAAAAGCATTGGTGTCATCTTCCCATCTTTTCTTAGCAAAGATTCTAGCAGCCTCTTTTGCTACTGCTGTTTGGCTCTCTTCCCCCTTATTGACTTCATCAACAAAACGGGATAGCAGGCCATGTACACTCTCCTGTGTGAGCACTAGGTTGTTCAGTTGACCCTCCATAATTTCAGTCCTAGTGTCAACAGCTGTGATCCTTCCTTCCATTGTTTGCTCCGGTAAAGTTATCCTCTCAGTAATTTTAGGATCTAGTACAGCAGGTTGTAGTGTTCCAACAGATTCAGCCACATCAGGCTTAGGTGTCTCAGCAAGCTTATCAAGTTTCTGGTCAATGGATGCAAATTGTTCTTTCAGAAACTTGTCCTTCAGTGTATTACCTTGCTTGATCCCCTTAACATCTTGAGCAAGATCAGCAAGAGCATACTGTGTGGAAGTAATATTAGAAGCAACAGTTTCAGTAGTTCTTCCTCTATTCTCCACTAAATTCATCAAGCCTTCAAATCTCTGCTCTTGCCTGTCAAGTTGAGTTCTTAAATTTGCAATGTCATTTCTGACAGTCCTTAACTCATCCAAAACCTCTGCTGGTATTCCACTAGCCATTCCTCCAGCCATATGTCCAGCAGCTTCATCAACAGGCTCTTCAACATTCTATTGTGCCCTCTGTCTACTGACAACCAAGGCAAAGCTCATATCCCTTCCAGCAGGGTTAGGTCCTTGGAATTCCTCTAGAATAGGATCAAGAGCAGGTTCTTCAAAAGTTGGTACAAATGCCTGTTGAGGTTCATCATCAATAGGTTCTTCCTCAGGCACTTGAAACTCCTCATCACTGTAGTCATAGTCCACCACCGCTCATCATCCTCAATCAATAACAAGAAATCTGACGACCATCTTTACCTACAGTGGTCTTGTCTCCAGTAGGCTCCACTACAGCAACCTGTTCAACAACAACAACAGGGGTTTCCTCCAAACCCATAGATAGTTCCAACTTATGTCCAGGTGCTATTTGAGACTCAACAACCTATACCTCCTGTTCCAACCTTTGTTCAGGTGCTGTTTGAACCTTAGCAGCCTGAACCTCCTCAACTAACAATGGTGATCCTTCAAATCCCATTACCATGTCCAACCTCTGTGTTATCACATGTTGCTCCTCAGTGATCAGCACTCTCTGTACAAGAATTGCAGGGAATTCAGCCCTATTTTCTCTTTGAAATTCCCTAACATCAGCAATCCTTCTTAGAAAACTGGCAGTCTTGGAGAGAGTGTCCTCAGTGTCAATCCAGTCTTGATATTGAATTGAATCCTCAGAGTTGATATCAGGTTCACTATGATCAGTAACCCTCTCATCATCCACATCTACAGTCTGTTGATCTTAGAGTGGACAAAGAATCCAGCCCAATCAAACTTCATACATCTGCAAATGATCATCAGAAGTTCTATTTTGGGTCTTGATAAAGTATCCATGCTTCCAATGAGTCCTAAGATATTCTTTGCAGTAATCTTCCTCAGCAGGTTGTATTCATAACCAATATGCTTCACATAAATGCCTGGAATTTATTTGATGGCATCATTGGTCTTGATTCTATCAACAAAATCCATTTTTGACAGTCCCATTTCTTCAGGATTTGTTGGAGCATCGATTGCTGGTGCAAAGCCAAAAACTTCCCTCAGCAGGTTTGAGGAAACCTCAATCTGCTGGGCATTTACTGTTGTGGTGAATGCCTCTCTACCTTCTCTTATTACAATATTTCTCCAGAAGCTAACAACATTTGTATATGATATTCTTTCCAATCTTATATTGAGCATATTTTCCAAACCTTCATATCTTCTTATCCTTCGACCAATATTGATAGCTAATTCTGTTTGGTTGGCATCAACAACAAAGCCTCTTACACTTTGACTTGTTCCGATTTGAACATCATCCTTTTCTGCCATTGTTTAAGAAAAATATGAAGAAGATAGCTCACAAATCTGTGTTCACACGGTGTATACGCAGAGAAGATCAGTCTGAGTTTTGAAAGTAACTTCTGTGTATAAGTCTGTATATATAACAGAGAGTAGTGGTTAGAAACTGTCAGACCACGTACTGTAGCATTAACCATGATTAAAGTTGGAATAAATGGGATCTTGACACGTGGCCCATTATTTATCCATAAATGTTTATAACCGTTTGATCGTGTAACCGCAGTTATAAAGATAAGATAAATAACCCGCCATTTGATTTTTGTCTTTTGTAAGTTTGACGTATAACGTTTCTCCTTGGCAACCTTGTCATCATGATTTGGCTCAAAGACTGTTGACAAAAAGTCTCAAGAACTTTCTTGTGAGTTACTCTGCTGATATTTAATTCCTTTTGTTTTGTCCAACTGATAATACAAGATGAAGTTTAATACCAATGACTGATCTGTCAAGTGAGCTCACCTAACAGGACAAAGACCAATCCCCTTGGCAACTTCATTTGCTCAATTGTCAAAACATAAGTACATGGAATTGTTGATACCAATGACTAATCTGCTAAGTGAGCTCACCCAACATAGCAAAGACTAGTCCTCTTTGTGAATTCCAGTACACTGCTGATTAAAGATGTGTCAGTCAACTTTTATAATTCCAAATTCAGTCCTTATTTTAGCAAATCTTTTACTATCCAGTGGTTTAGTGAAAATATCAGCAAGTTGATCTTCAGTAGGGATATAAAGAACTACCACATCTTTCTTTTCAACATGATCTCTTATAAAGTGATTTCTTACATCAATGTGTTTGGTTCTTGAGTGCAAAACATGATTTTCTGTGATTTCAATTGCACTTGTGTCGTCACACATTATAGGAATTTCTCTTTCTTCAATTCCGTAATCCCTTAATTGTTTCCTTAACTAAAATATTTGTGCACAACAACTTCCAGCAGCAATATATTCAGCTTCAGCAGTGGAAGTTGATATAGAATTCTGTTTCTTGCTAAACCAGGAAACCAGTCTATTTCCCATCAACTGACAGGTTCCTGTGGTGCTTTTTCTATCAATCTTGCATCCAGCATAATTAGAATCTGAGTAGGATATAACTTTGAAGCTTCCATCTTTAGAGTACCATATTCCAACTCCCGAAGTCTATTTTAGATATTTAAGAACTCTTTTGACTGCAGCTAAGTGACTTTCCTTAGGTATTGATTGAAATCTTGCACAAACACCTACAAAGAAAGGATATATCAGTCTGCTTGGCGATGGGTACATCGATCGCCTATCATCCATCTGTATAAGGTCTGATCAACATCTTTGCCATCTTTGTCTTCATCTAATCTTATGTTTGTACTCATAGGAGTTGATACCTTGGTGTTGTTTTCCATGCCAAACTTCTTCAGTAGCTCCTTGGTATAATTGGTTCAATGGATGAAGATTCCATCTTTCATTTGTTTGACTTGTAAACCCAAAAAGTAGTTCATTTCTCCCATCATACTCATTTGGAAGTTACTTTTCATCAGATTTGTAAACTTTTCACATAGCAATTCATTTTCAGAACCAAATATTATGTCATCCACATAAATTTGTACCAGCAGGGTGCTGTTTCCTTCATTGATTCTAAAAAGAGTCTTGTCAATGGTAAATTTTGTAAAATCATTGTCCACCAAGAATTGAGATAGAGTCTCATACCATGCTCTTGGTGCTTGTTTCAAACCATAAAGTGCTTTGTTGAGTCTATACACTTTATCTTCTTGATCTTTAACTTCAAATCCAGGAGGTTGCTGAACATAGACCTCCTCTTCCGAATGCCATTCAAAAATGCACGTTTGACATCCATTTGATATACCTTGATGTTTTTATAAGCAGCATGTACCATGAATAATCTGATAGCTTCCAATCTTGCAACAGGGGCATATGTCTCATCAAAATCTATTCCTTCTGCTTGAGAATAGCCTTTTGCTACTAGTCTGGCCTTAATCCTCACAATGGTACCAGATTCATCCAATTTGTTTCTGTATACCCATTTCGTACCAATGATGTTTGCATGATTAGGCATTTCCACTAGTGTCCAAACTTGATTTCTTTCAAATTTATTCAACTCTTCTTGCATAGCAATTATCCAATCTGGATCTGAAATTGCTTCTTCAACAACTTTAGGTTCAATTTGAGATAGAAAACATGTAAACATTGCTTCTAACTGTCTTCTAGTCCTCACACCTTGTTGTATGTTGCCAATAACTTGTTCAGCAGGGTGATTGATGACGGAAAAATTCACAGTTATTTTCATAACTTTTTACCCCATTTCTAATACCATTTCGAGCACTTTTATATCAATTAAAGTCATTAATTCCTAAATTTCATAAAAATATATAAGTCGTGACTATTTTGTAAAATATTGTGTTTTTATAAGTTTTTACTAGTTTTTGTACCGGTTTAGTAACCGGAGTGTTTTGTCAGAAAAATATATTAAAAACCCATAAAAAATATATCAGTATAAAATGTATTCACAGTATATTTATACTGTGTTTTTGACTTTATTGTCGATTTACTCATGTTCGTTTCTTTGTGTTCAGGTAAGAAAGTTAAGATTTACTGCGGAGACAGAACTGAAGACTGAATAACGAGACGAGAGTTTTGCCTGACTGAAGAAGGATTACTTGGAGCCCAAGGCCATACGAAAAAGGCATTTTCAGAGGATGACTTCTTGATGAAAGTTTTAGATCTTCTAAAGAGCTTTCCAACGCATTTTGAATCACGTCAATCGGAGGTCTACAACTCAAGTTATGGGCATTTTACCAAACAGCTGAATAAGTTCGATTCGGTTCTGACTCGGTTCGATTCAGTTTTGACTCGGTTCGAACATTTTGCCTATAAATACAAGCCAAGACCCATCACAAAATCCTTGCCCCTTGCCTTAGGGCCATTTCCTTTCTTTTGTTGTTCTTATTTTCTTTCTTTTGTTGTTGTAGTAATATATATATATATATATATATATATATATATATATATATACTATATATATAAATACAAAAGTACTACAAATAAAATACAAGAGATATATATATATATATATATATATATATATATATATATATATATATAGTACTACAAATAAAATACAAGAGCAAAAGGAAATTGGAATTTGATCTATATATATATATATATATATATATATATATATATATATATATATATATATATATATATCAAATTCCAATTTCCTTTTGCTCTTGTATTTTATTTGTAGTACTTATATATATATATACTAGTGGCTTTTCACCGTGCAATGCACGGTGCGAGCCCATTCCAGTTATCGAATACGATATGTATGTGTTGATTAGCATATTTAGTTTCTTTTGCATGTACGGTAACGTTGGGGATGATAGAATTAGAGAACTGATAAATCTTTGTACAAAATAAAACGGTCAGCGCAACTGATACTTTTATAAAAGTGTGCAACTGCAGTAAAGGAATTGCTAAAATCTGAAATCTAAGGAATACTACAACTTACTAAAGATAAACAATTGGGAATAATGGTGTGATTATAACAAGCAGGCAAGCATGTTTTCTTGAACATTAGTAATGCAATGCATAATCAAAAATAGCAGTATCAGAAACTGTTAATAGTGGTACAAAAATACCATGTCACAATATCTTTTCTATCCCAGAAAAGTTTCCACATTAGATTGATTACATGAGAAGTCATATTCTGAATTCAGCATTGGGATATATTATCATACAAGCATCTCATCATAGATAAGGGATATCAAAAGCATTGATCTAATAATAATAGCAAATGCAAGTATGTTTGTTATGATGCAAAGTCTAAACTTAAACTTGAGGGGAAAAAAGCACTATTTGTAAAGCAAATAAACAATAATAGGAAACAACAACCTGCAAGAAAAGTAAATTTCAAAGTATATAAGCAAGATTGAAGAAAAACAATCAAAACATAGAAGAACTGGAGCCTGCTACGTCCAGGTCATCATACACGATGCGATGAACGATCCCGAAGGTGCCACGAGCAATCATAACTTGATGATGAGTTTCGAAAGATTGATTTTCCATCCGTGCCGGACCGGTATCTCCCGATCCTTAATAGAACCATTTTCAGCACCAGAATCATTGTTATCGTTGAACTCCTTTTGTTTCTTGGTTTCTCCCATACTCCATTGCTTCCTAAGATGCTTTTGCAATTGCTCAGCAATACTTTTCAGATCTATTTGGTCTTCAAAGCCAAGTCTACAAAATAACATAAAATTTGTGAAAATTGTGACCCCCAAGATCACAGTTTTCCAAACTGTGACCCCCAAACTCACCAAACCAAAATAAATGAAAACAATGTCCTGAATATTCTGGTAGATAGAAATCTAGTGGATGGATTGATGATGATGATTTAAGGATCACAAACTGTACCTGAATATATATATATTTTTTTGGGAAAGTAACTGAATAATTAAATTAACAAAATTAAGCAGGCGGAGGCATACATACATGAAGAACTTGCAGTTTGAAATCACATACTCGTTATTTGCAGTTCGCTTCGTGTTGATTGTATGCTCCACGAGACCGTGATGGCGTGCATCTTCACCTTCTGATTTATTTAGCCTTAACAACAGCAGTTTTTACAAATTTGCCCACAATTGTATCATCTTCTTTAGTATTTACTAATTCGTCCGAGGCTCTGCTTATAAACATCGAATCCATGGCTTGTGCATCATTACAATGTGCTGCAGGATTCGATTTATGTGATTAAACTACCTGGCGCAAGACATGTAAGCATTTTTAGGTAAAGATACATTCCTACAAACAGTTACAGTGCAACAACTGTGGACTTTAACACATAGAAAACCTGATTTTTCTTCTTCTTATGATGCTCCATACGACGAAGAAACTGCTCGTGTGATTTCTACAACTCACAAGCAGGTCTGCAAGGCTGTTTCAAAATTGAATAAGACGTTATCATAAAAAAATTCTGTAAGAAAGTTCACATCAACTATATTGCCATTGGCATCAACATTGCAAGAAGAAATCCACACTTAGGAAGCAACACGACTCGTAGAAAATGCCCAATATGATGTTATCAAGTTGCATTATTTCTGTTATGGGTGTCTTTTTAACGATCAAGAGATATATCCTGTGTTGTTTTTTAAGCCAAAAGATGGATAAAAAAATCATCGGAAACATGAACTTCGGAGGAAATGAATGCATCTAATATCATCATTCTACTGAAAAATAGCTGTGACCAAAAATAGCAGAAATGCAAAACAAAATTTCCATAACAGAAGCAAAGAGATTACTTTTGCACCCCTAAATAATACATCCTTTCAGCTGATTCAAACTTGTTCATCTTCTCATAATAGAGAGCATATGCCTGGTAAAATAGGGATTTTTTTTGTCCCGATGGGGTTTGTTTCCATCGTCTTCAGAACAGCCTTTGGATCATCCACAAAATCCATCAGCAATTTGAAAGATTTAGTAAATAATACTGATTCTATCATAAAAGAAAGTAGACACTAAACTCAAGAATTGACTTTCACCTGGTCAACTACCGCCGGAAAGTCGGAATCATAAAAGAAAGTAGACTCTAAACTCAAGAATTGACTTTCACCTGGTCAACTACCGCCGGAAAGTCGATTCTAAGCTGAAAAATCAACTTTCGCCGGGTCAATTACCACCGGGAAGTCGATTCAAAGCTCAAGAATCGACTTTCACCCGGTCAATTAACGCCAGGAAGTCAGAATCCAAGTTCACATCGACTTTCACTAAGTCGACTACCGCTGGGAAGTGAAAAAACAAGACATTGCAAAAAGAGTCACCTAAACAACAATTGTTATACCTGCTTTGGGCTGTGCTTTATACCTTTCTGGATGATGTCCCATAACAAATTTGTAGATATGACCTGCATCAACAGAGATTTCATCACACATTAGAATCTATTTGAGAACTAATATTTATGTTAAACAAATTTCATTTTATTGCTCAAATTGAATACACCTACTACACATAGAGGGTAAAATAGCTAACAAAGATATGAAGACGTGATCTAGGAAACATGAAGACATTACCTCTCCACTTGTAAAGGGATTTGCAAAAGCTAAAAGAAATTGTATCAAGTAAACACTATTACATAACCTGAAATCAAAACGCTGGAAATAACACACATGTATTCAATCAATTTTACTTACCTGTGGAAAACATAAATAAATAAAAATAATGATAAAAAAATGTACATTAAATCCCATCTAATCTGATACCCCAAAAATGCCTCAGTGAAAGTGCACAAAAACACATCTAGCACAAAACAGAATTCCAATAATAAAACATAAATAAAGTAAAACTAACCAATCTGAAGAGGAATTTTCTCAGACTACGATTGTACGAGCATGAAACACCTTAAAATTTTGAAACACTAAACAAGCAAAACATTTGAAGATTGCAAGTGTTGAATGAAAAGAACACTTGAATAACAAACCTTGCAACAAGGAGTCCGACAATCTTTTCTCAGTGTGTATTTAAGCAGCTTTATAAAGTGTAACGCGTATGCAAAAACAAAAACCAGATCATTGAAACTTGTTTGGAAAAGAATGGATAAGACATGTATAAAAAAAATCACTAAATCTTAATGATGGAAAGTCGTATTCTAATGAAGGTCTGCAGCGTTTTCCAGAGAAAATAATTGGGAAAAGAGTGCATTTTAATAGTAAAAAGGAGCACACACATTTATTAGATGAGGTAGAAAGGAGCCTATCAAACACAATAAGCATGTAAGCCTTAAATTTTTGGAGATTCGAAGTCAATAAATTACACAAAACACACTTGAGACTGAGCGATCTTTTGATATCCGGAATCCAAATCAAACAGCCACAAATCCTGATAACACATTCTTTATGTTCAAATCTAAGTACTATCTATTGTAGAAGTGAACCTAAATAAAAGTAAAACCTTTATGTTCCAATTTAATGAATTTTTATACCTGTGATACAAGTGATGCGTTAATGTAATTGTTCTTTCACTTTGGTCTTGTGTTTAAGGGAGAGAAACCATCGTGTGAAGATAAAGGGTTTAGTAAAAAAAACAATGATTTCAGTTACACCAATAATGTATGAAATCACAGCATGTGAAAGAAAATTCATGGCTTAAAAATGCTTGAATGAAAGTGTGATTGAAAGTGAAAGAGGAAGCAAAATTGTTGGCTGAATGTACACGAAAATGCACCAGTTGTAAAAAAAGAAAAACCATTATGAATTAAAGTGTAGATAATGTAAAAATAGAGAGCAAGAGAATTATAATGTGCCATTTCCGGAAGGTCAAAAATTGCAGAATTTGTCATAATAAAACAGCAGCCTTTCTGGATATATTGTGCAGCTCATCCACAATCATCCTAGCTAAACACCATCAACACAATCAAAACATATGTAAAACTAAGTTGTTTGGAAATAATACATTGTGTACATTCATTCGTAATTGTATTGTTGAGCTGATTTGGAGACACGCTAATTAATCAAGTGAAGTCAGACATCTCATTCAATTTGAATTTGTTTGGAATTCATCTGCCACATAAAAACACCAAATCAAAATCATACAACAGAATTACTTAAAACACAAAGATAACACATAATTCAATCCAATTTAACAAAAAAAAATGGAAAAGATGAAAATTAGAATAAAATGCATACCCAACGCCATGTCAATCGCTGAAAGTTGAAACTTCATATGCTCAATCATCGTCGTCTTGGAGCCAAAAAAAACTCTCAGATTAGACTGAAAAACGTCTAGTGCTTGCTTCACATCATCATGTAAAATCATCCATGTTATATCTGAACATATCAACAACAATAAAGCAGATATTTCTAATGAACCGAACAAAGTTCTTAACGGAAATATATCCCTGAGACTCAGGTTGGAATTCAGCAATATATAATACTTTTGCACAAATAGTTCAGGTGATTGGAGACTTACTTTGTGTAGGCTCAATTAATTCTTGCAATAGTGGTATAAATGCTTCTCAACCAGATACTCTCCACCGTAGGAAGGGAAGTTTGATTTTTTTGTACATACAAACGTCTAGAAATCTGCACACACATATTGCAGCATCTGCACCAACCAATAATTCTAAATAATTTCTCAAACTCAGTATATAAAATTCGGGAACAGTGCATAGAAAGAAGAAAAATACTCCAAATTCCAATTATTTCAAAACTGAAATAGCTAAGAAGACATCTTTTTGAACAATAAAGCCCTAAGCAAAGTTAACAAATTACACAACTTCAATCAATCAACAAGCAATTTATATTCTACCTTAAGCAGTAGCACACTGGTTCATCAAACAAAAAATTTTGAAAAATAAACATAGAGATATGGCTAAAGCAAAACTAAAGCATCACAATTAAAGCAAAATTAAAGCATCACAGCGAGACAATATGAATCGAACAAAAACTGCAGCCAAAATAAACAGAACAAAACTAAAGCATCACAAAAATTGAGAATTTTACAAAATTGTTGCAGTTATTGTATTGACGATTCGGTGGCAACCTCATAAGTCCTCTAGTTATCCTGTCGTTCCGCTCTCTTTTTCTTCTACGACTCATTTTTTCCCTTCTGCATTATTTTTTATTATAGTGGCCAACAAAAATCAGTAGACAATTCAATCCAGATAAATAAACCAGAGCAAGTGAGCTTTTTGGAATACCTAAATTCTGCCTTCTGAAATTATCAACCTCTTTCTCAATTCCTCAAAACCTCCTCCTGATCTGCATACATGGAAAGCAAAACAAAAAGAAACATCAACATGAGTAGTGTATAAATCCAAAGAGTGAAAAAAAGTTTCTTCAATGAATTGAGGGAAAAAAGGAGAACGGGAAGAGGCGAAGAAGATAAGAACGGAGAACGTGAGGTGGAAGAAGCAGAAATACCGAAAAATGAGTGATTAGTATCTAGTGGACACGTGGTATAAGTTGGTGACAACAAGGCAATAGCTGTATCAATATACTCCAAAACCGTGTGCGCCCAAGAATTTCCTCGCATGTGCATGAACTGCTATGATAAATGATATTTGAACGTGGGTATCGTGTATAAAAAAAATTATATTCTTCGTACTTTATATTGTTCGAGTTTTTGGGGACGGTAACTTTTTTTGTCATCGCTTTATTGTATATCGTGTGTGTATGACGTTTTTTCTCCGTAAATTTTTTGTCTTGGCAAGTTTTTTTTTCTTTTTTTTTCCGGCTTTTTAGTTAATGAACGATAATTTTGTTGGTTATCGTTTTATTTTTCTCCGTAAAATCTTTTTGTTTTGAAAATGTTTTCTTGCTACAAATACAATTTTGATGAGAAATTTAGGGCGCACACGATTTATACAAAATTACCAGAAAATGATGCGATATAAAAGATCAGTTCACACGGTTAATAGAGCTATATTGATACAGCTGTATACCACTATATTGATACAGCTATATACCACGGTAATATAGTCCAAAACCGATGGCCAAAAAAATGTATCATTCATTAACTAAAAAAAGCGAAGGTAAACAAGAAACAATAAATACATAACACAATTTATTAAATCAATCGAAAATATATAAAAAAAACCGATGTCAAAAGAAAATGATGAAACGAAAAAAACACACGTGAATAAAAAAACACACACGTGCTAATAAATAAAAAAAAAAAATAAAAAAAAAAATCCAGACCAATAGGGGGGCCCCACGTGGTAGCACCACAAAAGACCCCCTTGTCTTTGTGATAATAGTAGGAGGTATAAGATAAGATAGTAGGGAAATCCATAAAAGGAGGAAAACAAAGTAAATTGAAAGCGTAGAAAACCTACCGTAATAAATAAAAGTTATAAGGACGAGAAATCACAAATAAGATCAAACGAGGCGTAGACCGTATTTAAAAAAAAAACGTGCAACAAAAAGTAAGAAATATAAAAAAACAAGAAAAACCATTTAAAAAAAATGTTGGAACTAAAATCCCCAAAAATAAGCAACCGAGAGAAGGAAAAATGTGGGGAAAAAAAAAAAGAAAATAAAAGCAAACAAATAAGAGAAAAAAAATATATGTGTTATAGGAAAAAAAAAAAAAAAAAAAAGGAAAATAATAAAAATTGCCACGTGTCGGCACAAGGGGCCTTGCCCCTTGTCTTTGTATAAGTAAGGTATAGATATATATATATATCTATATCTATATGTATTAGTATCTATATATATATATATATATATATACATCTCCATATATATCTTCATCTTCATCTTGTTCTTCATCTTCATCTTTTTCTTTGTTTCTTTCATATATATATATATCTATATATACATAGCTAATATTCCCCTTATCCTTCCTTTTCCCTTTTCGTCCCTTTCATTTTCTTCTTTCTTTGTATTTTTGTTTGTAGTATTAATATATATCTATATATCTAACTATATATGTAATATCCCGAAATTTTGACTCCCTATTTAATTGATAAAAAAAAAAAGGTTCAATAACTTGGGGAATTATGTGTTTAGTAATTATTTGGAAGGGTGATTAATAATTAAAATGGAATTTTTATAATTCTTTAATTAAAAGGAAATACATTGGTTAATAATTAAAAGGGGAGGGGGACTTCTTTTATTCCTTCTCCATCTTTTTCCCAATTACACGTGAAACCCAAACCTCCCCCCTTTGCCGCCGACTGTGTGAAGAAGAAGGAGAAAAAAAAATTCTCTCCTTGGTGTTGAGGATTAAATCGTGTAAATTAAATCGGTAAGCATCGTTTCCTTCTCTCCTACAATTCGAGCATGACGATCGGCGGCCAAAGGCCATGGCCGATCCAATTATGCGTATGAAAGAAGGTGGTTTCAATTCTAGTATGTACTCTTGGTTCATCGGGATTCGGTTGTAATTGTTTTATCCTTCCTTCTATTTGTAGAGATAGATTCGGGCTTCGTAGAAGAACGGTTTTAATTCGTTAGCAAGATCCTTCAAGAAACGCAGCGACGGTAAGGATATTTCTATGGTTTACGTATTCGTTTGGTTTAAAAGATGAAGTTTTTAAGCATATGCAAGGTTGTGTATGATTTCTTGGATGCTTGGTATTGTCGTTCAAAGTTTTAAGCGTAAGTTGGGATTTGTTTTACTTGTGTTTTAGAGGGTGTAGATGATCGTAATTATGTTTTGAAACAGAAATTATAATCTTGATAATCCCGGGATGATGTAATTATGTGTGGGAAAGAGGTCTTGGGGTGTTAAACATCCAATTTAGCGTATCGATACTTGGGTTTGAAGTCTATGATGTTATGGTATCTCTAGATAAGGAATTATGTGTTTGTTATGTTGTTTTGCTGCTGTTGTTGCCTGAGAAACGAAGGGGAGATCATGTTGAGTCGTTTTAGGGTTTCTGTGAAGTCCAGCCGGACGGGCGCCTGGTCCTTTGACGGGCGTCCAGCCCGCTTCAAGTGTGACGGCGTTTGGTGGCGTCCGGGGGTGGATTCGATACAGGATGTAAAATAGATTCATTGGACGGGCGTCTGACCTTATCGGACGGGCGTCCAGGTACAGAATTTGGATACAGGATGTAAATTGGTTTGGTGGACGAGCGTCCGAACTATTTGGACGAGCGTCTACCTATGGACGGGCGTCCATAAAGTCCAGACGGGCGTCCAAACCTTAAATTGATGTCTAGCTTGTTTCCGTTTTCTTTCTTGGTGGATTGTTGTCTAGCCTTATAAAATGGTTGTGGGTTATGTTTTGCTGAGTCAAGGATCTTGCTGTTATGATGGAACTTGGTTTTGGGCATTGAAGTTGTAGACCGCAATGGTTGGGCCGATAGGGTAGCTCCCAAAGCCGTAACCGGGAAGGTTTCCTTACAACTTTAATGACCTTAGCATGTTTGGGAGTTGCGCATTGAAATGTTGGGCGGATAGGGTGACCCCGAATCCGATAACCTGGGAGAGGTAATCCTTGCACCCCAAATCGTCATGGACCATTTTAACCATGGTACCATTGGATGACCCCTAGGAATGTGCACATTCGGGACCTTTAGGTGCAGATGGAATGAGGTGTTTATATCTTACGTGTAATGGTTGTGTCTGTTTACGATTTGGTCGCATTTGTTACGCAATGATTACGATGTCATTAGGAAGTTTCCTTGTTTTTGTTGATAACTTTCATTCTACGTATATTAGATTTATCCTTACTCAACGTTTAGTTGACAGCTTTCTATTTTGTTGATCCTGCTATGATCCGTTTTGGGAGCGGACTCTTAGCGAGTAGTCCTTTGGATTGATTGCTCGTTGCGGGAATGTCGCGGGGTCTTGAGAGCCGTGATGGACCTAAACCTAACCTTGAAACAAATACGCTTAAAATCGACGGACATTACCTAGGCTATACTGATCCTAACCGGCGATGTGCCGGGTCAAATTGTAGTGCTAGTCTGGGTGAGTCGAATTCGTATTCCTCGGGAAAACATGGTAATTCTTTTAAGTGGGGTTAAACACCAAGAAGCTATTATTAACTCGATCTAAGTCGCAGTTTATCATTTTCCTCGGGTTAGATTATGTTAGATCGATTAGATTAGTTAGTAATGTTAGAGTTAGATGTTAGTAGTGCATAAAGTAAAACAAGTAAATAAATACTAATATAATATATATATTTTTGGAATCTAGCCAAGAATACTTTCTTTGAATCAATATCTTTTAGTAGAAATAAATGAGACAGATCTTCCTTTATTCAAGGTGTAAATTATATATGAATCGGTGTACTCTAAGCTAGACAACTCCTCCTCACACGAGCGTATGAAATTGTCATATGTCTCATCAATCATCCAATGTCATCCAAAGCATAGGTCACTCCCGTTTTGTCATACGAGCAATGTTTGGATATTGATTAAAAGCAGATAAATTAACGTAATACGATCTTGAGCACAATTTTAATAAGATTTGTTTTTCTAGGACAAATCGCGCTCGGTAGGAAATAGGATTCCGTTGTCACGTTTTCACTCGGCCAATTTTACCCTCCGGTCTTTCAATTTTAACGTTTCATTAAGCGCGAAAGAAAGAGATTCATCATAATTGATTTTAATCATTATTACCGAGTCGATCATTCATTTTACCAAAAGATTAACTAATTGATTCATATCTTGGCTAGATATATTTTTAGCTTAACATAGTTATAATAAACATCATAATATTAGAATAAATTACCGATTACAATCATTGAATCGGGGTCAATTCCTTGAGATCTACAATCTTCGATAATTATTCTACCATTATAACGATACTATAACTACTTTATTTATATATATATATAGAAACAACAAACATAATACTTTAGAAAAATACCCGATTACAGCTGTTGATTCAGAGGTTGTACTCTTCCGGACATTACAACGACTTCAGCAATACCGAACTTCCGAGATTTTCCCGAGCATTACAACGGTACTAATTTATTTATATATATAAAAAACATATATATACATACATGGACATATGTATATATACGGGCCCCGAAAATAAAATAAAAAGACAAAAGAGATGAAGACGAGATCTAGATCTAGATCTATATATATATATATAGATATATCATATATATATATTCATATATATATATACATATCTTCAAAACATAAAAAAAAAAGAAAAGAAGCTGGGACGAGGAAAGAAAGAAATGGGAAAGAAAGGGGCCATTGATCCATTCCATTTGCTTCTGTATATATAGACATATGGGGAGGCCGGACCGGTCCTGAAATGGAGCCGGATCGGTCCGGAATCATCATTACCAGATGACTCACTGGTTCCTGGATCCTTCCGAATATATTTTATTGTAATAAAACTTCTAAAATCCATATCTTTAGTTGTAGACCTCCAAAAATCATGATCCAGACGTCATAATTAAGCTCTCGGAAAATTCTTCAACTTTCATCAAGGACTCTTCTTCATAAAACGCCTTTTTGATAAGCAAATTCATACTCCGAACGTTTTGCGGGATTTTTACGAAATTGAATCAATTAGCCACTTGACCACCATTTGAGTTGTAGAAGTCCGATTGACTTGATTCAAAATCCATTGGAAAGCTTTCTTGAAGATATACAACTTTTATTAAGGAAAATTCTTCAGAAAATGTCGTTTTGATGAGCCATTCGTATGTCGAGTCTTTTACGGGATTTCTACTAATCCGAATTGATTAGTCAATTGACCATAACTTGAGTTGTAGACCTTCAATTGATGTAATTCAAAGTGCGTTGGAAAGCTTATGTGAAGATCTACAACTTTCATTAAGAAGTCATCCCCTGAAAATGCCTCTAAGATGGGTCAAATCTCCGTCGAAAATATGTAACGATTTAAGTACTTAGAAAATTTGCTCCGTTGAACTTATAAACTTGTGGCACCTTCTTCTAACCCTCTAAACACATCTTTTAGACTCAAAACATGTCGTTACGTGGAATCTTGGTCAATATATAATCCTGCAATGAACCACCAAAACACCAAACGTAAAACCGACACGACACTCCGGTTACTAAACCGGTACAAAAACTAATAAAAAACTTATAAAAATACGATAATTTATATAATAACTACTACTTATACATTTGAATAAAACTAAGGAATTTTGACTTGATTTGATACAATAATGCTCAAAATGGTATCAATATTGGGGTAAAATGTCGTAATAATGATCACAAATTTATCTCTCATCAAGCCGCGTAGTTATAGACAACTATTTACTTTCCACTTTGTCAGATTTATGAAACTTTAAGTTTTATTGTTGTTCCGCATGTTCTCACCTTTGATAAAGAGATGGCACTCATTTTACATTTTAAATAATGCATGGTGGATGTTTAATTTCTCTCTCATTGTGGAATGTTGAATGTTACCGCCACGATCGTGTGTGTCGTGAGGAGTGGCACTCACGGTGACCAATACCGGCGGCCGACGGATTGGAAACCGGGTGTTACAAAGTGGTATCGAGGCGTTCGACTCAGAAACCACCACCTAAAATGAACCTTAAGAATAAATTCACTAAAATGAACGCTGTGAGGATGTGTGGGGTAGGTATCGAGTTCTATGTAGGAAAGGTATGGCGCATTCTGATGTATGTGGAAATGAGGCTGCATGTTGCAATCAATTTTGGACATAAGTGTTAGTATATGTGAAATATTTTGTGGCCTGATATAGGTGATAATTAAATATATAATTGTTTACTTTTGTAGTCTTAGCTATGCCTCCTAGGAATGGAAATGAGAGGACCAAATGATTGATCGATTGGTTAAGATGAATCAAGACTGATTCAGCGGTCAACAAGCTAACCGAGAATCATTCTCGGGTCAACCACCGGCATGACTAGGGCCGTGAGTCGTCGAGAGGCCCGGTCGATCGATGGTAAGGAGATCCTAAGGGACTCGGCGGTGGATTAGAGAGTTTGAGAAGATCTTCGCCACTCTGGCATCGGAGGCGAAAGTCGACCAAGCTGCTTTCTACTTGGTTGATGAGAGCTGATTTGTGGTGGGGTGCCAACAAGGATAGGTTGGCGCAGGTGAACGAAAAACGAGCAAGGGAGTCGGTGGTGGTACCACCGAACTGACTGAGTTTAAACAAGAGTTACGGGCGCGAATTCTTCCTCTGAATCAAAAGGAAAGAGTTGCGAGTGGAGTTCGGCAATCTCCGACGAGGGGATATGACGGTCCAAGAATATTACGAAGTTTGTTGATTTGGCGGTCTATGCATCCGAGCTAGTGCCGATGAAGAGGCTAAGATGGTGAAGTTCGAACAAAGATTTAGATTTGGCGATCCGGGATCGTATGGGGGCAAGCCGGGGCTTCACGAGCTTAAAGGAGATGTGTGAGGTAGCATGCAATATTGAGAGGATTCGGAAGGAAGTTAAGGCGGCATATGCTACCAATAATAAAAGGAAGAGTGTCTCGAGGACAATCGGGGGCAAGCAGCGGAGTAATTTTGGAAACCACCCAGTGCGACCATCTTTCTCGGGAAATTCTCAGTTTAATAGGGGCAGTGGGGGTCAATCAACGAAGGGTAACCCTCAGGGGTCTAGTCGGCCACGAAGTTATCACTGCAAGAGGTGTCAGAGAAATCACCCGGGTACAGATTGTTCAGGTGCACAGGTCCAGTGTCACGGCTGTGGAAAGTTCGGACACAGACAGTTTGAGTGTTTTACGGCTCCAACACCTGCCGGATCGGCATCGGTTACGGGAAGCAACGTGAGTGGGACTCCAGGGAGCAACACGGGGAACATGGGTTGGGGCAACCAGCAGCAGAGCGGTACTCCTGCTCAGAGCCGACAAGGGGGTACACATACGGCCACTGGTGGAAACAGAAACCGACCATCAGGGTCGGCCAGCACAGTTCAGGGGGCTGAGAAGAATCAGACTGGGAGATTATTTGCACTGGGCAGAGAGGAGGCCGAGCAGAGCAACCACGTAGTGACGGGTAATTTTCTGGTTAACTCAATTTCATCCTATGTACTTTTTGATTCGGGTGCGTCATGTTCCTTTGTAGCTAGTTCGCATGTTTTGAGGTTAGGCCTAGTTACATTTGGGGTAATTGATGAAGTTTTTATGCAACCATCGGGAGAGTTAGTACCATGTTCTAAGTCGTATAGAGACGTACCATTAGTGATTACCGGGAGTCGACTTTGTCGGTTGACTTAATCGAGTTCCTCTCGAGAACTTCGATGTTATTTTGGGTATGGATTGGTTGAACCGGCATAAAGCCAAAATTGACAACTGCGAGAAGAAGGTGACTTTGAGAGGCCCTAAAGGAGTACGATTATCTTACAAGGGATTTGTGGATAAACCTAATGTGAAAATCATTTCGGTGGCGACTTTGAGATCTCTCATCGAGAAAGGGGACCCGTTGTTTATATGTCACATACATGATGTAAGCGCAGAGGATCCTAAACTAACGGACATTGATGTAGTCCATGATTTTGGGGATGTATTCCCGGATGAAATACCAGGAATGCCACCCCAGAGGGAGGTAGAGTTTGCCGTGGAGTTGGTGCCCGGGACTAGGCCGATATCGAAAACACCCTATCGTATGGCACCTAAAGAGTTAGCAGAACTAAAGGTACAATTGGAAGAACTGCTCGATAAGGGGTACATCCGACCTAGTGTGTCACCGTGGGGAGCACCGGTGTTGTTTGTGAAGAAGAAGGATGGTAGTATGCGGCTGTGTATTGACTACCGGGAGCTGAACAACGTCACAGTGAAGAACAAGTATCCGTTACCGAGGATCGATGACTTGTTCGATCAACTACGGGGGGCAGGTATTTTCTCGAAGATTGATTTGCGATCAGGGTATCACCACGGCTTTCGGGGTAGTAGATGCGGATATCCCGAAGACCGCATTTCGTACCAGATACGGACATTATGAGTTCACGGTCATGCCTTTCCGGATTGACCAACGCACAGCCGATTTTCATGGATCGATGAACCGTGTATTCGCACCCTACTTAGACCGGTTTGTAGTAGTTTTCATCGGCGACATCTTAGTCTACTCTAAGACTAAGGAAGAACATGCCGAACACACGAGGCTCGTCTCGCAGTTTTACGGGAAAAAAAACAGATTTGTATGCGAACTGTCTAAGTGTGAATTCGGATTGGAGCAGTGGCATTCTTGGGGCATGTTGTCTTGAAAGACGGTGTATCCGTTGACCCGAGCAAGATAGAGCGATGGCGAGATGGCCAACACCTAAGAATGTTGCTGAAATTCGAAGCTTCTTGGGTTTGGCCGGATATTACCGAAGGTTTGTGAAAGACTTTTCCAAGATTGCTAGGCCGATGACTGCATTGATGAAGAAAGAGAACCGGTTTAAGTGGGATGACAATTGTGAGAAGGCGTTCCAACTACTCAAGGAACGGTTGACTACAGCTCCGGTGTTAGCATTGCGGATGGGAATGAGGACATCGAGGTTTATACCGATCGTCAAAAGAATGTCCTGGGGTGTGTATCTTGATGCAACGGAGGCGAGTGATTGCGTATGCATCGAGACAACTCAAGCCGTATGAGTAACTATCCAACTCATGACTTGGAGTTGGCAGCTGTGGTCTTCGCATTAAAGATTTGGCGGCACTATCTGTATGGGATAACTTTTAAGGTGTTTTCAGATCACAAGAGTCTGAAGTACATATTTACACAAAAGGAGCTCAATATGCGTCAGAGGCGTTGGTTGGAGTTGATTAAAGATTACGACATGGAAATCCAATACCACGAAGGGAAGGCCAATGTAGTGGCGGATGCCTTGAGTCGGAAGTCGATTCATTCCTTGTGTGAGCAAGTCGCGCGGATGAGGTTGCGAGAAGAGTTAGACCGTATGAATATATGTGTCATCCGAGAAGGTGGAGATAAAAGGGACTTCATCTCGCAACCCGAATTGTATGATGAAATCCGGGTGAGACAAGCGGGGACAAGGTAATCGAGGCAAAGAGGGCTAAGATTGGTACAGATCACGGCGATTGATTTTACTTTACACGAGGATGGTAGCGTTCGGTTCAAGGGTCGGTGGTGTGTACCAGCCGACGAGGAACTCAAGAGGCGGATTTTGAGTGAAGCTCATAGTACGCCTTATTCTGTTCATCCGGGAGGAGACAAACTGTATAAAGACCTCAAGAAAACCTTTTGGTGGCCCAATATGAAACGCGAAGTAGCAGAATTTGTGGCAAAGTGCTTGACTTGTCAGAAGGTCAAGATTGAACATCGACGGCCACAGGGTATGCTGCAGCCGTTGGATGTGCCGGTTTGGAAGTGGGATTCCATCTCCATGGATTTTGTATGCGGATTACCGAGGAGCCCTAAGGGGAATAATATGATTTGGGTCGTCGTGGATAGACTGACCAAAGCGGCGCATTTCATTCCGATGAAAGACACTTGGAGTAAGACGGAGTTGGCTATGGCTTACCGGAGGAATATTGTGAGACTACATGGTATACCCAAGCGACATTGTGTCGGATAGAGATGCGAGATTTATATCTCGTTTTTGGCGAGAGCTACTGAGCGGCCTTGGGGACGGAACTACGTATGAGTCTGACTTTTCACCACTACCGATGGTCGACGGAGAGGACCATACAAACTTTGGAAGACATCTTTGAGGGCATGTGTATTAGAATTCAAGGGCTCTTGGGAGGAAAAGCTCGATCTTATTGAGTTTTCATACAACAACAGCTACCATGCCAGTATTAAGATGGCACCTTTTGAGGCACTTTATGGTAGGAAGTGCAAGAGTCCGGTTTGTTGGGACGATTCGTCCGAGGCAGTGATTTTAGGACCGCAGATGATCGAAGATACGGTCAAGCAGGTACAGACGATCCGAGAAAAGATGAAAGCTGCCCAAGATAGGCAGAAGAGTTATGATGACTTACACCGCCGGGATATTGAGTTCGCCGTGGGCGATAAAGTATTGCTACGAGTATCACCAACCAGAGGAGTAATGCGTTTTGGCAAGAAGGGGAAGTTGAGTCCCAAGTACGTGGGGCCATATGAGGTCTTGGACCGTATAGGTGAAGTGGCATATCGACTAGCCTTACCACCGGCGTTGGATAAGGTGCATAACGTGTTCCATGTATCTCAATTGCGCAAGTACGTGAGTGATCCTTCTCACGTGATTGAACCGGAGGTGGTTGAGCTAGATCAGTCCTTGACTTACGAGGAGGTACCGGTGCAGATATTAGATACTAAGGTACGGAAAACAAGGGGACGTGAGGTTAGCATCGTCAAGGTCTTATGGTCTAACCATGCCACCGAGGAGGCGACATGGGAAGCGGAGGATGCTATGCGACAGAAGTACCCGCATTTGTTCTCTTAAGGTATGCAATTCTCAAGCCTTGTACATAAAATCCTTTTGCTTATCTTCGGGGACGAAGGGGTGTTTTAAGGGGTGGATCAACGCCCGTGCGAACTCGAACTTCGAGGGCGAAGTGTTGTCTTAAGGGGAGGATGTAATATCCCAAATTTTGACTCCTATTTAATTGATAAAAAAAAGTTTAATAACTTGGGAATTATGTGTTTAGTAATTATTTGGAAGGGTGATTAATAATTAAAATGGAATTTTTATAATTCTTTAATTAAAAGGAAATACATTGGTTAATAATTAAAAGGGAGGGGACTTCTTTTATTCCTTCTCCATCTTTTTCCAATTACACGTGAAACCCAAACCTCCCCTTTGCCGCGATTGTGTGAAGAAGAAGGAGAGAAAAAAAAATTCTCTCCTTGGTGTTGAGGATTAAATCGTAAGTCGTCGCCGGTAAGCATCGTTTCCTTCTCTCCTACAATTCGAGCATGACGATCGGCGGCCAAAGGCCATGGCGATCCAATTATGCGTATGAAAGAAGGTGGTTTCAATCTGGCAGGCGTACTCTTGGTTCATCAGGATTCGGTTGTAATTGTTTTATCCTTCCTTCTATTTGTAGAGATAGATTCGGGCTTCGTAGAAGAACGGTTTTAATTCGTTAGCAAGATCCTTCAAGAAACGCAGCGACGGTAAGGATATTTCTATGGTTTACGTATTCGTTTGGTTTAAAAGATGAAGTTTTTAAGCATATGCAAGGTTGTGTATGATTTCTTGGATGCTTGGTATTGTCGTTCAAAGTTTTAAGCGTAAGTTGGGACTGTTTTACTGTGTTTTAGAGGGTGTAGATGACTGTAATTATGTTTTGAAACAGAAATTATAATGCTGATAATCCTGGGATGATGTAATTATGTGTGGGAAAGAGGTCTTGGGGGTGTTAAACATCCAATTTAGCGTATCGATACTTGGGTTTGAAGTCTATGATGTTATGGTATCTCTGTATAAGGAATTATGTGTTTGTTATGTTGTTTCTTCTTTGTTGTTGCTCGAGAAATGAAGGAGAGATCATGTTGAGTCGTTTTAGGGTTTTGCTGAAGTCCAGGCTGGACGGGCGTCTGGTCCTTTGGACGGGCGTCCAGCCCGGCTTCCAGTGTAGACGAGCGTTTGGTGAGCGTCTAGGGGGTGGATTCGATACAGGATGTAAAATAGATTCATTGGACGGGCGTCTGACCTTATCGGACGGGCGTCCAGGTACAGAATTTGGATACAGGATGTAAATTGGTTTGGTGGACGAGCGTCCGAACTATTTGGACGAGCGTCTACCTATGGACGGGCGTCCATAAAGTCCAGACGGGCGTCCAAACCTTAAATTGATGTCTAGCTTGTTTCCTTTTTCTTTCTTGGTGGATTGTTGTCTAGCCTTATAAAATGGTTGTGGGTTATGTTTTGCTGAGTCAAGGATCTTGCTGTTATGATGGAACTTGGTTTTGGGCATTGAAGTTGTAGACCGCAATGGTTGGGCCGGATAGGGTAGCTCCCAAAGCCGTAACCCGGGAAGGTTTCCTTACAACTTTAATGACCTTAGCGTGTTTGGGGAGTTGCAGACAGTTGAAATGTTGGGCCGGATAGGGTGACCCCGAATCCGATAACCCGGGAGAGGTAATCCTTGCACCCCAGTACGTCATGGACCATTTTAACCATGGTACCATTGGATGACCCCTAGGAATGTGCACATTCGGGACCTTTAGGTGCAGATGGATTGAGGTGTTTATATCTTCTGTGTAATGGTTGTGTCTGTTACAGTTTGGTCGCATTTGTTACGCAATGATTCTGATGTCTGTTAGGAAGTTTCCTTGTTTTTGTTGATAACTTTCATTCTACGTATATTAGATTTATCCTTACTCAACGTTTAGTTGACAGTTTCTATTTTGTTGATCCTGCTATGATCCGTTTTGGGGAGCAGACTCTTAGCAGGTAGTCCTTTGGATTGATTGCTCGTTGCGGGAATGTCGCGGGGTCTTGAGAGCCGCGTAGTTATAGACAACTATTTACTTTCCACTTTGTCAGATTTATGAAACTTTAAGTTTTATTGTTGTTCCGCATGTTCTCACCTTTGATAAAGAGATGGCACTCATTTTACATTTTAAATAATGCATGGTGGATGTTTAATTTCTCTCTGTTGTGGAATGTTGAATGTTACTGCCACGACTGTGTGTCGTGAGGAGTGGCACTACGGTGACCAATACCGGCGGCCGACGGGATTGGAAACAGGGTATTACAATATATATATATATATATATATATATATATATATATATATATATATATATATATATATATATATATATAACTAGTAGTACAAATATATATACATAGATATAAAAATATTCCCTTATCTTCCATATTCTCTTTGTCCCCCTTGTCCCCCTCTTGTTTTTATTCCCCTTATCTTTTATTCCCTTTGTCTTCTTTTAATTTTCTTTTCTTTTCGTAGCATGTAGTATATATATATATATATATATAACTATCTATCTATCTATATATATATATATATATATATATATATATATATATATATTTATGCTTATGTATTTATATATATCTATGTATATGTATATATATAGTATATTTTCCTTTTCCGTTATTATGAGTAGCTAAACTTTTCATAGCCGAATTATGTGAAACCGGGTGAAATCCTAAAAGGGAAACGAGATGGAGTTGTGTCGCGCATAATTAAATGTTCGTATGATAAACTCATGTTCTAAAACCAGTTTTGATCATTTTAATAACTTTGAATGAGGTTTACAACCTTGTTCATTGTTACATCGAGCTTATAAATGCATTTTGCGGCGAGATGTGGGATATGAGTATCACTAATCATAGTCTTGATTGTCAGATTGACAACCTGAGTGACAGGTCAGGACTATGCCTATGTGAGATTCTTATTCTTACGAAATGAAGAAAACAGGTATTAGTATCACTAAAACATAGCTTTAATAGTTAGATTGACAACCTAAGTGACACGTTAAAACTATGCTTTTGTGAGGGTTTTCAGTGGTTTTTTTATTCTGGTCAACCATGTTAGGTAAGTTAGCTTTCTAAAGGGAGAGTTAATAAACCTAGTATGGAGGTTAAGTGACAGTTGTTCAGGCCTTAACGCAAGAATAAAGAGTTGACACCCGTGAATGTCATATAAATTGAATCAGTTAAAACACACTCCTTGTCAAGTCTTTCCTATGGGGTAACCTGTTGGATCAAACTTTGGCTATGCTTTTTTAATCACCTAGATAAACTCGTTAGAATAATATTTATTTTTCTGCATTAGCTATAATATCTCTCCACAACAACTTTGATCGCCTAGACTAAGTTCTACGTTCGCTTTGGTACTCACAACCACATTTCTCTTGGGATCGACCTCGTACTCCTGTAGCTATCCTAACAATTCGACCCGGTACTCTGCTGGTTAGAGAGTTAGTTTACCCACAATTACGAGCTTTTATAAATGTATTTTTGGGAGGTAAATTTTAGCTCATCAAAAATTGGCGCTGTTGCCGGGGAAATGTGTGATATTGTTGTGATATCTTGTAAGTGAACCGAAGGCTTGGGCCTAGGTTTTTATTTTCTTCGTGTTATTTAGATTTCGTGTGTGTGTGTGTAAAAAAAAAAAAAAAAACGAAAAAAAAGAAGAAAATTTTTATTGTTTTCTTGTTGTTTTCTGAAGATCTTGCAGATTGAGCTTAAATGATGGATTTTTCAATCAATACTACTCACCTGAACAACAATACTCCTACCTACCTCAGGCATCTGCACAATGTTATCAACAACAGTTCGTTCCTCAACCTCAGTATCAACAGCAGAATAACCAAGGTTCATGGGATTATCAGTGCCCTAGTAGGTACCAGGATCAGAATTATGGTTATTCGAGTTATGAGCCACAATATTATGAGGGTTCTTCGAACCTTAGTGCTTATCAGGATTACGGTGTTCATACTCAATGCATTGATAGCTTCACCCATATTCAGCCACCTGATCAGTGTCTGGAATGGCAAGAAACCTGCTACCCACCTCCGATGAATCAAAGTCAGTATGAACAATTTTCCCCCATGCCACGAGAAGACTTCACCGACAGTCAAATGGAGAAACTAGAGCGATTGGACCAGATCTTGCAAGAGCGACTGCTGGACATGCAAGAGTTCAAGATAAGTACTGACTCCGCCATAAGAAATCTTCAAGAGAGGGTGGTGCAATTGATTGAAATAATGGGGTTTGAGCAGGAAAAACGTGCAATAGAGGTGGTTAAGGATGATGAGATGCTCATTGAAGAAGTTCAGTTTGAGAATAAGGTTGAGGATTCCGTTTGCTATAATGAGATTTCAGAGTTAGAGGAGCGAGAGATTGATTGGCCATCTTTAGTAAAGCCACTGGGAGAGTTGGTAATATTTGATATGACGGTTCCGGATTACTACATTCGTCCACTCTGTGAGGATGAATTTTCTACGGTCCAGCTTGTGTACCCCCTGGTGAAGTTGGTAATATTTGATATGACGGTTCCGGATTACTATACGGAATAGCAAAGAAGATGGTTCGACAGGCTGATAAAAGAAGATTTTCTGGCTGGGAGGAGGTAGCATCGAGGGCCAAACGAGGTACGTTTCTAGACAATTCAATTTCTTTGGTTCTCGCATTGTTAATTTTTCTTAAGCTATTGATCTTCTTAAGTTCTGATTTTGGTTGATGACTTGTAAATACTACTTTAGTCGAGCAAACGACGTTAAACAAAAGCGCTACCGGGAGGCAGCCCGTTAATAATAATTTGGATAAGACTAGTCTTAATGAAATGTAGAATCTGTGGAAAGAATGATCACAATGAAATCACAACCAAGTCTCAGGATGAATGTCTGAATGTCATTAAAAGAGAACGATTAGGTGGTTATCCGAAAATCTCTATGTAGAATACAGAAAGAAAACATTCAAATACATTATTTCTTGGACTTAGGTTGTTGAACCCTTGAGGATCTGGGTATAAAAGACTCAACGCTCTTTCACACATTTCATTTTATGATCTAGTCTGTTTCAAATTTCTGGTCGTTGTAGTATAATGGTGAGTTTTCTCGCCTTAATAAAACTGTGTGTAATAAAATTGAATCTAGGAATAGCTGACTTGACTATGATATATGCTCATGTGATACTCTATGATAATCGTATATGCTTAGATGTTCGTGCTTTACCCGTATGGTGATTTTTCCATCTAAAGCTATTATGTGCTATATATTGCCTATCGAATTTTTCTCGACGTGTGAGGGCCATTTTCTTATTATTCCCATATCCTGTTCGATGTCTTGGCACGAGGACCATGTCCCGTGTTTTCTTTGTTTTGGTTTTGTATAGGGATTCGGGTCGTACTTTCTCATGGCTGTTACGGGATTCGGTAGCACCTTTCTGCCAGGTTTACAAGCTAAGTCTTCCTCTCTATCTCATTCACATGCTTGGGACATTGCAAGTTCGTAAGTGGGGGGTAGAGTCGAGGTTGGTCTAGTAATGGCATTAAGTATTTATTTTGTATCAGAAAATCCCTTAGTTTTTGATTTTTTTTCGAGCATTATTTAGTTGATTAAAATAAATTGTATAAGGTATATATTTCGTGGATTTGATGATGTAATGATCGATTTGGATGTATATAACCAAAGTGAACCGTAAGTGCATTTTAACCCCAAATTTATTTGTGTAACATGAATTCATTGTTCACGTAAGCCTTTGATATTGAAGCGAAAATTTTAAACTGTATCCATTTAGTATCCTAGTGGTTATTCTAGAGATAATTGCAGTAACTTAGTACCTAATTTTTTGAACATGTACTGTGAATATCTGAAGGTTTGAATGTGATAGAAAGGATATAAGTTGAGTGGAATGAAAAGAAAAATACCAAATTAAGATGAACTACATATATGTCGGTTGTAGCTACCAATGATTTGAGTGCGATGAGGCGTTATCACGAAAACGTCCTATATCACTACGAGGTTTAAAAGCTCCCGATTGCTCGATGATAGTAGTCCAAATTAGGGTGTTATCACGAAACATCCTATTGCTAGGAATGAAGGCATATGCTACACATGTGAAATTAAGTCCAGCTAGGGTGTTATCACGAAACATCCTATTGCTGGGAATGAATTAAGCATGGTTGAAAACTTAGTTATCTTCTGACTATCCCAGTATAAACTGAATGATATGCATTAGGGATTATCCTAATAAGTACAGGGGAGGACTTTGGGTGGAACTGTTACTGCCTATACCTAGGAAAGTCATTAGGACTGTCTGAATGGATATTTGTGCGTTTGCTTGAATTATTCAAGAGAGGATAGTGGAAATTGAAAATGCTTGTCACACACGCACTCTGTTATGCATTTATATTGAGGATAACGTATGATTATGATTCGATTGGTTGTATCATCTGGTTGTTCCTTAAATCTTATATTTTCATTAATTTTTCCCTCATTCATTTTGTTTTATCGCTTGTTTTGCTCGAGGACGACCAAAAGCTAAGTGGGGGGTTGTGATGACGGAAAAATTCACAGTTATTTTCATAACTTTTTACCCCATTTCTAATACCATTTCGAGCACTTTTATATCAATTAAAGTCATTAATTCCTAAATTTCATAAAAATATATAAGTTGTGACTATTTTGTAAAATATTGTGTTTTTATAAGTTTTACTAGTTTTATACGGTTTAATAACTTAGGAGTGTTTTGTCAGAAAAATATATTAAAAACCCATAAAAAAATATATCAGTATAAAATGTATTCACAATATATTTATACTGTGTTTTTGGACTTTTATTGTCAGATTTACTCGCGGTTCGTTTCTTTGTGTTCGTAAGAAAGTTAAGATTTATCATGGAGACAGAATCAAGACTGAATAACGAGACGAGAGTTTTGCCTGACTGAAGAAGGATTACTTGGAGCCCAAGGCCATACTAAAAAGGCATTTTCAGAGGATGACTTATTGATAAAAGTTTTAGATCTTCGAAAGAGCTTTCCAACGCATTTTGAATCACGTCAATCGGAGGTCTACAACTCAAGTTATGGGCATTTTACCAAACAGCTGAATAAGTTCGATTCGGTTCTGACTCGGTTCGATTCAGTTTTGACTTGGTTCGAACATTTTGCCTATAAATACAAGCCAAGACCCATCACAAAATCCTTGCCCCTTGCCTTAGGGCCATTTCCTTTCTTTTGTTGTTCTTATTTTCTTTCTTTTGTTGTTGTAGTATATATATATATATATATATATATATATATATATATATATATATATATATATATATATATAATAAAATATATATATATAAGTACTACAAATAAAATACAAGAAAAAGGAAATTGGAATTTGATATATATATATATATATATATATATATATATATATATATATATATATATATATATCTATATCTATATGTATTAGTATCTATATATATATATATATACATCTCCATATATATCTTCATCTTCATCTTGTTCTTCATCTTCATCTTTTTTCTTTGTTTCTTTCATATATATATATATATCTATATATACATAGCTAATATTCCCTTATCCTTCCTTTTCCTTTTAGTCCCTTTCATTTTCTTCTTTCTTTGTATTTTTGTTTGTAGTATTAATATATATCTATATATCTAACTATCTATCTATCTATCTATATATATATATATATATATATATATATATATATATATATATATATATATATATATATATATATATATATATATATATATATATATAAAATATACAAATATATATACATAGATATAAAAATATTCCCCTTATCTTCCATATTCTCTTTGTCCCCTTGTTCCCCTCTTGTTTTTATTCCCCTTATCTTTTATTCCCTTTGTCTTCTTTTAATTTTCTTTTCTTTTAAGTAGCATGTAGTATATATATATATATATATATATATATATATATATATATATATATATATATATATATATATTTATGCTTATGTATTTATATATATATCTATGTATATGTATATATATATAGTATATTTTCGTTTTCCGTTATTATGAGTAGCTAAACTTTTCATAGCCGAATTATGTGAAACTGGGTGAAATCCTAAAAGGGAAACGAGATGGAGTTGTGTCGCGCATAATTAAATGTTCGTATGATAAACTCATGTTCTAAAACCAGTTTTGATCATTTTAATAGCTTTGAATGAGGTTTACAACCTTGTTCATTGTTACATCGAGCTTATAAATGCATTATGCGGCGAGATGTGGGATATGAGTATCACTAATCATAGTCTTGATTGTCAGATTGACAACCTGAGTGACATGTCAGGACTATGCCTATGTGAGATTCTTATTCTTACGAAATGAAGAAAACAGGTATTAGTATCACTAAAACATAGCTTTAATAGTTAGATTGACAACCTAAGTGACACGTTAAAACTATGCTTTTGTGAGGGTTTTCAGCGGTTTTTTTATTCTGGTCAACCATGTTAGGTAAGTTAGCTTTCTAAAGGGAGAGTTAATAAACCTAGTATGGAGGTTAAGTGAGAGTTGTTTAGACCTTAACGCAAGAATAAAGAGTTGACACCCATGAATGTCATATAAATTGAATCAGTTAAAACACACTCCTTGTCAAGTCTTTCCTGTGGGGTAACCTGTTGGATCAAAGTTTGGCTATGCTTTTTTAATCACCTAGATAAACTCGTTAGAATAATATTTATTTTTCTGCATTAGCTATAATATCTCTCCACAACAACTTTGATCGCCTAGACTAAGTTCTACGTTCGCTTTGGTACTCACAACCACATTTCTCTTGGGATCGACCTCGTACTCCTGTAGCTATCCTAACAATTCGACCCGGTACTCTGCTGGTTAGAGAGTTAGTTTACCCACAGTTACGAGCTTTTATAAATGTATTTTTGAGGGGTAAATTTTAGCTCATCAGTGATCCTTTAACCATTGTGGATTCTGGTTAGATTGATTGTCTGTAACATCATCCTCAGTAGGGTCTGCTGTTTCTTCAACAAGGGGTTCAGCAGATCCTTGAATTGCCTCAATTATTGCATCAGTAGTGTTACCAACAGGGTGTTCAGCAGGGACAGTGTCAGAAACTTTTAAGTCATTAAACCTTTCCAAAACTTCAACACATTCTGGATCAGTGACTTGTTGATTCTCAGCAGGTTCTGAAGCTTCATCTTCACTTCCAGTGAACTTAGGTTTATCAAATACAACATGTATTGTTTCCTCATGCTTCAGTGTCCTTTTATTCAATACCCTGAATACCTTGCTGACTGAAGAATATCCCAAGAAAATTCCTTCATCTGATTTTGGTTAGAATGTCTTCAATTGTTCCTTATGATTTAAGGTAAAACATTTGCTTCCAATTGGATGGAAATAAGATATATTAAGTTTCCTTCCATTCCAAATCTCATAAGGTGTCTTCAGCAGCTTCTTGTTCACTGAGGTTCTGTTTTGTGTATAGCATGCTGTATTGACTTCTTCAGCCCAATATCTTTCAGGAATCAATGCTTCACAAATCATAGTTCTTCCTGCTTCTTTTAGTGTTCTATTTCTTCTTTCAAAGAACCCCATTTTGTTTGAGGTGTAGCAAAGCAATGACAAGTTGATGTAGTACACCATTCTGTTCACAATATTCTCTTATAACTTTATTGAGAAATTCAGTACCCTTATCTGATCTGATTTTCACTACTGTCAAACTTATCTCATTCTGTAATCTCTTCAAAAGTTCAGGCATCTTTTGAAGTGTTTCACTTTTCTTGTTCATGAATATCACTCAAGTGTATCTTGAATAATCATCCACAACCACTAAGGTGTATTTCTTTCTTGTTACACTTGTTGGTGTAACTGGTCCAAATAGATTCATGTGCATCAGCTCCAAAACTCTTAATGTTGATTGCTTAGTCTTTGATTTGAAGCTTGATTTTGTCTGTTTACCTTGCTGACAGGCATCACAAATAGCATCCTTCTTGAATGTGATCTCAGGTAAACCAATCACCAGTTTCTTCTTCACCAACTGATTGATATCATCAAAATTTAGATGATTCAACTTCTTATGCCATAACCAATTAAGTTCTGACTTGGTATGCACAATCAGGCATGTTTCTGGAATAGCAGTAGACTAGTCCAAAACATACATGTTTTGTTGTCTTCTTCCAGCCAACACAACTTGATCACCTTTTTCACTAATGACAATACATGGGTTTTTGTCAAAAGTGACCTTGTATCCCATGTCACAAAATTGTCCAGTGCTCAGTAGGTTGTAGTCCAGTCCTTCTACATATGCAACATTCCTGATTGATAATCCATTTCTCACAAGTGTGCCATATCCTCTTGTGTATCTTGGTGTGTCCTTGTTGCCAAAATTCACTCTTGGACCATCCTTTGCAACAAAGCTTGACAAACAGTGCTTATTCTTTGTCATATGTCTGGAACATCCACTGTCAAAGTACCAGACTCCCTACAAAACAAAGTTAATGCATTTTAGGTACCCAAAATTGTTTGGGTCCATAGTGGTCAGTGGCAAGCATGACCCTTGTCAAATTTCCATAAGGTCTTCATTGAAAGGTATCATACTTTGGTTCATACATGTATTCTACACATCCATAAGGTCTGACCATTGGTTGTGTAGGATTCACATATGCTTTCTGGCCTTTTGGAATATAATGCTGTTTAAAGTGATTTCTTTTGTTAGAAGCACTAGGATAACTATAGGTGTGCAGTCTGTTAGGAATAGCCCTGTAATATGGACTCTGCTGAGGTCCCTGCTGAGGTCTTATATAAGTCCTCTGCTGAGCCCTCTTCTGATTCCATTGCTTAGGTTTTACCCTAGCAGTATGGTTATATATGTTGTTTCTAGCAATAGGTGCAAGAATATTCCAATCATCATCAGTAGGGAACAGTCTACCTTTCCCCCTGAGATAAGTATCCCTAGACTAATTAACATTTTTGGATTTAGGATTCTTATCCTTGGAATATTTCTGGTTTTTCCCTTTTTGTGGTCCAGCAGACTTGGTAGCAGGTCTAGAAGGCACAACAGTCCTATTTTTAGATTTATTCTTTTTATTAAGAGCTATTGACTTCCTTGACTTCTGATTTTGCTTCCTTGAAGCTTTCTCAGTAGGCTTTACTGCCTCAGCAACCCTTTTGGGAGTTGGATCTTGTGCAGGCACAAACTTAGGACCAACTCTGGTACTAGGTTCAGTGACCTTAAGGGATCCACTCTTATTGGATTGTTGAGTTTCAAATCCAAGCCCTGTTCTATCACCATAATGAAGGATGCAGGTTCTTAGATCTAAACGAGTTAGATCTACGCGCAGCGGATGGATCACGACTTATATATCACAATACATAATTAAAGGACTTAAACTACTACAAGGGGGTTAAGATCATGTTACCAATAGTAGGAAGAGAAGCCAAGATCTTCCGATGTGTTCTCTAAACGGCGGTTGGTGGACACCCTTCTTGATACACGAACCTCCTTGATATGCAACACCAAGAAAAACTCCAAGTTTTTCTTTCTCTAAAACCCTAGACAAGAAAAACAAATTTTTTTTCTCTCTTTTTGGTGATATGGGGCGAAATTTTCAAGTGTGTTTTACACTTGGAATAACTCTCCTTTTATAGGAGAGTAAATCCTTGGTCTCCAAGTTTTAATTAATTAAATAAATAATTAATTAAACAAAATAAAAAGATATTTTCCTTAATGAATAATTGTGACATATTATTGACCAATAGGAAACTAAATAACATGTCCTCCAACTAATCACATAACAAGAATATCTTTTATTTTCCATAACACAAGAAAAATCAATTCTTGTGCTAAAAGAGAACCAATATGGCGCCACCTCCCTAGCGTTTTAGCCCACATAAAATGTCTTTTATGTGTATTATATTATTTAGCCCAACTAAATAATATCCATGCATATCAATTAATTAGCCCGGCCAATTAATTATCACTGAGGCCCTAATAACAAGAATATCAGTCCGAATTACAGAAGCCACATCGGGGACCATGGACCTATAACCAGTAGCTCCAATAATTAATTATTCATCGAACAGAATAAGTACATTAATTATTAATTCTGGGATTACGCCACCATAAACCCGAAACTGAACTCTACCGATTATAGATGTATACTTATACTCAACCCATAGAGTAAATAAGCGTCCATTGATATAATCACTACATACGGATTAAACCTCCATAGACCGTCCATTCTGAGTGGGAAGTCTCCGTGAACCCGACTCAGAATATCTTATCCTTATTTACCATTAACCCCCTGATGATCAATTAGCACACATATCTGACTAGTAGCTAATTAGTCAAATGTGAACTCCCGGGATCGATCACTTTCTTAGGGCTAACAAATAAGGGGACTGTCTCTCTACTTCCCGCAGGAAGGAATGGATTCCATGTCTGTGAAAATCAGAACTACTCACTCATCTGGAGATAGTGCCAATGAGAAGTGGATTGGAACACATATTTAAGTGAACCGTAACTAACACATCAAACACTACCCCGGGACAAGCAGCACCCTGTGATCACCTCAGGATTAAGGTTGATCCATATATGATCATCTAATGAATTAATAAGATTCCTCGATTACGGAATTATACCGAGAAATTCAGATTAAACCGGTCCAGTCCTATATGAATGCCATCATATATAAATGCCCCATGTAGGTACCCTCTAACGACAGTCCGGATAAGACTATCACACCCTAAGGTGTTCTGGGCGCATTATTGGTGTTTTAATCAAGAGACCCTAAACTCTGATTAAGTTCACCACGGACTAACATGTTTAAGTATATCACCACTAACTCAATCCTCACGTGCATGCCATACACTGAGTTAAGCGGTTACATACAGATATACTTAGGGTTTGCAGCAGTGTATTACTTTACAAGCACAAAGCAAGTAATAAGTTGAGATAAATTCTGTCATTCATTATTAAAAACAATTACACAAATTGTCTTTCGGGCACTACACCTAACAATCTCCCACTTGCACGAAATGACAAGCAACGATTGTTTTTAGATCACACCCTTTCTCATCTTATTCACAACACTCTCCCACTTGCTCTAAAAGTAGATGAGACATATCCATCAATGCCGTACCCTCCAAGCACTCGACTTGGTACACTGATCAGTTAGGTTGTCGGCTCGAAACGATCTTTAGGATCGAAACGTAGCCGGTCCTTCCAATCAGGCGGTACTCTCTCTCAATATGCTTTTGACTCCTTATGACTGAGAAACTCCTTCTAAGCTATCTCTTCACTGTTTTCATGATGAAGTGATATCGGCTCATCAGACCTGGAATTACTTCCAGACCAAAAAGGAAATTCTAAGCACTATGAGTAAACACTGAGCCCGAGATCAACTTAATGATCATCCTTAATCTGACTACAAGTCAGAATCAGTGTAGTCAACCATATTCAAGTTTGCACCTGAATATATAAGCATATGATTCCTCGTTCTCTAACGATACTTGAGGACGTACTAAACCGCTACTTATTGCTTGAATCCAAGATTCAACTGCAATTGACTCATTTTAAGCTGACTTGCCCTTATCCCAGAGAGACTCTATCCCATTTTCTCTTTATCCGAAGATTTGGAGAATCATTCCTGAGAGGTAGGGTAGGACTACTCTCGATGAATCTTTGCAACCGTATATGCATAATCATCTTATTCAATAAGATAGGTGGGATAGCCAATGACTCATTCTCGTGAATTTGACCGAATCAAATTCTTAGAATATAGTCAATTCTCTCATCCAGAGAATCTTGGCGTGTCGATTTCCGACTTGAGATAGCACACCCATGTTGTTTCCAACCGTTTTAGTGTTATCATTTATGAACACTAATGCTACTACTTTACCAATATTGATATCCAGTCTACGAAAAAACTTATCAATATTTTGGTCAAGTCCACATATTTTAAAACATGTGACTTTTAATGACCGAGAGGTTCTCTTAAATCCACAAAGGATATAAGCCATTGCAGGCTTCCTACCAATGGTTCTTTCTGAATAAAATAAGATATCGTTAGTCTACTTAAAAAAATGTATTAGGAATCACCCCTATCTTACGCTTTGTAACGAATCCGTTATTCATTCTCATTAAAAACCTTACATTCAATGAATTGATTCCGTTGTTCGGCAAGAAAGTCTCGAGGAATCACCCTTATTTTACGCTTTCTAATGAAATCTAGCAAGGCTGAGTGGTGAGAGAGTTCAAGGTGCAGTTAACTCTCTACTTGTCGAGAATCACCCCTATACCACTCAACTTTGCTATTTGAAAGTTTAAACTTTCCTATTCATTCGACTCTTTTCTATGTAGATCCAATTGCTCCCACTGGGCTGAGACACTCTCGTGGTTCTACAATAGATCGAACAAAACGGAGTACAAAACTCCATTTACAGGGTTAAAGGCATCAAACCAACCTCTATGATCGAGAATCCTATACAGCCCACTAAGAGCCATAGGTTATCAATCACCCCAGCAGACCGTAAAGTCCACAAAACCACAATGGGTCAATGGTTAAACCATACTCCCACTTTGTGGTGGATTGACATCCTGATCTAGTAGTATTTATCAGTGTAATCACCAACAACCGATGTTGGACGTGGTCTGATTAAATTAGATAGTAACTACCTTTGGGTAACCGTACTCCAAGGTTTAAGGTTGTTACTTATAGATTCTATCAGAAGGCTTGTGACTGTTCAACCATCACTTTCTGATCTCAAAAATCTTATAATCAACCTTCACTCGTCTCATTAAGATATTTCACGAACAGTCCTGTCTGAGCGTATCGCAAAATCTCGATCCTACCTTCAAGCATTAAATGCTAAATGCCTACATTTATGGAAGTGGTGTGAACCGAATTCACTCATTATCCATAAATTCACTGGCATCTTCTAGGTAGACTTCTCGGTTTACATAATAATGTTAACCGTTATTTTGCAACCAATTATCTTAATCGAGTTTCACAGTGTATTGTAGCACATTAATAACTATATATGGGGCAAGTGTATGGTTTCTTCCTCAGTGAAAAACATTCCACTAGGAGGGAGGCTGAGCATCAGTCCCAAGACTATGCTATAGCCTAATTCTGAGCATGGAATACTCTATTCTCTGCTAAAATCAGAGACTCCTCCTCGTATTCTTTCTATAAACTAAATCATGTTTCAAGTAGTCATCAGACAAAATGTCACCACTCAAAAACTCCCACTAGCTTGTATATCTCACTAGACCCCGAAGGTCATGGTGAACAAGCTATGTTACCCCTTCAAATCTATTACCCTCTCCCGATTGAAAGGAAACTTAGTCATTGTTCCTTTGAGATAGTTTTCCTAGACTGGGAGATAGGAATCACCCTTAGCCAGTCGTGAGGTCTTATCTCTAGGATATATGCACTAATTAATAGATATTGAAAGGTCGCTTATCTTAATACGGAAACCTTTTACCTTTAATAGTTTTAGATGTGTTATACTTATTCAAACTTTTCTTAGTGGTTCGACTTTATCAAACAAAAGTCCGAGTCTTGGATTAGTACTACAAATGTCATATTCACTTTCTATGAGGCAACAATATATCGAGTTGAAAGTGAATCCATTTGTTTCAACGAATCTGTAAATGTAAAAAATAAATTTTTCTGTGATATTCAAGGATAGAATCAGAAATTCATTTCCTTATATCACTCCCACTATTCTAGTTGAAATTACTGCCCGTTGTTACTCTATTAATCGTTAATGCACAACTTCCTTGTTCTTCCAAAGAACTAAGCTATCGAGTCAAGTTACTCGGTTATGAAAGTTGCTAAGGATTCATTGGTTAGTGATCTGAAATCACTTTCCTTATCCTATACTTTCTTTAATTAATATTTCGGTTTAGCTTTAAAACTTTAGTTAGAATGATTAACACTTATAGACATTCTTTCCCATTCTTAACTTTCCTTAAAAGGAAATAGTCTTGAACTAGCAGTTCCATTGAGTAGACACTACTCGTGAACTGTGGGATGTCTAATGAAAGCGTTACCCAGTGGGACTAATTTTCTAATAAATTAGAAAAACAACAGATAAAAGCTCCCACTAGTTTATTGGTTCCAAATACCGTCTAACTAGCGACACTTTAATTTATGATTCTCTAATTTTTCTATTAGAAAGTTTCTCGTGTAGACCTTTACACAATTAAAATTCACTAGAAGAATTTTATCGTCCCAATCATCTTTCAAACTAACTACGGTTGTCTCTCGTTACACGAGTGTGGCGGCGAGTGACATGCCTATTTACGTCACTTAAGTTTTGAAGGCTTCAAGAGAAATATCTCTTCCGAAAAATTAATCGCATGTGAGATTAATAAATACAACGTTCTAGTTACTTACCACTTTTTAACGATGTCATTACTAGTCAATTTTACACTAGCGAGTCTAGCACCTTAGAGAGATATATATAACGATTTGTAAATAAAATTGTGAGAAAATAAATCCAAATCATACACTACTAAAATTTTAGGAACATAAACTAAGTACTTATAGTCTATCCTACCGTTCCAAGGATTTAATCTAACGCCACAGTGCACTCGCCTTAAGGTAGGTCAAAGAGGTTTCGATTAATATTGAAGATCAGTTGAGAGAATCGAACATCTCATTTGTGATCGTCAATCACCTTTCCTTTTTTCAGCCAAGGTACTACCAAAAATACCCTTTATGAGTGTGACCTCTTGTCTCAGATTTTTAGGTAGACCCGAGTGTGCCGCCTTAGGTCGGTCGGTGACCCGACAGTACCCAAAATCCTATCCTTTCGGAGACCAAGCCTTGAATTTTGATAGCGGTGAAGGCCTTCCTTAGGAGGCCGGTCCCGGCCGGCACGAGGCGTCACCATTCTCTCACGTTGCTTGTGTCAGCAATGAGGCCGTGGGGTCGGTGTCGCCTCTCCCGCTCCCACTCAATATTTTGAAAAAGTGGTGGGTTTCTTGATCACGTTTTTGGACTTGATGTTACATTAAGGAACAATAAATCATAGGCCCGAATGTTGTCGGTTATGTGGGCTAGCCCACCCGACCTATTCGTTAGAACATATGTGGTCGTCCGGATGGGTCAAGGCTAGGAGAGGTCCGTTGAGCCGTAGTGGCTCTTCGGATGGCTCGATATTGCGGACCCCGTGCAAGCGCCACACGTGGAGGGTGAAGTCGATTGAGCCGTAGCTCTGTTGACCACCCAACCGTGGTTAAACCACTTTCGAACTGTTTGCCCGTGATTATCAATCCTTAAACATCAAACTTTCACGTAGACACTACGGAACAAAAGCGTAATCTCGTCTTGGGTAAGGTGGAATTCACGAGAATCCAACACCTTAACCACGAGGTTTGAATTTTACTCCTTATGCTTTCGCAGAGTGGGATTCACCGAGAATCCATCACCCAACCTCGACGATTGAAAAAACCCGTGTTCCTCGGTTTTTACCTAATTAGTTTCTAATTAATATCAAACAATTAATTAAAACTAATCGTGTGTTTTATACATGCCTAACTAATTCCTCGAATTAATTTCTACATGTATGCATATGGAGTGGAATTCATGATATGATGCATGTCATGGCAATTTCGGTTCTACTCATACAATCTACACATGTATACTAGTGCGGAAAATAAACACCGAGATGGATGTTGGCAGCGCACTTCAGCTTAATCTATTCGAAAATAAATTAAAACTCTAATCTGCAGCTGTTAAGAATCTTCGACGATCGGCATATCAAACGAACTTGGATCGGGATGAAACTTTCCAGATCTGATCTTCATTCTTCGGACTTCAAGATGGACGGTCGGATCGGAGCTTTGACTTGTCAATCTTCCTCAGTGAACCGTCCAACTCGCTGCTGAAACAGACTCTCACAGCAATGCATCATATACTTCCCGAGATCGATCGGGGATGAAGCTGAATCCCGATCGTCCTGAAAATTTTATCTCACGTCCAAAACTCCATGATTATCGATCTGACCGGTCGGATTTTAATTTGAACGGTCCAATTGTTCCCAGAAAATCGAAGAAGTCACAGTTAGGGTTTCTGTGAATCCTGCGTTTTTCTGTTACAGCAGCCACTTCGCAGCAACGAACGGAAACCCAAACGGACTCTGATCGACACCAAAATTTGTGGGATTGTTCATCAACTTCCAATCTTGATTCTGACCGGAGGGATCTTCGTTTTAACGGCTCAAACAATGGAAAAAATGAAAAGACTAAACAGCTAATGTACAGATCTATTTTCCTGAAATTAAAATTGCAATAATACATAAATTACATAATTTCCTATACTCATATGAACGAATTTTCATCGTTTATATGAGTTTACAATATATCTAACGGGAAAACGGTGCCAACCCCAATCCATCTCTTCAACCATAGCAATTTAAAAATTATTAATGCATAATAATAAGTAAAATATCACCTACATGCAATTCCACTCCTTTAAATCGTTTAATTACGATTATGACTATATAAATCGTGGAACCTGTCTCTGATACCACATGAAGGATGCAGGTTCTTAGATCTAAACGAGTTAGATCTACGTGCAGCGGATGGATCACGACTTATATATCACAATACATAATTAAAGGACTTAAACTACTACAAGGGGGTTAAGATCATGTTACCAATAGTAGGAAGAGAAGCCAAGATCTTCCGATGTGTTCTCCAAACAGGTTGGTGGACACCCTTCTTGATCTACGAACCTCCTTGATATGCAACACCAAGAAAAACTCCAAGTTTTTCTTCCTCTAAAACCCTAGACAAGAAAAACAAATTTTTCTCTCTTTTTGGTGATATGGGTAAATTTTCAAGTGTGTTTTACACTTGGAATAACTCTCCTTTATAGGAGAGTAAATCCTTAGTCTCCAAGTTTTAATTAATTAAATAAATAATTAATTAAACAAAATAAAAAGATATATTCCTTAATGAATAATTGTGACATATTATTGACCAATAGGAAACTAAATAACATGTCATCCAACCAATCATATAACAAGAATATCTTTTATTTTCCATAACACAAGAAAATCAATTCTTGTGCTAAAAGAGAACCAATATGGCGCCACCTCCCTAGGGTTTTAGCTCACATAAAATGTCTTTTATGTGTATTATATTATTTAGCCCAACTAAATAATATCCATGCATATCAATTAATTAGCCCGGCCAATTAATTATCACTGAGGCCCTAATAACAAGAATATCAGTCCGAATTACAGAAGCCACATCGGGGACCATGGACCTATAACCAGTAGCTCCAATAATTAATTATTCATCGAACAGAATAAGTACATTAATTATTAATTCCGGGATTACGCCACCATAAACCCGGCCCGAACTCTACCGATTATAGATGTATACTTATACTCAACCCATAGAGTAAATAAGCGTCCATTGATATAATCACTACATACGGATTAACCCTCCATAGATTTGTCCATTACAGGTGGGAAGTCTCCGTGAACCCGACTTCGAAATATCTTATCCTTATTTACCATTAACCCACGATGATCAATTAGCACACATATCGACTAGTAGCTAATTAGTCAAATGTGAACTCCGGGATCGATCACTTTCTTAGGGCTAACAAATAAGGGGGTTTGTCTCTACTACTTCCAGCAGGAAGGAATGGATTCCATGTGTGTGAAAATCAGAACTACTCACTCATCTGGAGATAGTGCCAATGAGAAGTGGCTTGGAACACATATTTAAGTGAACCGTAACTAACACATCAAACACTTCCCCGGGACAAGCAGCACCCTGTGATCACCTCAGGATTAAGGTTTATCCATATATGATCATCTAATGATTTAATAAGATTCCTCGATTACGGAATTATACCGAGAAATTCAGATTAAACCGGTCCAGTCCTATATGAATGCCATCATATATAAATGCCCCATGTAGGTACCCTCTACCGACAGTCCGGATAAGACTATCACACCCTAAGGTGTTAGGCGCATTATTGGTGTTTTAATCAAGAGACCTAAACTCGATTAAGTTCACCACGGACTAACATGTTTAAGTATATCACCACTAACTCAATCCTCACGTGCATGCCATACAATTGAGTTAAGCGATTACATCTGAGATATACTTAGGGTTTGCTGTGATGTATTACTTTACAAGCACAAAGCAAGTAATAAGGTGAGATAAATTCTGTCATTCATTATTAAAAACAATTACACAAATTGTCTTTCGGGCACTACACCTAATACATAAGGCTTTCTAGATTTGAATGCAGTGAAGGAACAAGATTCTTCAAATGATTCAAAGACTCTTTGAAGGTATAGCGAGGCTTATCTTGATTACATTCAACAACTTTTCCTTACCCTTGAGAATTCTCAATTCAGCATTCAACCTTTCAACTTCTGTTTGAAGAGCTTCTTTTTCAGCCTTCACAATCTTATAACCAGATTGTATTATCCTCAGTTGATTAAGGATGGCATCCAAGGTTTCTTCATTGTCGAAATTTTTAGGATTTGAACCACAAGTTGATTCACAATCACTTCAGCGAGGAGTGTTTATAGATACAAAATTGTATACCTCATTTGTTTCATCCATATTAGCCATTAAAGCATAATCTTCCATCTCAGCAACAAGTGCAATATCATCAGATTCATTTCCCTTTTCTGATTCTACTTCATATCCTGATTCATCTTCAACAACCATAGCATTCTTGCCAGATCTTCTTTGTTGGCTCTTGGTCTTCAGTAGGTCTGGACAATCAGGTCTAAAATGTCCAGGCTTCTTTCAATTAAAGCAAAGATAATCAGGTTCTTTTTTCTATTTTAATTCAGGACAGTCAGGTTTGAAGTGTCTTGGTTTCTTGCAATGATAGCACAAGTAATCATTATCTTTCTTTTATTCATCCGTTTTCTTTTCACTGAATTTCTTTGTGAAATTCCTTGGAGAACCCTTTCCAGTTTTCATCATTCTGATTTTCTTGCTCAGTAGGGCAATCTGCTCTTGCATCTCATCCAGTAGATCATCTTGAGCTCCTGATTTTTCTTCTTGATGTGAAGCAGCCAATGTAGTGGTCTTTGGCTCTTCTTTTTCAGTCTCAGGCATAAGCTTTTTGCTAAATTCATAGGCCTTAAGATCTGAAAACAGTTTGAAGGTGTCTTCTTCATGCAAACTCCTCATTTCTTCTATGGCAGTCACCTTCATTTCCCAGACTTCCTTTGCAGGTAATGCTTCCAAGATTTTTGAGTAGATTTCTTCTTGTGAGTACTTTACACTCAGTAGGGTGAGTTCATCCATGATTGCATTGAATCTTGATTCCATTTGTTCAATGGTTTTATTTGGTCTCATTTTGAACTCCTGGAACTTCTTCTATGCCACACTGATCTTGTTCTTTTTGATTGCATCAGTGCCTTCACAGATTAATTGCAACTTATCCCAAAGTTCCTTTGCAGTCTTGCAATCTTTCACCTTCATATACATATTGCTATCCAAAGTTCTGTATATGATATCAATAGCAATATTGTTGAGATTTTCTCTTTTTCTATCTTCAGCATTCCATTCTCTTTTTGGCTTTGGAATGTACTTTGTCTCATCTCCCACTATTACTGTCTTGGTAATCTCCAGTGGTCCATCAGTCAGCACATCCATCATTTCATCATGTGTTGCAGCTAGATAGGCCTGCATACGACGTTTATACCCATCAAAATGATCTAGAGAACACATCAACATTGTTCTAGCATACTGGTTGTTATCCATGATGCAAAGCTTTGAAAATCAGTAACTTGAAAAAAATTTCAAATTATTTTCACAAGCACAACAAGTAGGATTTACTTCCATGTGAAGCCTTTGCTCCGATACAAATTGTTGGTCCTTGAAAAGGCTTTGGTTAAGTTTAGAGGGGGTGAATAATGTTAGTCCCAGAAGGGTAAAACTATAGTCGAGGGGGTGAATGACTATAGTGGAGTTTCAAAACTTTTCTTGTGAATAAAAGCTTTTGGCAGTGAGATAAGTCCTTCTTACTAGATTGTTTCAAAGCGGTTTATACATTCACGAGATATAGGGTATAACGTAGGCAATTAAATGAGTGCGGTAAATTAAATTGCAGAAAGTAAATTGACACAAGGTTTATAGTGGTTCAGGGTGGTGTAATCCCTTAATCCACTCTTCTCCTGTGATGATTGGAGGAATTCACTATTGTTTTCATAGATACAATAGTAAGATTGTCCTTGACTTCCCAAGCTTCACAAACTACAAGACTATCACTCCTTGGCTGCAACAGCTTCAGTGATTCAGTCTCTTTCACTGCTCCTTGAAATCAAATCCTTCAGCAGCTATAACAAACACAACTCCTTCTCAAATGACTTCTGATTCAGTTGCTTCAGTTTGTTGTGAATGAGATTCACAAACTTGATTGATCAATCTCAGTGCTAAATATATAATTGTAGTTCTGATTTCTGAGTTGATCTCTAGATGAATCCTTGTAAGTTCATAGAGAAGGCTTTTCAAATTGACAGAGTTTCTGCTTGGTTTTCTTATTCTGATCGTTGTTTTTATCTGTCCGTCAATGCCTTCTATTTATAGCCTTGAGTATCCTTGATTTGAAATTCCGTCCGTTGGCTATATTAATGAGGGGAATAATCTTTGATTTTATTCTTGATTCCCCCTTAATTACATTCTCCTTGATTTGATGATCGATTTTCTTCAAATGTATAGCAGAAAATCCGTCCTTGATTGATCCTCTATTGATTGTGCATTAAATGCATGATCCTCTGAATCTTCATCATATTACAATTATGTTCTGATAAGGATTACTTCGCCGTTCACTGAACGGTCGAGTGATCCATCTGACTTTGCCGTTTAGATATTTCTTCACTGTTTTGCCTTCACTTAGCCGAAAGTCAGTTTACTCTGCCGATTCACTGTTTCCTTCATCACTTAAGTTTAAGGAGAATCTTTGTACTTCACTGATCATTGGTTTGGGTGACATCAGTGTACACCATATTTGTACATTAAGTTTCATCACTTGAACCATAACTTAGACTTATCCAAGGTCATCACAGACTTCCTTGGTTATAAGTCATACAATTAAGTCTTCATTGCTTCTCTGAATGTACTTGGCTGGCTTCACTCTGCCGAATGTCTGTTTTACTTTGCCGTCCTACCAACTAGTACAATACTTGTCTAACTTAACTTATACAATATGTCAGACTCTAAGTAGAGACTTATACAGAGAATTCTAACTTATTTCAGGCTTGCTATAACAGCTAGTATGGCTATCATCAAAACATAATAAAATGTTCCTAACAATTTCCCCATTTTTTGTGATGCCAAAACCCTCATAAGCCTGAACATAAGTAAGTCAAATTCAGAATAAAAACTCAATCATTTTATTCATCCATTTAAGGGCAATAAGATATTGCATATTTTTATTCAAAGACAAAGGCAAATAGATATAATTCAAATTAGGTATAAGGTCTACTTCTTTATTTCTTCAAACCTGATGCCTTTGCCTGCCCTTGCCCTTTACTGTTGGGCTTGCCTCCTTTCCCTTTGGAGCTTTGGGCTTTGACCCTCCTTCCCCTTTTTGCGGCACCAAAGCGTGCTTCAAGATTTGCGATTCTTTGCATCGGACTCGAGGAGAGGACCATATTTTTTCTCCAGTATCTTGTTGGTTGCTTCACCAATTTTGAGAAGGGTGTCAAGTTGTTGCCCAGAGTGTTCCATGATCTCATCCAGATGCTAAAAGTGTCCACCAAAGGTTTGAGATTGTTGTCAATCGTCTCAGCATGAAACTCAAGGTTGGTTTGGGCGTGATGAGGATAAGTTCTTTGGAGGTTGCAAAGCAAGTTTCCTTGTCTTTCTATGACCACATCCTGTATCTTGATATGGTGATGAGAGCTTCAATCTTGTGGTTGAAGGAGGTTGCTCTACTCCTTAAAGCGATCTTGAGTTTTACTCTTTGTGATATTGCCTTTCCATGTCCACAATGAGGGGTTGAATGTCTAGGTTGAACACTCTTTCTAGATTGATTTCCTCTGGTGCCACATTAACCTCCTCTTCATCTCCATCTTCCTCTTTCTTGTTTTTCTCCTCATCCTCTTCCTCTTGTTCCTCTTCCTCTTTACCTTCTGTTTCTTCTCCTTTTTCTTCCACTCTTTCTTGTCCATCCTCTTGTTCCTCTTCAACCTTAGTATCATTGCGAGGTTATGGAGGAATGCTTGCTTTTCCATCTTCTTCTACTGGTGTTCCCCCTTGGTCAATAGTGGGGGAGTTGACAAGTTCAGTGAAGTGAGTTTGATCAATTTGGCTCACTCAATTGTTAAATCAACTTTCTTTGAGGCTCTTGAAAAGTACCTCTTGAAGAGGTAGATCATCATCAGATGTCTCCATGGTTTCCGGATCAGCTTCAAGATGGTCACCTTCAGAATGTTCATCCACTGCCTCAGCTTTTTCCTCATCTATATCTTCATCTTCAGATGAAGTAAGAGCATATCCTTCCTCACCTTCTTCCAGATAGGTGATGTCCTCTTGCTATTTTTCTTCCTCCGTTGATGTATCATCACTGATTATCATAGGTTCATTTAAGTTTCTAGTACCAGGCACAGAGATGTTTTCTTGTGTCTTCTGGGATCTGGTTCTTCGTCCCACTCCTGATCTGCTACTTTCAGGTTGTTTCCTCTTTCTTCCTCTAGTAGGTTTGGGTTTCATGGATGCCTTGATGTATGTAAACATTACCTTTGATTTGTGTGGAGCCTGCAGATTTGTGGGTTGTATTTTCAATGCGTCAAACAGGTGTTGGAGAGGGAAACCCATAAGATTTCCTCTCCCAGAAATCACCCTTCTTCTGCAAACCCCTGCTTGGTGCCTTAATGGACAAATCAATCTCCTTTCGAATATGGTCTTTCAACCTATTGAATACGAATGTTGCCCAGTCAAATTTAGTACCTTCTTAGATGATTGCCATTAGCTTGATCCTTAACTCAGTTAGGTTTTCCATCGACCCTTTTCTTCCTTCGAAGTTTTTGGTTATGACTGGTGCAAATTTGGCAAATGGAAGTTTTAGTGTTGATCTAGGGAGGTTGTATGTTTTGCTGTTTCTTTTGGGGTTCTTGGCTATCTCAGCCCAGAATTTCTTGATGTCAATCTTCACAAACTTGACATTAGCCGGACCTATTATGGGTAGTTGTAGGAATCTGTTGAGAGTACCGGGCATGATGACTATTACTCTTCCAAAGATTGAGCTTTTTATGCAATCGACTTCAGTCTTCTTTGTGCTAGGCACAAACTTTGAGTTTTTCCAGAATGCAATCAAATTTTCATAACAAATTCCAGTTATTGGGGGGGTTTAGAAAAGTCATTAACCCCAGATTTGTACAGCAATCAACCAAGCGTTGAGCTTGTGCATCACTGTCACAAAAGGAGAGATAGTGTTCTGGTTTGAAAAACGAACCAGTGATGATTGATTTTTCATAGAATTTTTCAGTGGGAGAGATTGTGGAAGATGAAGCCATTGATAAGTGATTGATGTTTAGAAAGGAATACGTCGAGTTTTCAGAGAGAATCAAAAGTAGGGTTTGTAATTTTACAAAAGAGTGTAAAGATTTCTGAAAATTTCTAAGTGTAGTTTATATAGGATGATTTGGGTAGTGTGAACGTTGTTTGAATATGGAAGGATTTTATGACATAATGGCATGATTTTGTGTATGTAAATCGCGATATTCGAGTGAAGTGGGGGAGTGGATTGTGGTAAGTAATGATAGAGCCCGGGAATCGAGGCATTTAAAAAAGAATATGGATGCTGTTGGACTTATTTCTTAGTTTTGATGATGAGTGCCATACTAGCTGTTATAGTGCAAAGGCAAAAAGATGTCTAGATTAAATGTATAGGTTTATTAGAGTTTGATTCATAAATAGGTTTGATCAAACAAGCCTTTGTAATGGTCGGTGACTCTTGTCGTGAGACTAGTCTAGTCGATGGGGTAGATAGGTCGATAGACTTGTCGGGGAACCTGCTTTGAAGGCGAAGAGAAGCAAAGGTGAGGGTTCAAACTCACTAAATGAAGGCTAAGGGATCAAACTTAGTATTCAAAGTCAAGGATATGGAATCAGAATTTAGGCAAGTCTGTGATGACCTAAACTAATAACATATACCTTGTGTAGAAGGCCTAAGTTCCATAAGTTGGATGATGTTTGGAACTTAGTTATGATTAAAATGATGTAATCTAACTTCACAAATAAAAGTTAGATAAAAGTAATCAATTTGCATTGTATTTTATATCTGATAATATGATGATCGTGATGATTGGTACTTGATGGTGATGAACCTCTTGATATATACCTCGATTCTTTCAAGATTATTTTGGAAAATCACATGGATAAGGACAGACCAACTACCTCGACTTATCAAGAAAATCAAGGTTGAGATTAAAAGACATTGGGATGATTCATATTTTTATCAATTGGATACAAGTCAAAGGGTGGGCCAATTTGCCTTTGTCAAAAGGAATTACAGCGATGTCGATCCTATGAATAGTGACAGAATGCAATTCAGATGGGACAAAAACAAGGAACGGTTACATTTGAAATTCAAATACAAGTCACATGCATTCCTGCCTATAAATAGAAGACTTTCAACTCAGAAAAAGATGATGAATTTTGATAAACTTTAAGTGATAAATCTGAGCTGAAAAACACCCTGCTGAACTTACTGAGCATAAAGCTGCTGATCTAGTAAATTTCTTCAAGTGTATTCTGTATTCAAGCTGCATCAAGATTACACACTTGGAGACTGCAAGCTGCTGATTACATCATCCTAATCAAGCTGCTGCAACTGAATCATTTATTTGATTCATTCTTTATTTTATAAAGAACCTGCTGAAGACAGTGAAGCATCTGTTGGGTGTGAAAGACTGTTGTTTGTGGTGGAGCTGGTGAAGAGGCAATTCTACCCTTCAAGGACCAGTGGAAGACTTAGGAGCAGCAATCCTACCTGTTCCCAGTTTTCAGTTTGTGAAGCCATAGTTATTGGTGAAGGACAAACAACTTAGGAATCTTTGTAACAGCTACATCAAAGATCTCTAGTGAATTTCCTCCAACATCACGGGAGAAGAGTGGGTGACGAGGATTACATCACCTGGAACCACTATAAAATCGGCTATTTACTTTACGCATTTACTTTACGCACTTAGTTTATCTTATACATCGACCCTCTCGAATCTAGTAACTGAAATCACACACTTGCACTACTGAGTATCTAATACTTAGTATCACTTTTAACAACAAGTTTTAAGGCTAAATTTTGATATTATTCCGCTGCACAAATTCAGCAAACTCAACTCGATGAACTCTTTGTTTATCGTGAGAGCTCTGAAGTCTCAACAGAACTCTGAAGTATCGTCGATTTTGGCTGAAGTTGCAATTGTTAACTCCAAAGTTTTAAGTGTTAAGTTTATTCACCCCCCCCTCTAAACTTAACCAAAGCATTTTCAAGGGACCAACAATTGGTATCGGAGCATTGTACATTGCAAGTAATCCTACTTGTTGTGCTTGTGAAAATTCTTTAAAACTTTCTTTCAAGTTCTTGTTTTCAAAGACTTGCATCATGGACAACACTCGGTATGCTAGAACAATGCTTGATGTGTTCTCTTGATAGATTTGATGAGTATAAGCGTCATATGCGAGGCATACCTTGTCGCTACTCATGATGAGATGATGGATGTACTAAGCGATGGACCACTTTGGAGATTACAAAGCGATGTGATGGGTGACACAACCGAGTACATTCCTAAACCAAAAGAGAATGGAATGCGAGAAGATAGAAAAGAGAGCAAACCTCAACAACATTGCTATTGATATCATTTACGAACCTTGGATAGCAATATGTACATGAAGGTCAAAGATTGCAAGGCGCAAAGGAACTTTGGGACAAGATTCACTTGATCTGTGAAGACAACGATGCAATAAAGAAGAACAAAATCGGTGTAGCGAAAGAGGTTCCAAAAGTTCAAAATCTTTGCCAAATGAAACCATTGAGCAAATGGAGTCTAGATTCAATGCAATCTTGGATGAACTTACCTGCTTGAATGTAAGTTATTCAAAGAGGAAATAAACACAAAAATCTGGAAGCTCTACACCAAAGGATGTTTGGAAAATGAAGTAGACTGAAATTGAAGAAATGAGGAAGTTGCATGAAGAAGACACCTTCAAAAACTGTTTTGAGATCTAAAGGCTTATGAATTCAACAAAAGCTTGTGCTGAGGCGAAAAGGAAGAGCCAAAGACCAACTGCATTGGTGCTTCACATCATGAAGAAACATCGGAGGAGGGCGAGGATGATATCTTTGGATGAGATGCAAGAAGCAGATTGCCCTCTTGAGCAAGAAAATCAAGATGATGAAGGCCGGAAAGGCCACTTCAAGAAATTTTACAAAAGGCCTCTTGAAAGAAGGAAAGAAGAACCAAAGAAAGATAATGATTATCTGTGTTTTCATTGCAAGAAACCAGGACACTTCAAACTGGTATCACGAGTTAAAACAAGGCAAGGAACTTTGATTATCTTTGTTTCAAGCTACAAGAAGCTGGACATTTTTAGACTGATTGTCGGACCTCACGAAGACCAAGAGTCAACAAAGAAGACATGGCAAGAAGGCTATGGTTGCTGAAGATGAATCAGGGTATGAAGTGGAATCTGAAAAGGGAAATGAATCAGATGACACTACACTGGTTGCTGATATGGAGGATTATTCTTTGATGGCCAATATGGATGAAACTGAGGAGGTATACAACACTGTATCCATCAATACTCCTGCTGGAAGTGATTGTGAATCAACATGTGGTTCAAATCCTAAAAATTCTGACAACAATGAGACTTTGGATGCCATCCTTAATCAACTGAGGATAATACAATCTGGTTATGAGGTTGTGAAGGCTGAAAAAGAAGCTCTTGAATTGGAAGTTGGAAGATTGAAAGCTGAATTAAGGGTTCTCAAAGGTAAGGAAAAGGATGTTGGACAGAATCAGCATAAGTCTGCTGTGATCATCCAGCTGACCTCGAATCTGTTGAACCATCTTGTTCCAATCTGCATACAAATCGGGAAAGCCTTATGGAGATAGAAACAGGGCTTGGATTTGGAACTCGACAATCCAACAAGAGTGGATCCATAAGGTTCTTGAACTAGTACGAGGTGGTCCTAAGTTTGTACACTAGATCGAACTCCCGATAAGGTTGTTGAGGCGATAAAACCCAATGAGAATGTTTCAAGGAAGCAAAATCGAGAGGTCAAAGAAGTGAACAACTCTAATAAAGAGAGTAAATCTAAAAGAGAGGCTGCTTGTGCCTTCTAAGCTGTGATAGCGGACCTACTACCAAGTCTGTTTGGACCACGAAGAAGGTAAAAAAGCAGAAATATTCCAAGGATAAGAATCCTAAACCCAAAAATGTTAATCATTCAAGGGATACTTATCTCGGGGGAAAGGTAGACTATTTCCCACTTGATGATGATTGGAACATTCCTGCATCTCTTGTTAGATACAACAAGTATAACCATGCGCTAGGGTAAAACCTAGGCAATGGGATCGTGAAGGGACTTACACAAGGCCTCATCGGACTCCATACTACGAGTACATTCTCTAACAGACAACAAACTAATGGTTATACTAATGCTTCTAACATCAAGAATCACTTCAAACGACATTACAAACCAAAAGGCCGAGAAAAAACATATGTGATTCTACACAACCTCTTTGTTAGAACTTATGGATGTGTGGAATACATGTATGAACAAAAAGTATGACACATTTAGGAGAAGACCTTATGGAGACATGCCAAGGGTCATGCTTACCATCGACCATTATGGACCCAAGCAGGTTTGGGTACCTAAAATGCATTAACTTTGTTTTGTAGGGTGTGCGGTACTTTGTGGATGTTTGGACACATGACAAAGAATAAGCAATGTCTGTCAAACTTTGTAGCAAAATATGGTCCAAGGGTGAATTTTGGCAACAAGAATACACCTGGATATACAAGAGGATATGGCACACTTATCAGAAATGGACTTACAATCAGGGATGTTGCATATGTGGAGGGGCTGGAATACAACTTGCGAGCCTTTGGACAATTACGTGATATGGGATACAAGGTCACTTTTGACAAAGACAACTGCATTGTCATTAGTGAAAGAGGTGATCAAGTTGTACTTGCTGGTAGAAGACAACAGAATATGTATGTTGTGGATTTGTCTACTGCGGTTCCAGAAACCTGCCTGATTGTACATACCAAATCAGAACTCAATTGGTTATGGCACAAGAAGTTAAATCACTTAAACTTTGATGACATCAATCAGTTGGTGAAGAAGAAGCTGGTGATTGGTTTACCTGAGATCACATTCAAAAAGGATGCTATATGTGATGCTTGTCAGCAAGGTAAACAGATAAAGTCAAGTTTCAAATCAAAGACCAAACAATCAACTAATAGAGTGTTGGAGCTGATGCATATGGATCTTTTTGGACCAATAACTCCAACAAGTGTAACAGGAAAGAAGTACACTTTAGTGGTTGTGGATGATTATTCAAGGTATACTTGGGTAATATTTATGAACAAGAAAAGTGAAACACTTCAAAGTATGCCTAATCTTTTGAAAAGATTACAAAATGAGAAAAGTTTAACAGTAATAAAGATAAGATCAGATCAGGGTACTGAATTTCTCAACAAAGTTATAAGAGAATATTGTGAACAGAATGGTGTACTACATCAACTTGCTGCTGCTGATACACCTCAGCAAAATGGGGTTGCTTGAAGAAGACCCAAGAACTTTAAAGGAAGCAGGAAGAACAATGATTTGTGAAGCATTGCTACTGAAAGATATTGAAATTTGAAGCGATAAATCTGACATGCTATACACAAAACAGAACATCAGTAAACAAGAAGCTGCTGAAGACACCTTATGAGGTTTGGAATGGAAGGAAACCCAACATATCCTACTTCCATCCATTTGGAAGCAAATGCTTTATTCTAAATCATAGAGTTCATTTGAAAACATTCCAACCAAAATCAGATGAAGGCATATTCTTGGGATATTCTTGATCAGTGAGCATTCGAGTCTTGAACAAAGGTCAACTGAAACATGAAGAAACAATCCATGTTGTGTTTGATGAACCTAAGTTTCTTGGTATGGAAGATGAAGATTGTGAACCAACCGAGAATCAACAAGTCAGATCCAGTTGTGTTGAAGTTTTGGAAAGATTCAATGACTTGAAAGTTTACGTCACGCCCTGCTGAACACCTGGCGATAGTATTCTTGATGCAACAAGCCAAGCAATTCAAGGATCTGCGACCCCCCAGTAGAAGAAGCTACAGCAGACCTACTTGAAGATGATGTTCTGAAAATCAAAATAACCATAATCCACAATGGTTAAGGAATCACCTGTTTGAACAAGTTATTGGCAATGTACTGACAAGGTGTGAGAACTAGAAGACAAGCTGGAAGCTATGTTCACTTGTTTTCTATCTCAAATGGAACCTAAAGTTGTTGAAGAAGCAATTTGAGATCCAGTTGGATAATTGCTATGCAAGAGGAATTGAATGAATTTGAAAGAAATCAAGTTTGGACACTACTTGATAGGCCAAATCATGCAAATATCATTGGTACTAAGTAGGTATCTGAGAAATAAACTTGATGAATCTGGTACCATTGTAAAGAATAAGGCCGGACTAGTTGCAAAGGCTATTCTCAAGTTGAAGGAATAGATTTTGATGAAACTTATGCACTGTTGCAAGATTGGAAGCTATCGATTATTCTTGGCACATCTTTGCATATAAGAACTTCAAAGTATATCAAATGGATGTCAAGAGTGCATTTTTGAATGGCATTCTAGAGGAGGAAGTGTATGTTCAGCAACCTCCTGGATTTGAAGTTAAAGATCAAGAAGATAAAGTGTATAGACTCAACAAAGCACTTTATGGATTGAAACAAGCACCAAGAGCATGGTATGAGACTCTATCTCAATTCTTGGTGGACAATGGTTTTATAAAAGGCACCATTGACAAGACACTTTTCAGAATCAGTGAAGGGGACAGCACCCTGCTGGTACAAATTTATGTGGATGACATAATTTTTGGTTCTGAAAATGATTTACTTTGTGAAAAGTTTGCAAATCTAATGAAGAGTAAATTCCAAATGAGTATGATGGGAGAAATGAACTACTTTTTGGGATTGCAAGTTAAACAGATGAAAGATGGAATCTTCATTCATCAAACCAAGTATACCAAGGAGTTACTGAAGAAGTTTGGTATGGAAAACAGCACTAAGAATTCAACTCCTATGAGTACAAATATCAGATTGGATGAAGATAAAGAAGGCAAAGATGTTGATCAAACCTTATACAGAAGGATGATAGGCAGTCTGCTGTACTAGCTTGCCAATGAGACTTTGATATATCATTTCTTTGTAGGTGTTTGTGCAAGATTTCAATCTAAACCTAAAGAAAGTCATTTAGGTGCAGTTAAAAGAGTTCTCAAGTATATAAAAGAGACTTTGGGAGTAGGGATATGGTATTCCAAGGAAGGAAGCTTCAAAGTTATATCCTACTCAGTTACGATTATGCTTTGGTGCAAGATTGATAGAAAAAGCACCTCGAGGAACACAATCGGTTAATGGGAAATAGACTGGTTTCTGGTATAGCAAGAAACAAATTCTATATCAACTTCCTTCTTTGAAAATGAATATATTCTTCTTTGGAAGTTCTTTGTGCACAAGTACTATGGCTAAGACAACAATTAAGGGATTATGGAATTGAAGAAAAGAAATTCCAATTATGTGTGATAACACAAGTGCAATTGCAATCACAGAAAATCGTTTTGCACTCAAGAACCAAGCACATTGATGTGAGACATCATTTTATAAGAGATCATGTTGAAAAGAAGGATGTGGTGGTTCTATACATCCCTACTGAAGATCAACTTGCTGATATCTTTACTAAACCACTTGACAGTGAAAGATTTGCCAAATTAAGGAGTGAACTTGGAATTATAAAGGTTAACTGATATTCAGCAATGTACTGGAATTCACCAAGGGGATTAGTCTTTGCTATGTTGGGTGAGCTCACTTAGCGATTAGTCATTGGTATCAACAATTCCATGTACTTTTGTTTGGACAATTGAGCAAATGAGGTTGCCAAGGGAGTTGGTCTTTGTCATGTTGGGTGAGCTGACTTGACGGATCGATCATTGGTATTAAACTTCATCTTGTATTATCAATTGAACAAAACTAAGAAGAAAACGAGGAATCAGCAGAGTATATATGTCGGCGAGTGCTTTGAAGCCTTTTATCGGCCATTCTTTGAGGCCACCTACTTGAGGATCACCTGCTTTGGATGGAGCGTTAAGCTTAGTCAAAGTTATTAAAGTCAAAAAGCATATTGGCGGGATATTTATTTTATCTCTAATAACATAGCGAAACCATCCACGATCTACAAACGTTATCTTCGTTAATGGAACACGTGTCAAGCCGACATTTATTCGGATTAATCATGGTTGACATGGATGTCGTGCAATGACGATTTCAACCACCTACATGTCTATATAATCGGTTTGTTATACGACGGACTCTCTACTTGCAATTTACTTTATCTCTGCAAATCCTACATTGTGTGAACACAGATTTGAGAGCAATTCTTCTTCATCTTTTTCTTATTTCAATGGCGGAAAGGATTGAAGTTCAAATCGAATCAAGCCAAAGTGTTAGAGGCTATGTTGTTGATGCAAAACAAACCGAGTTGGCTATTAATATAGGTCGAAGAATAAGGAGGTTTGAAGGCTTGGAGAACAAACTCAATATCAGATTAGAAACAATCTCATACACCAATGTTATTGCTTTCTGGAAGAATATGGTTGTGGAAGAAGGAACTGAAGCATTCAAGACAAGCTGTGAATCTTTGAGGAGCTTGTAATCTCCTACAGTCTCTGAGGGAAGTGTTTGGATTTGAAGAAGTGGTGGATGGTCTAGTCAATCCTGAAGCAATGGGATTGGACAAATTGGCATTTGTTGATCGATTAAAACAAATGCGAGACACCAAATCCGTGCCAGGCATCAGCTGCAAATATATTGGAAATGAGTACGATCTGCGAGTAAGCTCATTGCAAAGAACATACTTGGGCTAGTTGGCGGTATGGATACTCTATCGGGACCCAAGATAGAGTGATGATTAATCATCTGCGGGAGTTTGAAGTTTGATTGGGCTGGTTATTTCATTCATTATATAAAGAAAGTAGCCAAGGAGGAGAAAGTAGGAAAAGGAAATCAAAGGCCTTACCACTTAGGATTGATGATTGAGACCTGTTGAATCATTTGAATGTTCTGACCTTGAATCTTCTCAGATAAATCAGTCTAGATACAAGAAGGAAATTGATCATGCTATTCCTGGTCTAGATGATGATGAAGAGGTTGCTGGAGAGGCTGCTGGTGATGATAATGATGGAGATGATGGTGATCTTTGGTGGTGGCGAGGTTCGACAAACTAAGAAGATATCTATCAAACTCTCTTGCACCCAAGAAAGCTATTTGAGAAAATAAAGGCTGGAGCTACAAAGAAAATAAGCGAGGTATTAAAGCCTTCAAAGAAGACAAGAAACAAACAAAGACCTGATCTTGAGTCTGCGAGGTCAAGTGGAGGTTCTTGACCTGCTTTTGTAGCGAAAAAAAAAGCTGTTGTTGATATTTTAAGGGAACAACGAAGGAAGCTAGTAGAAAGAGAAAATCTCTTGGAAAGATGATGATGAACCCCTCTCCAAAAGAATGAAGGAGATTGCCAAAAGAAAAAGCATGGCAAAGAAAAGAATTGAAAATTTTGGAGGCACAGAGAGCCCAAGAAGAGGCATCGATAGAAGAGGAAGAAGAGGTTGTTGAGGCCGAGCCCTTAACTATCATTCCGCTGTGGTGATTCATGACTCCTCACCTCAAGAGGTTGTCAAGTCTCTTGATCTTTGGGCCAGGTTGTTTTTGAGCAATCTTTTGAAGATATCTGACGATCTCTCGACGACCACAGAGCTTTCTTTGTAGTATCTCTTGAGGAACCACAAAGAACCACCGAACTGAACTCTTTGTGGTAGTTGAAGAGGTAATTGAAGACTTGGTTGAAGACCACCGCAAGTATGGCAAGAACTCGGGGGAAGAGCGTCTGCTGTGACCTGGCGATGAGCATGTAAGTCGGGGGGAACCAAGTGTGAGTGCTGAGATGGAAATAGTAGGTACAAATGTACAATCTCGGCAACCTCTTGACTTTCAAACATCTATTGAAGAAACCATGAATTTACTTGTTGGAACTTTTGGAGGTCAACAAGGCCTTTGAACCTGCTCCCAGGGAGATCTTTCATGCCATTTGAAAGACATCTAAAAGAAAGAAAGAAAACTAAAAGTATGAGATCCCAAACTTCAAAAATTGCAAACTACTTCCAATGGAAGTTTGGTTTCTACAAGAAAGCAAAAACAATTCTTGAACCAATGAGTGGATTTGAAGAATGGGCTTTTGAAAATTGGGGTGTGAGAACCTCTGTTGGATCTGATTGATACCAGCATGTTGCAATCAAGGCTAATGGATCTGTTTGATGAAGGAAAGAAAAATGGAGCTATCATGTTTAGAGATCCAAAGTTCACATGATGATAGTGATTCATCGATTCTGAGATGATTTCCCTATGTTTCGGGAGAGACCCGAGTGGGGGCTAGTAGACATCAGAACAAGCCACCACCACTGAAGATCTCTGCAAGGCTGGTAAGTCTGCTGAGGGCCAGCAGACTGGAGAAATGGATGAGGATCTACAGGATCTCACCATGGATGAATTGGAAGCATTGATCAATGAAAGAATCAATCTGAGTGCTGGTAGGCTAGCTGATGAATCTTCTACATTCCATGTTGTAGAGCTTACTGCACAAACTGATGCTGAATAGAGTGAGGATTTGGATGGAGAGAAGGTTATTGATTTCATTGAACCTAGTGTCAGTTCAGAGGAATCCATTAAATATCAGGATGGATTTGACTTTGAGGGCACTCTTACTAAATCTGCCATAATCCTGCACAAGATTGGTCATGCAGAAGGATTCCAAGTGGATAATGAGGCTGTTTTCAATCCACAAGGAATTGAAGAGGAGGTGCAGTTCTTTGGGTACAAAGCAAGACTGGACAAAGGTTGGAAACAGGAGGAGCAGTCTTTGAGTTTCAAGCGACACTGGACAAAGGTTGGAACCTGATTTGGGTTTGGAGGAAACCCTTGTTGTTGATGAGGCTGCTGTAGTGGAGCCGTCTTTGGAGGCAAGGCCACTTTGAAGGAAAGATGGTCGTGATCGTTGTTGAATGAGGATGAGCATTTCTTTGGACTTTGACTTCGATGATGAGGAGTTTCAGATGCTGAAGAAGAAGATATTGATGTTAATCCCCTCGAGGCATTTGTACTGTTTTTGAGGAACTCGCCATTGATCCTATCCGGAGGAATATGAAGGACCTAACCTGCTTGATGGATAGGAGTTGGGAAATGGTGATAAGCAATCGAGAGGCCACAATACAATGTTGAGGAGCTGCGATGATGAAGCCACCGTGGAAGGATGACCCGATGAAGTGCCGATTGAAGTGTTAAATGAGTTAAGGATTGTAAGGCATGATATGCAACGATTAAGGACACAAGCTGACCAGACAGGAAGAAAGATTTGAAGAACTAATGAAGATGGTAAATGAAAGCAGACAATCAATCGCCACGATTGCTTCAAACTTCACATCTACTCAAAATCTTGTGAATGATCGATACTAGATGTGAGGGGCATCAAGGTTGGAAATCTTGCAAAAGATAAATTTTTGAAAGATCAACTTATTTCTATCCATCGAAACTTGACAACCTTTGCTTTGCAACACAAGAACCTCTTGAGCATCTTTCTTTGCACAACAACTGCTATGCCCGATCCCAAAGCGATCGAAAGGATCAACAGATGGAGGATACCTTGCAATCAAGGATAACTTCACTTGATACAAGAACTGGAGCTATGGAAGGCCAAGCGCATAGAGTGTGGTTATCTCACGGAGAGTATTCATGGCCTTATCTCCCGTTTTGTTGATGATGTCACTAAGGGGAAGAGGGCCAATCAATTGCGACAAAGGAGGCTGCAAGACTCTTTGCACACAGAAGAGATGGACCGATGAAACCAATGCTTTCGAGCAACTTTGCACTGGCGAGTTCAACTTCTTGATGATCTTCTTAGACAATACAAGAAAGAATACTATAACAGAAGAGAGACCTTATCATGACATGGGTTTCATGAAGGCCTAAACTCTTTCTTGGGATTGAAATTTTGGGAAGCAAGAGTCGAGCCTTAAGGGCAAGCAAAGAGGTGGTAGAGGTGGAAGAAGTAGCAAAGGTGATAGGACTTACCTATCACAAAAGCAAAGGACTCACTTGATGAATTCAAGAGAATCTGTACATGAAGTTTGGATTCAGAGTGAATGACATCAATCTTATCCTCCTGAAGCATGGAACTGGTGGAAGCAAGTCAATCCTACATTGATTTTACAACGATTGAAAATGAATGGATGAGGACATGATAGAACAAATCGAGAGCCTATCAAGAACAAGTTTGAGAAGGCTAGACAAGAAAGATAGAAGAGACTATAGATCAACATATACTTATCATTCTTTATCTTTGTTGTATCTAGTTTGTAATAGCCTTGATCAAATGATTTTAATGAAAGATGAATACTTGTTCTATTCTTGTGTTTTATCTTTTGCTTTCTTGACTAGGTGAGGGTAGTGGCATCATCACCAAAAGGGGAAATGTTGGACTTATTTCTTAGTTTTGATGATGAGTGCCATACTAGTGTTATTATAGTACAAAGGCAAAAGATGTCTAGATCAAATGTATAGGTTTATTAGAGTTTGATTCATATATATGTTTGATCAAACAAGCCTTTGTAATAGTCGGTGATTGATATCGATGAGACTGGTCTAGGTCAGTAGGGTAGATAGGTCAGTAGACTAGTCTTGAACTCTCTTGAAGATCGAAGATCAAGGGGTGAGGGTTCAAACTCGATTAAATGAAGGCTAAGGGATCAAACTTAGTATTTAAAGTCAAGGATATGGAATCAGAATTTAGGCAAGTCTGTGATGACCTAAACTGATTACATATACCTTGTGTAGAAGGTCTAAGTTCCATAAGTTGGATGATGTTTGGAACTTAGTTATCATTAAAATGATGTAATCTAACTTCACAAATAAAAGTTAGATAAAAGTAATCAGCTGCATTGTATTTTATATACAGTAATATGATGATCGTGATGATTGGTACTTGATGGATCGATGAACCTACTGATATATACCTCGATTATTTCAAGATTATTTTGGAAAATCACATGGATAAGGACAGCCAACTACCTCTGACGTATCAAGAAAATCAAAGGTTGAGACTAAAAAGACGTTGGGATGATTCATATTTTTATCCATTGGATACAAGTCAAAGGGTGGACTGATTTGCTTTGTCAAAAAAAGAATTACGATAATGTCGATCCTATGAATAGTGACATAATGCAATTCAGATGGGACAAAAACAAGGAACGGTTACATTTGAAATTCAAATACAAGTCACATGCATTCCTGCCTATAAATAGAAGACTTTCAACTCAGAAAAAGATGATGAATTTTGGATAAACTTTAAGTGATAATCTCGAAATGAAAAACACCATCTTGAACTTACTCGAGCATAAGGTTCTTGATCTAGTAAATTTCTTCAAGTGTATTACGTATTCAAGCCGCATCAAGATTACACACTTGGAGCTCGCAAGTGCCGATTACATCATCCAAATCAAGTTCTTTGCAATGAATCATTTATTTGATTCAATCTTTATTTTATAAAAAACCTGCTTGAAGACAAGTGAAGCATCATTGGGTGTGAAAGACTCTTTGTTTGTGGTGGAGCCGGTGAAGAGGCAATTCTACCCTTCAAGGACCAGTGGAAGACTTAGGAGCAAACAATCCTACATGCCCCTTTCAGTTTGTGAAGCCATAGTTATTGGTGAAGGACAAACAACTTTGGAATCTTTGTAAAAGCTACATCAAAGATCTCTAGTGAATTCCCTCAACATCACAGAGAAGAGTGGACTGACGAGATTACATCACCTGGAACCACTATAAAATCGGCTATTTACTTTACGCATTTACTTTACGCACTTAGTTTATCTTATACATCACCTCTCTTGAATTTAGCAACTAAAATCACACTTGCACTCTTGAGTATCTAATACTTAATATCACTTTTAACAACAAGTATTAAGGCTTAATTTTGATATTATTCCGCTACACAATTCAAAGAAACTCAACTCGATGAGACTCATCGTTTATCGGCCAGAGCTCTCGAAGTCTCAAAGAACTCTGAAGTATCGCAGATCAGCTGAAGTTGCAAATTTGTTAACTCAAAGTTTTAAGTGTTAAGTTTATTCAACCCCCCACTCTAAACTTAACCAAAGCCTTTTCAAGGGACCAACGAGAGAGTTATACCACTCTTTTGCCTCCCCTTCAAGGAAAACGGGAACAATTTCAGCTTAATGGCATCCTCGCTTACACCTTGAATGCGGGTCGCATTACCACATATCTCCTCAAAATGTGTGTACGTGAGTATCTGGATTTTCGGTCGAAAACCGTGGAAGATAGATGCATGTTGCATCATTTGAATGAGCCCGGGTTTCAGTTCAAAGGTAGGTGCATTGATGGTTGGTAGAACGATAGCCGGGTTGACCTTGACTTCGCCAGGCATGGCGTAGTCAGCCAACGTACGTCTATCTTCAGCAGCCATAATGACTATATTTTCGATCTCTTGAGCTAGATCTTGCTCGATATCTCGATCGACTGTGTTCTCTTCGTCAGGGAGGTCCGCAAAACGGAGCCTTCTCTTGTTTGGTCGGACTATGGTCCGCTCGAGGTCAGGGGTATAGAGTATTGGCCCCTTTTGACTCCGAGTTTGCATAAACCGATACTGTAATCTAGTTGTTTAACCTTTTAATCAAAGGTTAAAACCGAGAAAAGATTTTAAAGAAACGAGGTCAGACGGGCGTCCGGATTACTGGACGGGCGTCTGCTTGGAGAATGAACAGGACGGACGTCTGGATAACCAGACGCTCGTCTGGCATTTGGGTAGAACACGAATGAGTTGTTGGTCCTTGAAAGGCTTTAGTTAAGTTTAGAGGGGGTGAATAAACTTAACACTTAAAACTTTAGAGTTAACAAATTACGCAACTTCAAGTTGAGCTGCGATACTTGATGGTCTCTGAGACCTCGATAACTCTCGCGATAAACGATGAGTCTCTTGACGATTCGATTTGCTGAATTTGTGCAAATGGAATAATATCAAAATTAAGCCTTGTTACTTGTTGTTAAATATGTTACTAAGTATTAGATACTCATTAGTGTATGTGTGATTTTCGTTGCTAGATTCAAAGAGTTGATATGAATAATGACTAAGTGCAAAAGTAAATGCGATAAGTAAGTAGAGAGATTTTTATAGTGGTTCCAGGTGATGTAATCTGTGTCACGTCCACTCTTCTCCTGTGATGTTGTAGGAAATTCACTAGAGATCTTTGAGTTATCTCATTACAAAGATTCCTAAGTTGTTTGTCCTTCACCAATAACTATGGCTTCACAAACTAAAATCCAGGGAACAGTAGGATTGCTGCTCTGAGTCTTCCACTGGTCCTTGAAGGGTAGAATTGCCTCTTCACCACTCCACCACAAACAACGATCTTTCACACCAAAAACGATGCTTCACTTGTCTTCACAGAGTTCTTTATAAACTAAAGATTGAATCAAGTAAATGATTCGATTCGGCGGCTTGATTAGGATGATATAATCGGCGACTTGCGATCTTCAAGTGTGTATGCTTGATGCGGCTTGAACACGTAATGCACTTGAAGAAAATAACTAGATCGACCTTAAGCTCGATAAGTTCAAAGCAGGTGTTTTTCAGCTCAGTGTTATCACTTGAAGTTTATTCCAAAATTCATCATCATCTTCTTGAGTTGAAAGTCCTCTATTTATAGGTAGGAATGCATGTGACTTGAATTTGAAATTCAAATGTGACCGTTCCTTGTATTTGTCCCATCCTTACGCATTTCATGTCACTATTCATAGGGTCGACAACTTTGTCAGATTACTTTTTGACAAAGGCAATCTGTCACCCCTTTGACTTGTATCCAATGGATAAGAATGTAAATCATCCCAACGTCTTTTTAATCTCAGCCTTTGATTTGCTTGATAAGTCGGATGTAGTTGGTCGTCCTTATCCATGTAATCTTCCAATAATCTTGCATTAATCGAGGTATGTATATCGGCGAGTTCATCGATCTGTTTGTAATACCAATCGATCTGCTTTGAACATCATATTTTTGTCTCAGTAAAATATAATGCAAATGATTCCTTTTATCCAACTTTTATTTGTGAAGTTAGATTACATCATTTTAAATATAACTAAGTTCCAAACATCATCCAACTTGTGGAACTTAGACCTTACACAAGGTATATGTAATCGGTTTAGGTCATCACAGACTTGCCTAAATTACGATTCCATATCCTTGACATTAAATACTAAGTTTGATCCCTTAGCCTTCATTTCATGAGTTTGAACCTCGGCCTTGATCTTCGATCTTGGCGAGTTTGCGAGACCGATCCTACATCGACCTATCTACCCTCTCGACTGGACCATCTGGCGATAAATGATCGGCTGACCTTTTACAAAGGCTTGTTTGATCAAACCTATTTATGAATCAAACTCTAATAAACCTCTACATTTTATCTAGACATCTTTTTTGCTTTGCACTATAACGGCTAGTATGGCACTCATCATCAAAACTAAGAAATAAGTCCAACAATTTCCCCTTTTGGTGATGATGCCACTACCTCACTCTAATCAACAAAAGCAAAAGATAAAAGCACAAACAGAACAAATTCAGTCAATTCTCATTATAAATATTTGTTCACAAGATTATTACAACTAGATACAACAAAGATAAACAGTGATAAGTAGCTGATCTATTGTCTCTTCTCTCTTTCTTGTCTAGCCTTCTCAGCTTGCTCTTGATAGGCTCTGATCTCTTCTATCATTTCAATCATCCATTCATTCTCAATTAGTGTAAAATCAATATAGTGATTGACTTGTTTCCACCAGTTCCATGCTTGAGCAAGATGAGATTGATCTGATTCACCTGAAGCCAAACTTCATATACAAACTCCTTAAATTCATTCAATGAATCTTTTGCTTTTGTAATTAGCGACACCTTTTCACCTTTGCTACTTCTTCTAGCTCTGTATTTGCTCTTAAAGCTTTAATCCTTGCCTCCCAAAACTTCAAACTCAAGAAGGAGTTAAGACCTTCATGAAATCCCATGTCACGATAAGGTCTCCTTCCTCATTATGAAACTCTTTCTTGTCTTGTGATAGGAGATCATCGGTGAGTTGCAATCTGCCAGTGCGGGTTGCCTAAAAGCAATTGTATCATCGACCCATCTCTTCATGCAAATAGTCTAGCGACCTCCTTTCTTTGCGGTGATTAGCCTCTTCCCCCCTAGTGACATCATCAACAAAGCGTGAGATGAGGCCATGAATAGCTTCTGTGATACTATCACTCGTGTAATTGACCTGCCATAGTTCCAGCCTTCTAGTATCAAGTGAAGTAATCCTTGATTGCGGGGTCTCTTCCGATCTGTTGATCCTTTCGATAAAATTTGGGATCGAGCACAAGAGTTGTTGTGCGACAACGAGGCTCGGCGATTTAGCGGCAAGCTTGTCAAGTTTTTGATGAATGGATGTAAGTTGATCTTTCAAAAACTTGTCCTTCATTGTGTTCCTTGCTTGATATATCTTACATCATATATCGAGATCATTCATAGCATTTTGAGTGCTAGCAAAGTTTGAAGCAATTGTATGTCGGCCATTGTCTGCTTTTCATTTACGAGCCATCGTTCTTCAAATCTTCTTTCTTGTCTGTCGATTGAGTCCTTAATCATTGCATATCATTTCTTACAGATCCTCAACTCATTTAGTACTTCAACCGCACTCCATCGCCATTCTCGCTATCGGTAGATCCATCAATGAGCTCCTCAACTCAGATTTTGCCTGTTGTCTGCGATGACCAAGCTCTACTCATATCTCTCTCCCGAGGGAGGTCCTTCCTCAACCATTGCACCAAGAACATCTTCAAAGATAGGATCTTGTGCAGGTTCTTCAGCAACATCTTCTTCTCCAAAAATTAGAAATTCTTCATCACTGTAGTCATAGTCCAGCAGCTGCTCATCCTCATTAACAGCAGTCTGCTGACTATCCTTCCCTACAGTGGCCTTGGCTCCAGCAGGCTCCACTACAGCAGCCTCATCAACAACAGGGGTTTCCTCCAAACCCAAATCTGGTTCCAACCTTTGTCCAGTCTTTGTTTGAGACTCAAGAGACTGTACCTCTGTTCAACCTTTGTCCAGTCTTTGTTTGTACCCCAAAGAAACTGCACCTCCTCTTCAACTTCCTGTGGATTGAATATAGCCTCATTATCCACTTGGAAACCTTCAGCATTGCCAATCTTGTGCAGGATGATGGCAGTTTTAGTCAGAGTGCCTTCAATGTCAAATCCATCTTGATATTCAATGGACTCTTCAGAGCTGGCACTAGGTTCATTAAAATCAGCAACTGTTTCTCCATCCAAATCCTCACACTGTTCATCTTCATTTTGTGCAGTAGGCTCTACAACATGAAATGTGCTTGGTTCATCAGCCAGCCTACCAGTACTCAAATTGATTCCTTCATTGATCAATGCTTCTAGATCATCCATGGTGAGATCTTGTAGATCCTCATCCATTTCTCCAGTCTGCTGGCCCTCAGCAGATCTACCAGCATCAGTGGACTGTTGTACAGATGGTACATGTGTTAGTGCAGCCCCACTTGATTCTCCTGGTCCAGAGGGAAAATCTCCTCTACTATCTGATGATGAAGAAGAATCATCAGGACCATCTCTTGGATCTCTAAATTTGATACCCTCCTCCTTCTGTTGCTCATCAAACAGATCCATCAGTCTGGATTGCAGCAGGGTGGTGTCAACCAGATCCAGCAAGTTTTCTACTCCCAACTTATCAAAAGCCCATTCTTCAAAATCAGTCATTGGTTCAGCAGCTGGCTTTTGTCTCTTATAGAAACCAAACTTCCATTGAAAATAATCAGCAATCTGCTGAAGTTTGGGATCCACATAATCTTCAGTTTTCTTGCTCTCTTTCACATGCCTTTCAAAGGGCATAAAGGATCTCCTGGGAGCAGCTCCAGTAGCTTGTTGACCTCCAAAGGTTCCAACAAGCAGATTCATGGTTTCTTCTATAGATGTTTGAAAGTCAGCAGGTTGTTGTGATTGTACATTTGTACCTACTACTTCCATCTGTATCACACTTGGTTCCCCCTGACTTACATGCTCATCAGCGAGGTTAGCGTGAGACGCTCTTCCCCTGAACTATTGCCAAATTTGCAGGGTTCTTCAACCAAGTCTCCAATCACCTCTTCAACCACCACAGCGGGTTCAGTTCAGTGGTTTGATGTGGTTCTTCAGTGGATACTACAAAGCGCTCGAGGTCGATGAAGCTGCGTGTATCTTCAACAGATTGCTCAACAACAACCTGTGCAGCTTCAGTAGATTCACCAATAACATCTTTTACAGCAGGCTCTGGTACAGCAGACTGCTGTGATTCTTCAACAGATTGCTCAACAACAACCTGTTCACTTCCAGTAGACTTAATAACCTCATCAGGTGAGGAATCACTGATTACAACTGGTGGAATAATAGTTAAGGGCTCAGCCTCAACAGCCTCTTCTTCCTCTTCTACTGATGCTTCCTCTTGGACTCTTTGAGCTTCCAAGTTTTTCAACTCTTTCCCCTTGCCATATTTCTTCTTTTTGGTAACTTCCTTCATTCTTTTGGAGAGGGGTTCATCATCATCATCTTTTCTAGTCAATTTTCTTTTTCTCCTAGCTTCCTTCTGTTGTTCTCTAAAAATTTCACCAACAGTTTTTCTTGAAGCCACAGCGAGGTCGATAACTTCACTTGACCTCAAGCAGACTCGTGATCAGTCTTTGTTTCCTTTCTTGTTTTCTTTGAAGGCTTTAACACTTCGGTTATCTTCCTTGTAGTTCCAGCCTTTCTTTTCCCAGCAGCTTTCTTTGGTGCAGCAGGTTTGATAGATATCTTCTTAGTCTGCTTTAACTCCGCTCACCACCAAAGATCACCATCATCTCCATCATCATTATCATCAGCAGCTTCTTCAGCAATCTCTTCATCATCATCAAGTCCAGGAATTGCATAATCAATCTCCTTCTTGTATCTGGACTGATTTATGTTTGTAGATTCAAGATCAGGAACCTGCAGATGATTCAGGAGAGTCTGGACCATCAACCCTAAGGGTAAGGCCTTGGATTTCCTTTTCCCTAGTTTCTCCTCCTTGGCAACTTTCTTCATATAATGAATAAAGTAACCAGCCCAATCAAACTTCAAACTCCTGCAAATGATCATCATCAACTCTATCTTGGGTCCGGATAGAGTATCCATACTGCCAACCAACCCCAGTATGTTCTTTGCAATTAATTTGCTCAGCAGGTTGTACTCAGGCCAAATATCCTCAGCGATTGATGCCAGAACGATTTTGTGTCTTGATGTATTTTAATCGATCCACGAATGCCATCTTGTTCAATCCCATTGCTTGAGATTGATCAACCATCAACAGCTTTCTTCAAAACCAAACACTTGTCTCAGCAGATTGGAGGAGATTACAAGCTCCTCACCATTCACAGTGGTTTTGAATGCTTCAGTTCCTTCTTCTATAACCATATTCTTCCAGAAATCAATAACATTGGTGTATGATATCGTTTCTAATCTGATGTTGAGTTTGTTCTCCAGGCCTGCAAACCTTCTTATTCTTCGACCTATATTAATGGCCAGTTCTGTTTGATTTGCATCAACAACATAGCCTCTTACACTTTGGCTTGATTCGATTTGAACCTCAATCTTTTCCGCCATTGAAATAAGAAAAAGATGAAGAAAAATTGCTCTCAAATCTGTGTTCACACGATGTAGATTTTGCAGAGATAAAGCAGAAATTGCAAGTGGTGAATCTGCTATGTAGCAGTCTGAATATATAGACAGTGGGTAGTTGAAACCCATCCTTTGCCGCGTACATTGAGGTAACCACGATTAAATCTGATTAAATGCTGTCTTGACACGTGGTCCATTACTCCTCCATAACGTTTGTAACCGTTGGATGGTTTAACTGTGGTAATAATGGATAAAATAAATATCCCGCCAATATGCTTTTTGACTTTAATTACTTTGACTGAGTAACGTTCCCTCCAGCAGGGTAATCTTCAGCAGGTGGGCGCGATGAGTCTGGCGATAAGTAGACTTCAGCCTGTCACGACAAAAGTACTCTGCTGACCCTTGTTTTCTTCTTGTTTTGTTCAATTGATAATACAAGATGAGGTTTAATACCAATGACTGATCTGTCAAGTGAGCTCACCCAACATGACAAAGACCAATCCCCTTGGCAACCTCATTTGCTCAATTGTTCAAACATAAGTACATGGAATTGTTGATACCAATGACTAATCTGCTAAGTGAGCTCACCCAACATAGCAAAGACTAATCCCCTTGGTGAATTCCAGTACACTGCTGAATATCAGTCAATCTTTATGATTCCAAGTTCAGTCCTTAATTTGGCAAATCTTTCACTATCAAGTGGCTTAGTGAAAATATCGACAAGTTGATCTTCAAGAGAATGTATAGAACCACCACATCTTTCTTTTCAACATGATCTCTTATAAAATGATGTCTCACATCAATGTGCTTGGTTCTTGAGTGCAAAACAGATTTTTTACGTGATTGCAATTGCACTTGTGTTGTCACACATGATTGGAATTTCCTTTTCTTCAATTCCATAATCCCTTAATTGTTGTCTTAGCCAAAGTACTTGTGCCTGCAAAGTAGACTTCCAAAGAAGAATGTATTCGACTTTTCAGAGTGGAAGTTGAAATAGAATTGCTTCTTGCTAAACCAGAGACCAGTCTATTTCCCATTAACCGATGGTGTTCCTGAGGTGCTTTTTCATCAATCTTGCATCCATAATCGAATCTGAGTAGGATATTACTTTGAAGCTTCCTTCCTTGGAATACCATATCCCTACTCCCAAAGTCTCTTTTAGATACTTAAGAACTCTTTTGACAGCACCTAAATGACTTTCTTTAGGTTTAGATTGAAATCTTGCACAAACACCTACAACAAAGGATATATCAGGTCTGCTGGCAGTGAGATACAGCAGACTGCCTATCATCCTTCTGTACAAAGTCTGATCAACATCTTTGCCTTCTTTATCTTCATCCAATCTGATGTTTGTACTCATAGGAGTTGAGCTCTTAGTGCTGTTTTCCATACCAAATTTCTTCAGCAACTCTTTGGTATACTTGGTTTGATGAATGAAGATTCCATCTTTCATATGTTTAACTTGCAATCCCAAGAAGTAATTCATTTCTCCCATCATACTCATTTGGAATTTGCTCTTCATTAGATTTGCAAAATTTTCACAAAGTAAATCATTCTCAGAACCAAATATTATGTCATCCACATAAATTTGCACCAGTAGGGTGCTGTTTCCTTCACTGATTCTGAAAAGTGTCTTATCAATGGTGCCTTTAGTAAAACCATTGTCCACCAAGAATTGAGATAGAGTCTCATACCATGCTCTTGGTGCTTGTTTCAATCCATAAAGTGCTTTGTTGAGTCTATACACTTTATCTTCTTGATCTTTAACTTCAAATCCAAGAGGTTCTTTGAACATACACTTCCTCCTCTAGGATACCATTCAAAAATGCACTCTTGACATCCATTTGATATACTTTGAAGTTCTTATATGCAAAGCATGTGCCAAGAATAGTCTGATAGCTTCCAATCTTGCAAGCAGTGCATATGTTTCATCAAAATCTATTCCTTCCTTGAGAATAGCCTTTTGCAACTAGTCCGGCCTTATTTCTTACAATGGTACCCAGATTCATCAAGTTTATTTCTGTATACCCATTTAGTACCAATGATATTTGCATGACTTGGCCTTTCAACTAGTGTCCAAACTTGATTTCTTTCAAATTCATTTAATTCTTCTTGCATAGCAATTATCCAATCTGGATCTGAAATTGCTTCTTCAACAACTTTGGGTTCCATTTGTGATAGAAAACAAGTAAACATAGCTTCCAGTTGTCTTAGTCCTCACACCTTGTCGTATACATTGCCAATTACTTGTTCAAAGAGGTGATTCCTTAACCATTGTGGATTTTGGTTATTTTGATTTTCGTGAATATCATCTTGATGAGGTCTGCTTTGTAGTTTCTTCTACAAGGGGTCAAGAGATCCTTGAATTGCTTCAGATTGTTGCATCGATAACATTGTCGTGAGAGGCGATGTCGAAACTTTTAAGTCATTGAATCTTTCCAAAACTTCAACACAACTGGATCGGTGACTTGTTGATTCTTAGCGTGTTCATGATCTTCATCTTCCATTCCAAAGAAACTTAGGTTCATCAAACACAACATGGATTGTTTCTTCATGTTTTAGTGACCTCTTGTTCATACCACTGAATGCTCTGTTTGATGAAGAATATCCCAAGAATATGCCTTCATCGATTTTGGTTGGAATGTCTTCAAATGAACTTTGTGATTTAGAATAAAACATTTACTTCCAAATGGATGGAAATAGGATATGTTAGGTTTCCTTCCATTCCAAACCTCATAAGGTGTCTTGGCAGACTTCTTGTTTCTTGATGTTCTATTTTGTGTATAGCATCTTTTATATTCTTTGCTTGACCCCAATATCTTTCGGTAGCAATGCTTCACAAATCATTGTTCTTCCCTGCTTCCTTTAATGTTCTGTTTCTTCTTTCAAAGAACCCCATTTTGTCTTTGAGGTGTACCAATGACAGCAGTTGATGTAGTACTCCATTCTGCTTCACAATATTCTCTTATAACTTTGTTGAGAAATTCGGTACTCGATCCGATCTTATCTTTATGATTTGTTAAACTTTTCTCATTTTGTAATCTCTTCAAAAGATTAGGCAAGCTTTGGAGTGTCTCACTTTTCTTGTTCATGAATATCACCCAAGTGTATCTTGAAAAATCATCCACAACCACTAAGGTGTATTTCTTTCTGTCACACTTGTTGGAGTTATTGGTCCAAAAGATCCATGTGCATAAGCTCCAACACTCTGTTAGTTGATTGTTTAGTCTTTGACTTGAAACTTGACTTTATCTGTTTACCTTGGCGACATGCATCACGAGATAGCATCCTTCTTGAATGTGATCTCGAGTAAACCAACCACTAACTTCTTCTTCACTAACCGATTAATATCATCAAAATTTAGATGATTTAGCTTCTTGTGCCATAACCAATTGAGTTCGATTTGGTATGCACAATCAGCAGTGTTTCTGGAGGCTGCGATGACCAATCCACAACATACATGTTCTGTTGCCTTCTACCAGCAAGTACAACTTGATCACCTCTTTCACTAATGACAATACAATTGTTTTTGTCAAAAGTGACCTTGTATCCCAAGTCACGAATTGTCCAAAGGCTCGAAAGTTGTAGTCCATCCTTCCACATATGCAACATTCTTGATTGTAAGTCCATTTCCTCGATAAGTGTGCCATATCCTCTTGTATAACCAGGTGTATTTTTGTTGCCAAAATTCACCCTTGGACCATCTTTTGCCACAAAGTTTGATAGACAGTGCTTATTCTTTGTCATGTGTCTGGAACATCCACTGTCAAAGTACCAGACACCCTACAAAACAAAGTTAATGCATTTTAGGTACCCAAACCTGTTTGGGTCCATAGTGGTCAGTGGCAAGCATGACCCTTGGTATGTTTCCATAAGGTCTTCTCTAAATGTGTCATACTTTGGTTCATATATGTATTCCACACATCCATAAGTTCTAACAATGAGGTTGTGTGCAGAACCACATATGTTTTCTCGGCCTTTTGGTACATAATCTTTGTTTGAAATGATTCTTGTTGTTAAAACATTTGCATAACCATAGGTGTCTTTGTCTGCTAGAGGACGACCACTGTAATATGGAGTCTGCTGAGGTCTTATGTAAGTCCTCTGCTGATTCCATTGCCTAGGTTTTACCCTAGTAGTATGGTTATACTTACTGTTTCTAGCATTAGATACAGGAATATTCCAATCATTATCAGCAGGGAACAGTCTATCTTTCCCCCTGAGATAAGTATCCCTTGAATGATCAACCTTTTTGGATTTGGGATTCTTATCCTTGGAATATTTCTGTTTCTTTCCCTTCTGTGGTCCAGCAGACTTAGTAGCAGGTCTGCTATCAGCAGGCTTAGAAGGCACAGCAGTCCTATTTTTAGATTTATTCATTTTACTAGAGTGTTGACTTCGAGACTTCGATTTTGCTTCCTGAGGCATTCTCATTTGGTTTTACTTGCTTGGCGACCTTTATCGGGAGATGGATCTAGTGCAGGCACAAACTTAGGACCAGTTCGGTACTAGGTTCAAGAACCTTCTGGATCCACTCTTGTTAGATTCTTTGAGTTCCAAATCCAAGCCCGATTCTATCTCCATAAGGCTTTCCCGATTTGTATGCGATATTGGAACAAGATGGTTCAAATAGATTCAGAGGTCAGCTGATGTTCAAAGACTTATGATGATTCTCGTCCAACATCTTTTTCCTTACCTTTGAAAACCCTTAATTCACTTTCAATCTTCCAACTTCTAACTCAAGAGCCTCTTTTTCAGCCTTCACAACCTCATAACCAGTTGTATTATCCTTAGTTGATTAAGGATGGCATCCAAAGTCTCATTGTTGTCGAATTTCTAGGATTTGAACCAAAAGTTGATTCACAATCACTTCCAGCAGGAGTGTTTATAGATACGATGTTGTATACCTCCTCGCCATCCATGTTGGCCATCAAAGCATAATCCTCCATATCAAGACTACTTGGTCTTTGTGTCATCCGATTCATTTCCTTTTTGATTCCACTTCATATCCTGATTCATCTTCAAAGAACCATAGCCTTCTTGCCATGTCTCCTTTGTTGACTCTTGGTCTTGGGTGCAGTCTCCGACAATCAGTCTAAAATGTCCAGGCTTCTTACTGATTGAAGCAAAGATAATCGGGTTCCTTGCCTTGTTTCAACTCGGGACAATCAGTCCGAAGTGTCCCGGGTTTCTTGCAATGAAAGCATAGATAGTCATTATCTTTCTTTGGTTCTTCTTTCCTTCTTTGAAGAGGCCTCTTTGTGAAATTTCTTGTAGGGGCCTTTCGGTCTTCATCATTCTACGATTTTCTTGCTCAAGAGGGCAATTTGCTCTTGCATTTCATCTAGCATATCATCCTGTCCTCCTGATGTTTCTTCATGATGTGAAGCAGACCAAGGCAATGGTCTTTGGCTCTTTCTTTTCGATCTCAGTACAAGTTTCTTGCTAAATTCATAGGCCTTGAGATCTCAAAACAATTTGAAGGTATCTTCTTCATGCAACTTTCTCATTTCTTCAATTGCGATCACCTTCATTTTCCAAACATCTCTTGTAGGTAAAGCTTCCAAGATTTTGGTGTTTACTTCCTCTTTTGAATAACTTACACTCAAGGCAGGTAAGTTCATCCAAATATAGCATTGAATCTTGATTCCATTTGCTCAATGGTTTCATTAGGTAGCATCTTGAACTTTTGAAACCTTTTTCTCTCGCCACACCGATTTTGTTCTTCTTTATTGCATCGGTGCCTTCACAGTTTAAGTGAATCTTATCCCAAAGTTCCTTTGCGAGTCTTGCAATCTTTGACCTTCATGTACATATTGCTATCCAAGGTTACGTAGATGATATCAATAGCAATGTTGTTGAGGTTTGCTCTTTTCTGTCTTCGCATTCCATTCTCTCTTTGGTTTAGGAATGTACTCGATTCTGTCACCCACTCATTCTTTGCTTTTGTAATCTCCAGGTGGTCCTTCGATTAGTACATCCATCATCTCATCATGAGTAGCGACAAGATATGCCTGCATTCGACGTTTATACTCATCAAATCACAAGAGAACACATCAACATAGTTCTAGCATACCGTGTGTTGTCCATGATGCAAGTCTTGAAAATCAAGAACCAGAAGGGAAAGATGGTCGTGATTGTTGTTAATGAGGATGAGCAGCTGCTGGACTTTGACTTCAGTGATGAGGAGTTTCAGATGCCTGAAGAAGAAGATATTGATGTTAATCCCCTCGTGGCATTTGTACTGCTTTTGAGGAACCTGCCATTGATCTTATCCTGGAGGAATATGAAGGACCTAACCTCTTTGAATTGGATAGGAGTTGGGAAATGGTGATAAGCAATCAGAGGCCACAGTACAATGTTGAGGAGCCTGCTGATGAAGCCACCGGTGGAAGGATGACCAGTGAAGTGCCGCTTGAAGTGTTAAATGAGTTAAGGATCAAAGGCATGATATGCAACGATTAAGGACACAAGCGACATGACGAGGAAGAAAGATTTGAAGAACTAATGAAGATGGTAAATGAAAGCAGACAATCAATCGCCACGATTGCTTCAAACTTCACATCTACTCAAAATGCTGTGAATGATCTGATACTAGATGTGAGGGGCATCAAGGTTGGAAATACTGCAAAAGATAAATTTTTGAAAGATCAACTTATTTCTATCCATCAGAAACTTGACAACCTTGCTGCAACACTGAACCTCACGAGCACTCTTCTTTGTACAACAACCTGCTATGCCTGATCCCAAACCGATTGAAAGGATCAACAGACTGGAGGAGACCTTGCAATCAAGGATAACTTCAATTGATACAAGAACTGGAGCTATGGAAGGCCAACTGCATAGAGTGGTTATCTCACAGGAGAGTATTCATGGCCTTATCTCCCGTTTTGTTGATGATGTCACTAAGGGGGAAGAGGGCCAATCAGCTGCAGCAAAGGAGGCTGCAAGACTCTTTGCACAGAAGAGATGGACTGATGAAACCAATGCTTTCAGGCAACCTGCACCTGGCAGAGTTCAACTTACTGATGATCTTCTGAGACAATACAAGAAAGAATACTATAACGAAGAAGACCTTATCATGACATGGGTTTCCATGAAGGCCTAAACTCTTTCTTGGGATTGAAATTTTGGGAAGCAAGAGTCGAGCCTTAAGGGGCGAGCAGCAGAGGTGGTAGAGGTGGAAGAAGTGGCGAGAGGTGATAGGACCTTACCTATCACAAAAGCAAAGGACTCACATGATGAATTCAAGGAATCTGTACATGAAGTTTGGATTCAGAGTGAATGACATCAATCTTATCTCGCTCAAGCATGGAACTGGTGGAAGCAAGTCAATCCCTACATTGATTTTACAATCGATTGAAAATGAATGGATGAGGACATGATAGAACAAATCGAGCCTATCAAGAACAAGTTTGAGAAGGCTAGACAAGAAAGATAGAAGAGACTATAGATCAGCATACTTATCATTCTTTATCTTTGTTGTATCTAGTTTGTAATAGCCTTGATCAAATTATTTTAATGAAAGATGAATACTTGTTCTATTCTTGTGTTTTATCTTTTTTCTTTGCTGACTAGGTGAGGGTAGTGGCATCATCACCAAAAAGGGGGAAATTGTTGGACTTATTTCTTAGTTTTGATGATGAGTGCCATACTAGTTTGTTATAGTGCAAAGGCAAAAGATGTCTAGATCAAATGTATAGGTTTATTAGAGTTTGATTCATAAATAGGTTTGATCAAACAAGCATTTGTAAAGGCCTCTTTGATTGATATCGATGAAGTGGTCTAGGTCGATGGGGTAGATAGGTCGATGAGACTAGTCTTGAACCTCTTTGAAGACCGAAGATCGAAGGTGAGGGTTCAAACTCGATTCTGAAGGCTAAGGGATCAAACTTAGTATTTAAAGTCAAGGATATGGAATCAGAATTTAGGCAAGTCTGTGATGACCTAAACTGATTACATATACCTTGTGTAGAAGGTCTAAGTTCCATAAGTTGGATGATGTTTGGAACTTAGTTATCATTAAAATGATGTAATCTAACTTCACAAATAAAAGTTAGATAAAAGTAATCACCGTGCATTGTATTTTATATACGATGAATATGATGATCACAGATCGATTGGTACTTGATGAGATCGATGAACCTGCTGATATATACCTCGATTATTTCAAGATTATTTTGGAAAATCACATGGATAAGGACAGCCAACTACCTCTGACGTATCAAGAAAATCAAAGGTTGAGACTAAAAAGACGTTGGGATGATTCATATTTTTATCCATTGGATACAAGTCAAAGGGGTGGACAGACTGCACTGTCAAAAAAGAATTCTGATAGTGTCAGTCCTATGAATAGTGACAGAATGCAATTCAGATGGGACAAAAACAAGGAACGGTTACATTTGAAATTCAAATACAAGTCACATGCATTCCTGCCTATAAATAGAAGACTTTCAACTCAGAAAAAGATGATGAATTTTGGAAAAACTTTAAGTGATAATCTTGAGAAATAAAAACACCATCTTTGAACTTCTTTGAGCATAAGGTTGCTGATCTAGTAAATTTCTTCAAGTGTATTCTGTATTCAAGCTGCATCAAGATTACACACTTGGAGACTGCAAGCTGCTGATTACATCATCCAAATCAAGCTGCTGCAACTGAATCATTTATTTGATTCAATCTTTATTTTATAAAAAACCTGCTGAAGACAGTGAAGCATCTGTTGGGTGTGAAAGACTGTTGTTTGTGGTGGAGCTGGTGAAGAGGCAATTCTACCCTTCAAGGACCAGTACAAGACTCAGGAGCAGCAATCCTACATGTTCCCAGTTTTCAGTTTCTGAAGCCATAGTTATTGGTGAAGGACAAACAACTTTGGAATCTTTGTAAAAGCTGCATCACAGATCTCTAGTGAATTCCCTCCAACATCACAGGAGAAGAGTGGACTGACAGGATTACATCACCTGGAACCACTATAAAATCTGGCTATTTACTTTCTGCATTTACTTTCTGCACTTAGTTTATCTTATACATCAGCCTACTGAATTTAGCAACTAAAATCACACACTTGCACTACTGAGTATCTAATACTTAATATCACTTTTAACAACAAGTATTAAGGCTTAATTTTGATATTATTCCGCTACACAGATTCAAAAACTCAACTCGATGAGACTCATTTGCTTATCGGCCAGTTCTCAAGTCTCAAGAGACTCAAAGTATCGCCAGATCGAAAGTTGCAATTTGTTAACTCCAAATTTTTAAGTGTTAAGTTTATTCAACCCCCCCCCCCCCTCTAAACTTAACCAAAGCCTTTTCAAGGGACCAACAGAGAGAGTTATACCACTCTTTTGCCTCCCCCTTCAAGGAAAACGGGAACAATTTCAGCTTAATGGCATCCTCGCTTACACCTTGAATGCGGGTAGTACCACATATCTCCAGAAATGTGTGTACGTAAGTATGCGGATTTTCAGACTGAAAACCGTGGAAGATAGATGCATGTTGCATCATTTGAATGAGCCCGGGTTTCAGTTCAAAGGTAGGTGCATTGATGGTTGGTAGAACGATAGCCGGGTTGACCTTGACTTTGCCAGGCATGGCGTAGTCAGCCAACGTACGCCTATCTTCAGCAGCCATAATGACTATATTTTCGATCTCTTGAGCTAGATCTTGCTCGATATCTTGATCGACTGTGTTCTCTTCGTCAGGGAGGTCCGCAAAATGGAGCCTTCTCCTGTTTGGTCGGGCTATGGTCCGCTCGAGGTCAGGGGTATAGAGTAGTGGCCCCTTTTGACTCCGAGTTTGCATAAACCGATACCAAAATCTAGTTGTTTAACCTTTTAATCAAAGGTTAAAACCGAGAAAAGATTTTAAAGAAATGAGGTCAGACGGGCGTCCGGATTACTGGACGGGCGTCTGCCTGAAGAATGAACAGGACGGACGTCTGGATAACTAGACGCTCGTCTGACTGGGTAGAACACGAACAGAGTTGTTGGTCCCTTGAAAAGGCTTTAGTTAAGTTTAGAGGGGGGGTGAATAAACTTAACACTTAAAACTTTGGAGTTAACAAATTCTGCAACTTCAAGCACTGCGATACTTGATGAATCTGCTGAGACCTCGATAACTCTTTGATAAGCGATGAGTCTCACCGGTGATTCGATTTGCTGAATTTGTGCAAATGGAATAATATCAAAATTAAGCCTTGTTACTTGTTGTTAAATATGTTACTAAGTATTAGATACTCAATTAGTGTATGTGTGTGATTTCGATTGCTAGATTCAAAGCAGTTGATATGAATAATGACTAAGTGCGTAAAGTAAATGCAAGTAGTAAGTAGAGAGATTTTTATAGTGGTTCCAGGTGATGTAATCTGTCAGACGTCCACTCTTCTCTTGTGATGTTGGAGGAAATTCACTAGAGATCTTTGAGTTATCTGTTACAAAGATTCCTAAGTTGTTTGTCCTTCACCAATAACTATGGCTTCACAAACTGGCTGGGAACAGTAGGATTGCTTTGCTCTGAGTCTTCCACTGTCCTTGAAGGGTAGAATTGCCTCTTCACCACTCTCCACCACAAACAACGATCTTTCACACTCAAACTGATGCTTCACTGTCTTCAAGCAGTTCTTTATAAAATAAAGATTGAATCAAGTAAATGATTCACTTCGGCAGCTTGATTAGGATGATATAATCGGCGACTTGCGCCTTCAAGTGTGTATGCTTGATGCACTTGAACACGAATGCACTTGAAGAAAATAACTAGATCGCAAACCTTAAGCTCGATAAGTTCAAGAGGTGTTTTTCACTTCGATGTTATCACTTGAAGTTTATTCCAAAATTCATCATCATCTTCTTGAGTTGAAAGTCCTCTATTTATAGGTAGGAATGCATGTGACTTGAATTTGAAATTCAAATGTGACCGTTCCTTGTATTTGTCCCATCCTCACTGCATTCGTCACTATTCATAGGATCGACACCGCCGAGATTACTTTTGACAAAGTGCGATCTGCCCACCCTTTGACTTGTATCCAATGGATAAGAATGTAAATCATCCCGGCGTCTTTTTAATCTCGACCTTTGATTTGCTTGATAAGTCGAGGGTAGTTAACTGTCCTTATCCATGTAATCTTCCAATAATCTTGCATTAATCGAGGTATGTATATCAAAGAGTTCATCGATCAACTGTAATACCAATCGATCTGTTGAACATCATATTTTTGTCTCAGAAAATATAATGCAAATGATTCCTTTTATCCAACTTTTATTTGTGAAGTTAGATTACATCATTTTAAATATAACTAAGTTCCAAACATCATCCAACTTGTGGAACTTAGACCTTCTACACAAGGTATATGTAATCGATTTAGGTCATCACGAGACTTGCCTAAATTCGATTCCATATCCTTGACATTAAATACTAAGTTTGATCCCTTAGCCTTCATTTACTTGAGTTTGAACCCTCGACCTTCGATCTTTCGATCTTGATCTTCGATCTTGATCTTGATCTTGGCGGGTTGCAGACGATCCTCTCGACCTATCTACCCTATCGACTGAGACTCACGATCTGTGATAAATAATCGAGAACATTTTACGATGCTTGTTTGATCAAACCTATTTATGAATCAAACTCTAATAAACCTATACATTTTATCTAGACATCTTTTTGCCTTTGCACTATAACAGCTAGTATGGCACTCATCATCAAAACTAAGAAATAAGTCCAACAAGAGTTATAAAAAAATTTGAACGGACGGGCGTCCACCACCCCAGACGCCCGTTTACTAGAACAGAAGCGAAACAAAAAAAATTTACCTTACAAAAAACAGAAACTAAAAACAAAATATCTAAATTAAATTACTAACGAAAGTAAAAACTAGACAACCGTCCGGTTCCCCGGCAACGGCGCCAAAAACTTGTCTCGGATTTTATCTAATGAAAAACAACAAGTAATAAATTATAAATCCGGTATACCCCAAGTGCAGGGATCGTAGTATAGCAACTAATACCGGGTCGATCTCACAGGGAATCGGGGTTGTTTATTCTAAGTTTTATTTAATTAACTTAAATATGTCGCGACTACTACTACTAAAAAGATAAGAGAACAGTTAAGAACTATAACATAAAACGAAACTAACAATGAAAATAACGAAAGTAAACTGGACAGAAGATCGAAACCTAAAGCCAGGAAAATAGGGTTGCGAACAAGATAACTAAACTACTTTTTCCTAAACCTAATATGCAATAAAAACTGTAACTTCACTAAGCAAAACGATCACAGGTGATTAATCAATAATTTAACGAACGAACAAGCTATTGATCCACCAATCCTACAACAATCAATTTCTATCTAGATTATCTCTTGATTTTTAACAAAGTTGTGATTCACCTAACAAAGGTATGAACTCCTAATCTCTTAGAAAAGTTCGCCTATCAATCTTTTATCTTTCGATCCTAAAGATTAATGCTTTCAACCTAATCAACTCTCGTTATTTTTAGGTTAAAGATCTAATCTTCATTATGGTGATCTAGGGTTTAATAACGATTCTCATCAATATCAAACATCAAACATGCAAGCATCTCTCGATATAATTGCATAAGATAAACATAAACATAATAAAGATACGACTTTAATTAAAAACTCACAAGATAATCAAGAAACGAAACTGAATTGTTGATAGGATGGCTTCACAATGCTTGTTCCAAAAGCTTCTAGCCTCTAAACATCACTTGAACAACTCGAATTGCTTGAATAAAGTACATAAATTGAAAGATCAAATCTAGAGATTGAAAAGCATAAAGATTGATCTAAAATAAGTATAAAACGCATCTAGGCCGCCAAGAAGAATTAGGGTTCTGAATATATGTATCTAGGGTTGAAATCCGCAGCTATTTATAGATTTTTAAGTCGGCTGCTTTAGCTATAAATGGCCAATGGGCGCCCGTCCGCTATCTTTGGGCGTCCGTCCGGTCTTCATAAAAATCTTCGAGTCGGGCCGAGCCGATCGAGGACGCCCGTCTATGTTAAATCGGGCGCTTCGTTCATCAAATTCGTCAAAACTCTGAATCAAAACAGCTCCTCCGGACGCCCGTCCAAGAAGGTGGACGCCCGTCCACTGGACGCTAGTTCTAAACGCCCGTCCAGGATGACTTCAAATCTGATTTTCATCTCTATCTTCAACCGACTTCATCTTTATCTCTTTTTTCTTCATATAAATCTGATCCTTAACATCTTTTAATCCTCTTTTGAACCAATTTCGTGTATCTACAAGATAATAAAAACATTGCAAAGTGTAATATCATTCAAATCAATGGAAAATCAACAATAAAACACATAGTTCAATCCAACTTTGCAATTAAACCACTTCAAACCTCACTTGCTCAATAATTCAATTAAACACTCAACTTCTATGCAAATTATATAAATATGGAGGAAATTATTACGAAATATAACATTATAAATCACATAAAATCACCATAAACAGCTGTTCTTATGAAAACTGAGGTGGGGTATCTGATTCTGAAACTGATCAACAAAATTCCAACTGACTCCCAACTGTCTGACCCATGTCTTGAACCAAACCACTCACCTCTAACTGAGCCCTAGAACTCCCAGTTCCAAACTTACCAACACGAGTATCTCTGAGGTTACCTACCACTATGAAGGATCAGGAAGGATCAGAATGGTTCTAAGTGGTCTAAAGAGATCTTATCTTAAGGAAGAAATCCTAAAGGACGCTTCGCTCTGATACCAACTGTAACGCCCCGCTCCCAGATACCGAGTCCTTATCCAGAAACAAAACGCTCGGCACGAATAATATTACATAAATCCAATATTACATGTAAGCCTCTACTACGTCGTATCGAGTTTAGCAAACGGAAGTTAAAAATACTCGGCAAAACATCATAAATGCTACTATGAAAAGAACTCAACATACTAAAGATAGAAATGTGTCCTTACATCAACGAAAAACCAAAACAAAGTATGATGTCCCAAACAACATTGTCTTAAAAGAAGTACAAGCTTCCTTACAAATGTCTAGAAATAAAAGAACAACATTTGTCTAAAAAAGGAAAAGCAATAAAGTCTAGTGCAACAAGAAGTAAGGAAACTGGACGCATCCTCAAGCTTCATCTTCATCACATTTCCTCATCATCGAAATCATGGACAACCTGTTCATCTTCTCACCCCACAATGCTCACAAAAGAAACATGCAAAGGAGGTAAGTACATAGGTACTTAGCAAGAGTGAGAAGCTAACGAATAATTAAGTTTTACAACAAAAGGTTCATGTTATTAATTAGTAAGTTATCATCATGAAACCGACACAACTCTAGGGTTCACTTCATGCTCATCAACATGTTGTGACTATTGGTTTCTAGATTAGCTTATCTTTGTTACATCAGCATTCAAGGGCACTAAGCATGGTGCTACTCACCACGAAGTAACTAGGTGCAACATATTGGTGGATCACACTAATAACCACGGAAGCCTACTCCGATAGTGCACACATTCGGCGAAGTCCCTCCGTACGTAAGGTCTCGGACTTACGGGGTGGTGTTCCTTTGTACGTAGGGTCCAAAGACTTATAGAGTTATTCACTTTATCTGAACGCCCACACATCGCGATATAGACTTGTGCCTTACCAATAATGGATTGATGTTTAGTCTTTTAACTGCACAAGTGCGTTTATTATTAATTGTTAACTAGCCAACTAAGTATTTTCAAGTAAGTTCCATCACATACACTACTCTCTTTCCTAGACCATTAGACACGAAAAAGTCCTAGCAATTACAGAGACATTGATCAATGCTAATTCATCAAAGCACAAGCCCTTTCATGCCCTTCTGACGGTCCCGAAATTCAACTCCCCTGAAGAGTACATCCGGTGCCGGAACTAAACGCATCATAAGCTCAATCGAGGCTTGTTCATGTTTAATTAATGTTATTAGATCATGAAACAACATTTAACATCTCATTACAAAGCTTAAACAATGTTTTATTAAAATTGGGGGTCAATGCGTGCGCATTCCCTGACCAGAAAACATGTTGGAAGTCACTGTCCAGCCAATGCATGCGTATTGTACATGCTGGGAGCAACCTGAACCATTCTAAAATAGCAATGCGTGCGTATTGCACCTCTGTGAAAGAGGATTTAACATTTTGAATCACGAATGCGTGCACATTCTACCTGCTGCAACTAAACCAGACAAACCTGTAACAGGTTTGCGTGTCCATTGCTAGTCGTTGTGTGCGCATTCAATGCATAAAACCCTAAACACATAATTTTCTACACTTGCGATCTCTACTCGATTCCAAACATGTTCTACGCGGTTGTATTCAGAAAAACATCAGAAAAACATAACTTTTACAAACCATAACCTCACATACTTTAACTGCAACGAATTACATGGTTTCTAACCATGAGTTCTACACAAACGCTCAACCTTAACATCATAAAACCTAATTACGCATTAGGAAGAGCCTCTTACCTTTTAGCTAGCAAAGCCCAATCCAAAACCTTCAGAAATTCTGCAACACTTTCCAAGGTTTCACTCAACACCTATTTGATCAACCCCAAACTTGAATTAGACTTGATTACAAACATCTTATATAACAATTCTACGAATTAAGGAGATCTAAAACACCAAACTTTGATCAAAACCACATCTAGGGCTAAAACTCATACCTTTGTAAAACTCCATCTTTTGCTATCGAATCCATCCTCCTTTCCATTTGGTTCCGAATCTCTATTCCGTTCTGTAAACCGTCAGAGAGAAGCCTCTTCTCCCCGTTCCTCTGTTAAAGCGCCGTTCCTCTCCTTTTTTTTCCAGAAATTGCGTCGACTGCATTATGAGGAAGATTAGGAGATATTTTCCTTAAATAGCCATTTAATTAATTCCATTAAATAACTAAATCCTTTAATTATATCCTTTTAATTACCCTTAAATATATATTTATCCGAAATATATATATACACATAAAATACTTTAATCCGTAAATCATAATATTCTATTTTTCGTAAAAAGACATGTTTGTCCTTTTTCGAAAAGTCAGGATATTACATATATAATATAAAATCTATAAAATAAAATCATTATTTTGAACAACCTTTAAAAACAACAACGGAAGTCTTTGTTAAAGGATAGAACAAAAGGAAAGAACATTTTATAAATGTTTAATTGCACGAGCATTAAGAAAACATGCCAAGTTTATTTACAAGCACCAGCTTTGGCCGAGTCGATGAGTCAAGTACCGCCCAAACACCATATGTACCCAAGGGATTTCAACCGCACTCCACGAGAACTAGCCATGCCTGACAACTCCGGCCAATTGTCAGGGAAAAGAATCAACCTTCGCCGTGCAAACCTCCTACACGGTTCCAGCCAATCCTATCCGTGCCCTAGGACTCACGCACCAACCGTCAGCCCTTGCTTTCCCGGTTGTAGCATGAATCTTCGGGGAAAAGGTACATTCCCCACTCTTACGAGTGAGCACTCTAGCTACTGTCGGTAAGATTTCAAGTCAAGGCACCGAGACCGTTGACTAGACGTTCTCCAAGAGCAGTAACTCTAATCTCCCCAGCCACCAGAGCTTTGACACTTTCATGTCACGAGCGAGCAAGTATTATCCGTCAATTCCAAGTATCAGTTTTTATAGTGACGAGTAAATTGTGCAGTAGCTCAAAACAGTCAATGTTATTGTTTTTATGAAATCATTCGAAAACGACTTCCGAGTTTAAACATCATTTTAATATAAGTAAAATACTTGAAAATAATTAAAAAGACACATTTTGGATTTTATCGAAAATAAAGAACTCACCTTGACTAGAGGTAAACTCAGGAAAATTGAACTTATCAATTATTGGTTCACAAACCGTTACCACCGGCGCCTAATATTAAAACTCTGAAATATCAGCTTCGACACAAATTAGATCAACCAAAGCTACCCAATATCCCACGCACCATATTATATTCAATATTTTCCTTTTCCGACTTTAATTTTCTTAAGAAACATGTATTTGATGGCCACGCCAAACCAAACTGTCAACTTCCACATTAGTTACAAATCTAGCACATTCATAGATATATATATATATTTTATTATTCTGTTTGTTGTTTTCAAAAGCCTAATGAAACTCTAACAAAACTTTACAAGTATTATTATTGTTTATCTTTGCCTCATATAAATATATATATATATATATATATATATATATATATATATATATATTTTATATATATACGGACTTGCAATTCTTTCAGCCGAAACCTACAGATAAGAAGAGGTTCACATAACCAAACCTATCAACCCTTGCTATATTACTCCTGAGTTGACTATATATATACTAGTTCCAACATAAATTAGCTAAAACGATCAAATATATATATATATATATATATATATATATAAGTACAGGTACAAAAGGCATGTATACATGCACTTAACGGACAACTATGTCTGCTGATATAAGGAGGACTTAATACTAGACATAAAAGGTATCTTTGGATGTACTTAACACAGACTACGAAATCACTGAAATAAAATCCCGGATATATTATGATTCCAGAAACGAGACATGCCTGATATAGAATTCTAATCAGAAATTTGTTTATTTGGCCACTACATCTGTTGGGACGAGTTGCATTATTTCTTAATGTATAAGAAATAAAGGCGCCTTTACCGACACCAATTGGTGTCGAGTAAAGCGCTCTATTTATTTCTTATACATTAAGAGTGTGCAATCTGTCCCAACACCCCCCTCAAGTGTTGGCAATCTGTTCAACACTTGCACAATTTTTTTTTCAAGAGTGTGGACAATCTACCCAACACCCTCCTCAAGTGTGGGCAATCTCTCCCAACACTTGCACAATTTTTTTTTAATAATGTTTCAACCAGGGTTCGATCTCATGACCTCTGGCTCTGATACCATGTTGAATCGCATCGCGGACATAATGACAATCTATATCGATGTGTTTCGTACGCTCGTGAAATACTGGATTCTGAGCAATATGCAAAGCAGCTTGACTGTCACAACTTAATGTTATCGGACGAGGGTGAGTAATCCCTAAACTTGCAAGTAGACCCTTTAACCATTTAAGTTCAGAAGTGATGGATGCCATTGAACGGTACTCCGCCTCGGCAGAAGAGCGAGAGACCGTGTGTTGTTTCTTCGTCTTCCAAGAAACAGGAGAGCCCCCAAGAAAAACTAACCAACCGGTGAAAGAACGGCGAGTCAATGGACAACTAGCCCAATCAGAATCGCACCATCCAGATAATGATAAATCACACGTGGCGTCTAACAGGATACCTTGGCCCGGGCATTTCTTCAGGTACCGAACGGCCCGTATAGCCGCATCCCAATGTGCCTGACGGGGAGCCTGCATAAACCGAGCCAAGATGTGTATAGTATATGCCAAGTCAGGGCGAGTGAAGGACAAATAAATAAGACGTCCGACCAGTCGTCGATATCTGCCCATATCTGAATACTCCGGACCCTCGGCGAGAGCTAAGCCATGATTCTGTTCAATAGGATAGTCAGCAGGTTTCGAATCAAGAAGTCCACATTCGGCCAGAATGTCAAGCGCGTATTTTCGTTGACAAAGCAAGATACCTTCCGGGCTGCGGGCAACTTCAACCCCAAGGAAGTATTTGAGAGGGCCTAAATCTTTCATATGGAAACAGTCGCCAAGGTACCGTTTAAAGGATAAAAGAGCATCATGATCATTACCCGAGATAATGAGATCGTCAACATAAACGAGAACATTAAGTTGAACTGGGCCTCGAGTAAAGGTAAATAATGAGTAATCGGAATAAGATTGTAAGAATCCATACTTTTTCAAAGACGCAGTGAGCTTGGCAAACCAACAACGCGGAGCTTGTTTCAACCCATAGAGAGACTTCTTAAGGCGACAGACCATGCCTGGCGTAGTCACAGTAAAACCAAGGGGAAGTTTCATGTAGACTTCCTCGTCGAGATCGCCGTGCAAGAAAGCGTTGCGGACGTCCATCTGATGTAATTCCCAATTTTTAGCCGCCGCAACAGCTAAAAATACCCGGATAGTAACCATCTTAGCAACTGGGGCAAAGGTCTCGTGATAGTCAAGACCCTCGGTTTGATGATTCCCAAAAATCACCAGACGTGCTTTCAATCGCTCAACCTGTCCGTCAGCTTTATATTTAATTTTGTAGACCCACTTGGAGCCTAAAGCTTTCTTGCCATGAGGTAATACGGCCATGTCCCATGTTCCGTTATTTTCGAGCGCAATAATTTCATTTTTCATAGCCTCACGCCAACCAGCATCTTGCATGGCTTCTTTAAAATTACGAGGTTCTATGCCATCAGTAATGGCTGCAAGAAATATGCGGTGTTATACAGAAAATTTTTCACAATCAACAAGTGTTGGGAGAGATTGCCCACACTTGAGGAGGGTGTTGGGTAGATTGCCCACACTCTTGAAAAAAAAAATTGTGCAATCTGTTGAACAGATTGCCAACACTTGAGGGGGTGTTGGGGACAGATTGCGCACACTCTTAATGTATAAGAAATAAAGTAGCGCCTTTACTGACACCAATTGGTTTTAGTACAACGGTAAGCGCTTGATCTTAACAACATCCCCAGGCGGACCCACCCTATGCCCGGGGTGGTCTCAAGCCCCCCATATGGTCCCAAGCCCTCCCCCCAAATTTTTATTATTGTAGTAGTAGTGTTAATATTAGTATATTATGTGTAACTTTTTCGACAAAAGACTTATATCCTAGTGGTTTAAGAACAAACCTTTATAAATTCCCATAATTACAGGTTGTAAGTTCAAATCCCACTACCAAGCATTTTTATTTTTCATTTTTTATTTTTTTTTCCTGATTTTTTTAGGCTTTTCAGTTTATATACCAAGCACTCAGCCTTGAAAATTTTTCCTGCTCCGCCAATCATACATCCCAAGCCCAGCGTAAATATGTAAAGAGAGAATACCTTCACTTAGGATGATCTCCGACTCTTCACGATTTCCGATTGGGTTGATCACCTTACCGGCCGGTATTCTTTCTATGTAATTGTAATTGCACTGAAATTGTTTCCATAGTGTTTCACCATCTCCCTATAGATATCTCTATTTATACTACTAGTGATCATCTATTACAACCCTTGGATCTTACTTTACAACAGCCAAAGACGGATGAAGAAAGACTACGTAAAGAGATGACTTAAGCATCTATTCCACAACTGAAAATCGGAAAACGTTTCATGCCAAAGGAAATTATTCCCCCTTATTACCTCTACGGCAAATACCACTAGACATTTACTATTGAGCTAATTAAATAATAGGACAACCCGTGATCTGATAAAAATACGTGGACAAAAAAAACAAACAAACATAAACTTGTATATCTACCTTGCTATATGATACAATAATTCTATACTTAAGTATTGTTTATAATATAAATAATTTTAATTATACGATTGTCACTAACACGATTATGATAGTATCAATAATAATTATTCTTATTTTGACAACTATACCATTTTCGTTTTATGGCGTAAAATTTGAGGCGTTACACTACTGATGATGAGAACGTGGATATGCATGCGGAGAGTTTTTTTCCAGCAATAAGCACCGATTTGAGCGCTGAAAACTTTTTTCATTTTTACATGTGGAATTAAGTGACACTTAAATAATTAAGGTGTGTTAAAAATGTTATCAAACATCTCTAATTATAACTGACACTTATTTTTTTCAAAATAGTACTTAATTTGCATACCAAACAGAGTCTGTTCCCTCAGTTCTTCATAACTGAGTTTGGTCCCTCAACCTTGAGTATTCAGCTCTGAATAAAGTCAGCTGAGTCTGAGACCTCAGTTGTATTGACTTTATACGATCTCAGCACCAATCCTAGACTCCACTAGAACCTATAACATTTCTATTACATTGCTTTTTCTGATTTAACTTATACAATAACCAGACTCTAATAAATCCGATACAGTTTTCTTCTAGATATCTTTTTGTTTTGCACTATAACAGCTAGTTATGACAGTTCTTCAATGGGGTTAAAACAAACAAACAAATAAGTGATGAATCATCATCAAAACATTATTTTATTTCCATCAATTTCTCATTTTTTGATGATGTCAATCCCCTCCTTAAAAACAATGCAAAAAAGATATTAAAAAAACAAACAAACAAACAAACTGAAAAGATTTGACTTTCATTCATTTCACTGAGTTGGATTAAATTGTGGGTATTAAAGTACAACAATTTTTAAATGAAAAATGAGACTAAGTCTTTTCTTGGTTTGCTGGATTATTCTCAGCAGGTTCTTCAGTCTTCCCTTCAGTTATAGACAGAAACTGGTTGTCAAAGGCAGATTCTTTCATGGCTTCATTGTAATATCCTGATTTTTTGAAAAAGTGCAGACGTGTCTTTTTTGAAAAATGGAATATTATGATTTACTGATTTAAAGTATTTTATGTGTGTGTGTGTGTATATATATATATATATATATATATATATATATATATATATATATATATATATATATATTTTAGGATAAATATATATATTTAAGGGTAATTAAAAGAAATTTAGTTATTTAATTAAAATGATTTTAATTAATAGCTATAAAAGGAAAATATCCCCGACTTTCTCATAACACACACAACGCAAAATCTGATGAAATACGCAAAGGAGCAACGCATGTTGCGAGGAAGTGAAGGAATGAAATCTTCAGTCGCGCGGCTAATCCGTCAGGATTTTGTGCAGACGGCAGTAGAAGAAATCGATCACTGGGAGACAACGATCGTTTCCATACTCTTCGTTTCCTAAACTGTAGGTTTCCAAAAAGCCCTAGATTTGGTTTTCGTCGAGTTTGACCCCTCAAATCGTAGCTTCAATCGTTTAGAAACTGTTGATCGCAATTAATCCTTGATTGATTGTTGATCAATTAGATTTCGAGTTGAAGGCTTAGAAGATCTGCAGTCCCTTGGTGTTTTGCGTCGGTTTTGCTTTCTAATAAGGTAAGAGGCTCTTCCTAATGAGTAATTAGGTTTTATGATGTTATGGTGAAGTAAGGGATGTTAGATTTGATGGGCCGGTGTTTAGCAGGTTCTACAATATGTTGTGTCTTTGTTTTGGTTAATATATATTCAATCACGTTCTTGAATATTGTTAATTCTCGTCATTAGCTAGCAAATTACGTGATATAAAGCCAGCTACCTAATTTATGTTCTATGGGATCTAAAGTCGGAGTCTGTTTACCTTTCTTGTGGTAGCAGTGGGTTGATTTTCAATGAATTAGTTGCAAGCATTATAAGTTTATAATGTTTCAAACTCCTTCTATAATTTTTATTTGAGTAAAGGTGTATTCCCTAATAAACGTAAGTTGACGTACGGAATGCAGTTGATAGGAATAAGAACTTAAACTTGCTACCTTTTATTATTCTGCTTAGTGGAGGTATTATTGGTATATATTTTGTGAACATGTTTTATTTACATGTAGTTATGTTTTAGAGAAATATAGGTAACAACAAAAGATGATATATAAGAGTATAATGTACAGTTGTGTTGTGTCCTTACGTTTTCAGAGAATATAATATATGATTGGGTGGATAATGGTTTCGTAGAAAATGTTATCTCGATGCCTAGCTTAGGTTGTGGCCTTACTTATAGACTAAGATGGAACGATATGAACATGAACAAGCCTTGATTGAGTTTCTGATGCGTTTAGTTCCGGCACCGAATGTACTCTTCAAGGGAGTTGAAGTTCGGGACCGTTGGAAGAGCATGAAAGGCTTGTGCTTTGATGAATTAGTATTCATTAATGTCTGTGTAATTGAAAGGACTTGTCCGTGTCTAATGGTCTAGGAAAGAGAGTAGTGGATGTGAGGGAGCTTACTTGAAAATACTTAGGTGGCTAGTTAACAATTAATAATAAACATACTTGTGTAGTTAAAAGACTAAACAACAATCCATTCTTGGTAAGGCACAAGTCTATATCGCAATGTGTGGGCGTTCAGATAAAGTGAATAACTCTGTAAGTCTTTGGACCCTATGTACGGAGGAACCCCACCCCGTAAGTCCGAGACCCTATGTACGAAGGGACTTCACCGAATGTGTACACTATAGGATTCTACCAGACTAGGCTTCCGTGGATATTGGTGTGATCCACCAATATGTTGCACCCAGTTACTTCGTGGTGAGTAGCACCATGCGTAGTGCCCTTGAATGCTGATGTAACAAAGATAAGCTAAGCTAGAAACCAATAGTCACAACATGTTGATGAGCATGAAGTGAACCCTAGAGTTGTGTCAGTCTCATGAAGATAACTTAATAATTAATAACATGAACCTTTTTGTTATAAAGCTTAATTATTCGTTAGCTTCTCACTCTTGCTAAGTACCTATGTACTTACCTCATTTGTATTTTTCTTTTGTGTACATTGTGAGGTGAGAAGATGAACATGTTGTCCATGAGTTCGATGACGAGGAAATGTGATGAAGATGATGCTTGAGGATACGTCCAGTTTCCTTATTTCTTGTTGCACTAGACTTTGTTGTTTTCCCTTCTTTAGACATATGTTGTTCTTTTATTTCTAGACGTTTGTAAGGAAGTTTGTACTTCTTTTAAGACAAGTTTATGTTTCTTTGGACATCGTACTTGTAAGATGTTCATTGTTTGAGGACACATTTCTATCTTTAGTATGTTGAGTTTCTATTCTAGTAGCATTTATGACCTTTACCCGAGTCTTTTTAGCTTCCGTTTGCTAAACTCTATATGACGTAGTAGAGGTTTACGTTTGGATTTATTTACTATTATATGTGCCGAGCGTTTCGTTTCCGGATAAGGACTCGGTATTCAGGAGCGGAGCGTTACAATTGGTATCAGAGCGAAGCGTTTTCTAGGCTTCATTTCCTCTAAGATAAGATTTCCTTAGACCTTGTTGAACCTTTCTGATCTCTCTTGATCGTGGTGGTAAATCCTCATAAGACTAAGAATCCTTAAACCTTGGTTAAGTTTCTCTAGGACCAAGTGAAGAGTCTCCTTAAGCGAAGGTTAGGTTGTGTTCTAAGCACACATCTCTTATGTGATTCCCTCGAATTCGTTCCCCTAGAATCCTTAATAGAATCCCTATCTTCTTTTAGAACTTTCAGACTTCCCTCACATGTTCTTTCTCTTGGTGGATTTAAATATTTTTTTATTTTCTATGTTTGCTCCTAATCATTTCTTTTTGTAACTTGGTGTTATGCAAAACGAGTATACGATTTTGTTCACATTTATATATGCCTTGTAATATCATCTCTGAAATACCAAAAATTCTGTAAATTTTCATCCACTTAGAAAGTTGTCTTATCTAAAACTTCTCTCTTTACATCAACTCAGTTTTCAAATTGGATTGTTCATCAATTTCTTACTGGTGACTTAACATCCGTTTCTTCTTTAGCAATGTCAGCTTTTGCTTGGTCAGCTTCAGCTATCTCAAGTACACTTCTGTCAGTTGGAGACTGATATCCTTCTTTTTCTCTTCATTTTCTGATTCAGACTGAGTCTCAGAGTCCGAATCACTACTTCCTTCAGTGCTATCTTCATCAGAATTTTCAGCAACATCTTTTGTTGTTTCCTCTTTTTGGAGTGAGGCGAGAATTTTTTTTTGTAAGTTAGGATCTCCATGTGAATCATCATCATCTTCATTGTCATCATCCTTCTTTGATTTAGAAGTTTCCTCTCCGGAAAACTTCTTCCAGTGACTGTTTCTGATTAATGAGTAGCACGTGCTCAGAAATTCTTCAGAATTGAATAGCTGGGACAAATGAGTGATATCGAATAGACAGAACACCCATTTCTCTTCAGTTTCCATCAGTATCTATTGTTCTCTTTGATTTTCGATTGAGCTGAACTTCCAATGTTGATAAGCATCAAGTCTTCTACAGTCAGCTTCAATCAGTTTCCCAACATCAACAGATGTTTCAGGCTGGGTTCTGATTTCTTCAGTTACTCTGGGAATTTCTGGATTTGATTCAACTAGACTTTCAACTCTCTCAAGTTCAGTTTTCTCTTCTTCAATTTTGTTGGGTTCCCCCTCAGCAACAACTGGGATGATGGATGATTCAGCTTCAATTACTGGAACTGTGATAACTTGCTCAATTTCCAGTTTCTTTTCAGCAACAACTTCTTTTTCTTTTGTAACCTCAATTATAAGTTCAGCATTTTGTTTAGGGTTTTCCTTAAGTTTAGTTGCTTGAGGCTCACTTGGTTCTGCAACTGATTCTTTGATAGGTTCAACTTCCAGTTCAGAAACTGGCTCCTTCCCTTTTTCACTTTCATCAGCTTTCTTTTCAACTTCTTCTTCATTAACAAGCTCATCAAGAGTGATGACTTGTACTGGTGCTGATTCAACTTCACGAGCTTCTTTTTCTTGCGACTGAGAGGATTCTAGTTCTCTGATTGATTCCTCATACTCAAGTCTAGACGCTGATTTTTGCGGAGTTGATTTAGACTTAGCAATAAAATTGAGCATGGTCAAGATTTTTGATCCAATCAGCTCTTCCTCACTGTCAATTTCTTCATCATCGATTTCAGTTCTCAGGGCTTGTTCCCACGAGTGTCGACTCTCAGCGTTGATGAAAACTAACCCTTCTTCATCAACAACTTCAACAATGACTTCTTTTTCAAGTGGTGACTGGTTTTGTGGGGGTTTCCTTAGTTCTGGGTTTCTTTGCTTGATTTTTGGCAACTGAGGTAGCAGATTTTCTTTGGTGGCGGCTCTATGAATTTCTCAAAGAATCGCCACAGTCTTTGGCTTTTTCCAATTCTTCCTGTTTTCTTTTCTTTTCTCTTAACTTTTCAAAATCTTCCAGTGCTTCTCCGGTTGTCATTTTCTTAGATGATCTTTTCTTCTTCTTTTTAGGTTCAGCCTTAGAACCATCAGCTTTTCTTTTCCCATATTTTTCTTCTTTTGCTGCAATTTTCCCGTCTACAATTGCAGTTTCCTTTCTTCTTGAAATACTGAAGTGGTCAATAATCCTTTGAGCCAAAAGTGCAAGAGTCTTCTTGTGGTAAATTCTTCTTTTCTTTTCGTCGGTTTTCTTCTTAGGCACATCAGAAAATTGTGCTATCAATTGATCCAAAATGTATCTCTACCAATTGGAATTTTCTTCAAACCAGATAACATACAAAAAATCAATCTTGGTGCCAGAAAGATTGTTGAAGTTGCCTGCATTTCCAATTATGCAATTTGTGAGCATCTTGGTTAGAAAACTGAATTCAGGTTTGAGGAGACTTGTACTTCCAGATAACAACAAATTTGAGTCTTTTTTGATTGCGATGACTTTCCACAACTTTTCCCTTTGTTCTTTAGTTATTTTCAACGCTGAAGAATATCCAGATTTCTCGAAGCCAAATATATCTGCAACAAGATCTTCAGTGACTTTGATTTCATTCCCATTGATCTTAGTAATGTAAGTAAAAATCCTTTCATCTTCTATTCTTTTGCTCCCAAACTCATAGAAGTCGCCGATGCTATCCATACATACATTCTTCAAATTCATGTTGAACACTTGCTCCAAACATTTAATTTTTCGGATTTTCTGTTATTTTCTAGGCTAGTGTTTGATCTGTATATCTCGCAATATATTGATCAAGAGAGATGATCATTCCAAGTTCAACTCGGGTAAAAGACGTGATTTCTGATTGTAGAATTGCAATTGGAGAAATTTGGAGATTGGGGAAAAAGTTTAAGTGAGGGATAATGCAAAAACTGAGTGTAAAGAGTTTATATGAAAAATGCGAGAGTATTTATAGGTAGTAGATGAGGTAGTTAGAAAGTTTTGAGTGGGTTTTAAGAGGTCTTTTCACAAGTCACATCTGGCGTTGAGATTGCGAAAAAGATGGTGATTGGAGAAGATGGACGGTTGAGATCAATGTAGGTCACATCTTTACTGTCATCCGTAGCTTGTATCAGTAAATGCAGTAGATACGGTGTATCTTCAGCTATAAAGGTCCAGATTTGATCTTATCCAAAATTTGAATCATTTGTCCTTTTGGTCAATAAACTCAGTTGAGTATGTGAATCAGCTTTGAAAATTACATTTTCTCAGTCCTCTCAGCTTTTGATTTTCTCCTGCAAAGAAAATTGAGAGATTTTGGTACCCATACCTGCTTGGGTCCTTTTTGATTAGTTTTTGTATTTCTGTAATTCTTAGATGACTTGTCAAACTTAGCCTTATACCTTTCTTGATATTTTGACTGAGTGAAGTCAGTTTTCATAGAATTTTGCTGTTTTGGTCTAACAGTTTTTTGTTCATTCATATTGTGAAACTGATATGATCTTTTAGTGATAATAGGTGCATTCCAGTCTTCATTAGTGGGAATGAGTCTTCCTTTCCCTCTGAATCTGTTATTCCATGAATGATTATCATTCTTTGATGGATATGTCTTGAATGTTCTTTTAACTGATCTCTGATAGTTCTGCCCTTTTCAGCCTACCGAGTTTTTCTGTAGAATCTGTCAGTTTGTGTGTTGCCACCAACTGATTTACAATTTTGTCAGTTTTAGGTTGAGGCTGTGCTGAGTTCTTGTCAGTCAAACAATTTTGTCAATTTTTTGAGTTCCTGACTTTTGTGCAGCTACAAACTTAGGTGCAGTTGTACTAGGTCTGAACTTAGAATTATGTTGATTGTCAAACCCTAAACTAGTTTTGTCTCCAAATGGTTTTCCTGGTTTGAACTGAACACTGGGAGATGGATCAAATGATGATTCTGTGATGTTTATTACCTCTGTTTGTTAATCAGTTGAGCAATTCTCCTTGATTCCATTGTTAGCCTTGATGAGGTTAATCTCAGCATTCAATCTTAGAACTTCGGCTTTCAATAATTCTTTTTCCTTTTTGACATTCTCATAATTCTTTTGAATTTCCTCTAATTCCTTTATGATTATATCCAGGTTTTCATTGAAATCTTCATTTCTATGATTGTTCATGGCAGTGTGACAATTGGATGTAGAATCATTTACCTCATGATGTTCGATAGATAAATTTTTAGTTCTAGCTTCTTCATCTTCTACTATCTGCTTGCCTTTGTTTGATCTAGCGGTGTTGCTCATCAGATCAGTTCCAAAAAGGATGATTTCTTCATTACTTTCACCATGATCAATTCCTCCAAAGCTTATGGGTAATATTTCAGCATTATCTTCATTGTTTGTAATGGATGGATCTTCAATGAATGTCTCAATCAATTTTTCTTGAGTATCAGCAACAAGAGCCTGCAGTTTGCTTTTGAATTCATCAAATCTTAAAAATGAACAGCTAAGCATATTTCTGAAATGATTATATGATACCATGATGCAATAACTGAAAACTGATAGAATTTAGTCGGAGATCTCTTCAAGATAGAAGATTTGCTCCGATACCGATTGTTGGTATCGGAAATAACTGATAGCCAGTTATTTAATCTAAAGACACGAACCAGTAACAACTTTGGATTATCTTCAAAAGGAAGAACTTCTCTGATACCAATTGTTGGTCCCTTGGAAAGGCTAACACAAGTTTAAGGGGGTGAATAAACTATCCCCAAAAACCAACTGAAAACTGAATCTTGAACAGATTGAGTTCAGCTTTAAATTTGTGTGGAGTTAAGCTAACTTAGCTGAGTATAAGTCAAGACTAACTTATCCTTAACTGAGTTAACCGGTAACGGATTATATTAAGCCTTTATATGAAACTTGAGTTTATTAGTTTGTCTAAATGAGATGCAATGTTGTGCTGACTCAGTTTCTTATGTTTGCTGAGTGTGTGATCAGGTGCTATATAACCTCAGATGCAGTAATTAAATGCGTAAAGTATGTAAGTAAATGAGACAGAAATTATATAGGTTACAGGTGGTGTAATCATGTCAGTCATCTCTTCTCCTGTGATGTAGGAGGCCAAATTCACTATGTTCTTGAGGTTTACAGTTACTAGACACAAAGTAAATTTAAACACTGATTGTCCTTCACTAATCCCTAGCTCACAATCTTCCAGCTTCAGTCTTCAACAGGTAGAATTGTTGTTTGAACTAAGCTTGCTACACTGGTCCTTAGAGGGTAGGATTGTCTCTTCACTAGCTCTACACAAACATAGTTTTCCTAACTGCACTCAACTATCCTTCACACCTTCTTGGTGTTTTATAGTATAAACCTTTGATAAAATCAATGTTGAGACTTGAATCAATAACTATGATTCAATTTGTGTTTCGAGCTTCTTCTTCTAGATGTATATGATATATGCTCAGCTCTGTTTTTCTTCAAATGATTGATCTTGATCTTTCTTTGAATCCTTATGAACACTTGAATATTTCTTGATCTTGCAATATAAATTAGAATAAGTTCCTTTGAATCATTCTTGATAAATTTAACCTTAGAACTCCGCACTTCTTTTTGAGGTAGAAGTGGCCTATTTATAGGGGTTTCTCAACGGTTAGATTAATTTGAACATTTGAATTTGAATCCCTGTATCCGTTGGTGGTAATGTCAGGGTCCTTTTAGACATTTCTGTGCAACCAATAAAATTGCTTACTTTATAACGGTCAGATTCTCCTTTAGTTTTTCTTTCTTGACCTCAGCATGAAAACTTTTCTTAGTCAGTTTTCAGCTTAAGAGCATTAATTGAGTTTTTACTCTTCTTCAAAAAGCTCAGTACTCTATTCTTCGTCTGATTATGATAGACTTAATCAGAGTACACCATAATTCATAAATCAGCTAAGATATCATTGTCCTTATGATTCTTAGGTCTTCTTCAAGATCCATAAAGTCAATTCAGGCCATCACAGACTTACCTGAATTCTAACTTTACAGTCTCAGCTTTATCTTCCATAACTGAGTTTGAACCCTCAGTTCTTCAATCTTCTACAACTGAGTCTGTGTCCCTCAGTTCTTCATATACTGAGTTTGTTCCCTCAGTTCTTCATTTAGATAAGTCAACCGAGTTTGTGTCTCTCGGCGAACTTACCCTCTTCAGTTCTTCAATTGGTGTATTCTGGGTCAGTTTTATATCTTCAGTTGTAATCTCTGTATTCTTAGTAACATCAAGTCAGTTTCTTGTTTTCTCAGTTCTGATCCTAGAACTATTACAGTGCTTGTCTGATTTACTTATACAAATATCAGACTCTAATAAATCCTATACATTGATTTCTAGACATCTTTTTGCTTTGCACTATATCAACTAGTTATGACACTTCATCAATGGGGTTAATAAAATAATAAATGAATCATCATCAAAACATAAATTTTATTTCCAACAATAAGTCTCATGAAATTGAGTATTTCTAGCAACAAAGATATCTTTGTTGGTAATGTCTAAGATAATAGCATCCTTATATGTATTTGAATTCCCAAGATAGACACAAGTCCTACATCTTGAGTCAAATTTTGTCCTATACTGCTGAAGTGTTCAAGAAAAGACTAAGCAACAAAAAAAACACAGAATAGTCTGGTTTAGTGCCATAAAGCACTTCATGTGGAGTGCTTTCCTTCAGCAGTGGTGTATGTGTAGCATTAATCAATTTTACAGCATGTAAAAGATAGAAACCCAAATATTCAATGGGTAGATTACTCAGGAACCTCAAACCTCTTGCCACATTCAGCAGATGCTGATGTTTCCTTTCAACAATACCATTTTGCTCAGGTGTACTTACACAGGATGTATGATGTATGATACTCTACTGAGCATAAAAGTCAGTGAGTTGAAATTCTGCACCATTTTCAGATCTAATTACTTTAATAATCTTGTGAAACTGAGTAGAAACAAATTTAACAAAAGATTTAACAAGGTCAGAGGCTTCAGATTTGTGCCTCATAAGAAAAACCCAAGTGAATCTAGAAAAATCATCTACAACAGTAAGAAAATATTGTTGTCCATTTACAGTATGATGTCTCAAGAGACCCCAAATGTCAATATGAACAAGGTCAAAAACAACATTTACAGCAGTAGTACTTAAAGGAAAATGATTTTTCTTCAGTTTAGCCATAGGGCATACATAACAAAGATCATGATTACAAAATTTGCCATCTGCAGACTGTGAACTGATGACTTGCAGTCTGTTATCTGACAAGTGTCCTAGTTTGTAATGCCATAAAAGAGCATCATCTAATCTATCAGATAAAGTGTGATTTTCTACACCATTGGAAACAGAGAGTCTTATTGGTTGATTTATGACATAGAGTCCTCTATGTAACTCAGCTGAACCAATCACTTTCTTGTTCTTGTCCTACAAAACACACTTGTTAGCAGAAAAGACAGCTGCACCTTTTGTATGATTAATTAAAGAAGGTAAAGATAAAAGGTTATGTTTAAAACCAGGGATACAAAACACATCATGTAGGACCAATTGAGGGTTCACCCTTACTTGTCCAATATGAGTGACAGAGACATTATTTCCATTAGGCAGTCCCATTTTTATTCCGGATGAAGGTTTGTGATTGCTTAATAGATCTAATGATTATACAATGTGATCTATGGCACTAGAGTCCAAGATCCAATGTATTGATCATATTAAGTTTAAATCACCTGTTCTTGTAGCAGGTGAGTAGTGTGTGACAATATCAACAGGTTGACCAACAGCAAATCCTGCATGTCTAAGAGGATCATTCAGCAGAGCCATCAACTTGTCAAGTTGCTGTGCAGTAAGATTGGGAAACCTCTGTCCAGCAGACCTACTTGGTGCCTGATCTTCTTCAGCTGATTGTTCCTCTTCTACCATATTGGCTCTTTTTGACTTGAAACCAGGAGGAAAGTCATGCTTCTTGTAGCAAGTCTCCTCGGTATGACCATTGAATCCATAAAAACTACATTGCATTTTCTTGGGATTCTTAGGTCTGGGATTTGCAGCAAAGTTAGGTCTGCTAACAATCTGATTTTGTCCCTGTCCATTCTTTTGTGACAAGAAAACCATGGAATCTTGATTCTTGGCCTTGTTAGCCACATACAACTTCAGTCTTTCAAACTTGATTGTCATTGCAAAGGCATCATGAATTTCTAGAAAGGGCACCATCAATATTGCCTGTGAAACTATTGGCTTAAATTCATCCCTCAAACCTTTAAGGAATTTCATGACATGTTCAGCCTCCATATGATCCATCGGATTGCTAATTGCATTGCAGTGACATTAAGGATCACAAGAATAGACTGTTACAGGCCTGATGGTCTTGATTTCTTCCCAAAGAATCATTAACATTGTGAAATATTGATTGACAGAATCTGTGTCTTGCTTCAGCAGATGCATTTTTTTCAAGAAGATCTGAAAGTCTTAAGGCATGAACATTTAAAAACCTTGCTGCAAGATTCTTCCAAACTGCATGTGCATTCGTGAAGCACATCAAACTTTGAGCAATGGTGTTCTCTACAGAATTCAAGATTCATGATCTCACCATTGTATCACATTGCCTTCATGCATGGAAGTTTGCTGAATCTGCTTCTGGCCTTTTGATTGTGCCGTCTACGAAGCCAATTTTATTCTTGGTAACTAACACCATCTCCATAGACATTTTCCATAGATTGTAGTTGTTGCCATTCATCAATGGATGAACGAGAACCAGAGAAGGATTCATTAGGATGAACATAGAATGTACTGGAGGGACTTATTTCTTGTTTCTTAGTTGCCATGGCTATCAAGAACTTCAGAATTGATCACAAATCAATAATGAAAGTGAGAATATAAGAAAAACGATCAAGAAATTGATCAAAAAAACTCAAGAAAATGAGGATAGTTTACTCTCAAGAAACTGAAATCTCAGAAACGATGAAGAACCCTCTCAAGATTCTTCAAAGATTGGAGAGAAAATGCAGGAAAGCATTTAGAAATTCTCAAATTTCTGCTCTGATACCATGATGAAGTTTGTAGAATTACAAACACAAAGGAGTTATTATTGATCAAGTAAAAGTTGCAAGTTAATTACAATGCAGCTGATCATGGGGTATTTATAACTTCATACACCTCATGTATCAGTTATAAGTTAGTTACAAACGGTTACTACATACTATAACTGAATAACCGTTTTCTAGATTACATCATACTGAATTGATCAGTAGGCTGTTGTCCTCATCATGTTAGTAGTTCAGCAGGCTGCTGTCCTTATATTGTCAGCAGGATGACTGCACTCAGCATTCCCTTCAGCCTATATACTGTAACAATATATTTAGCCTGGCTCAAACCATCGCCTATGTGTAGCAAGAAATACGTGAACTCCTGATCTAAACGTGCTCGCATGTTTGAAGAGAGTCGTAACTGTATTAGATTTGGTCGCAAAGGGGACTTAATCAATGAAGCATTTATGGTTTCTGCTTTAGTTCCTTTTGCAACCACCGATAAGGTTTGACGGAAATCGCCACCTAAGACAACCACTTTCCCACCAAACATGGCAGTAGATTCCATCAAATTTTTGAGCAAGCTATCTAATGCCTCAATAGCTGTTCTTTTGGCCATTGGTGCTTCGTCCCAAACTATTAATTTTGATTCTTTGATAAGCATAGCCAAAGAGGATTGTTTACTGACTCGACATGTAGAGATATCCTCTATATCAATCAGGATCTTGAATCTAAAATGAGCGATCTCCCCCCCACCCCCACCCCCCTCCCCCCGGGCAGTAAGGAATCAGCAATACCTGATGTAGTTGTGGCTAAAGCTACATGGTCTTTTGACCTAACATAAGCTAAAGGTGCACGGTAAATTAATGTTTTCCAGGTGCCTGGACCATCTATGAAGAAAGCCCCTGGTCTATCACGCAAACACTGTTTTCTGTTCAGTATTAAAGAGAGCTTGCGAAGATAAGTCTGAAGTAGAAACATGAATATTTTGTTCTTCATCATCTTCTCTAATCTCTACTAATCATCATCTTCCTTATCGTTCATTTCATCTTTAACTTTATCCATTACAATTTTACAAGATGAAATATTTTAGAAAAATAATTAAACAAATTAGTGCCTGAGCGATTAACTTATCGTTCATTTCAGCTTAAACTTTATCCATTCCAATTTTACAATATGAAATATTTAAGAAAAATAACAAATGAGTGCGTGTACTATTAACTCGTGCGAATATGTAAACAAATTAGTGTATTTTAAATCAAATTTTCAAAGAAATCCACCAAACCCCAATCAAGTTATTTTATTTTATGGTTTTTTGAGCGAATTGCTCCAGATTCTAATTTTTTAATCATCACCCATACACTCCTTTGCCTCTTTTCTTTTTCCTCTAGATTCTTGTCAAACAAAAGGGGAAGCAAGTTATATATATATATATATATATATAATAGAGATTTATCAGCTAAAATTCATTTTGGCAGGCGACTTTGTCGACAATGTGAAGATCCTCGTCCATAAGGAGAGATTTTAGCACGATAAATCGTATACAAAAAGACAAGATGTCTTACAAGTGACATTATACTATGCAAAGCACACCAAAACCCACACCCTGCTTTGTTCGGGGTAGGGGTGGGGGTGGGGGTGGGAGAGGGGGACCGGAGGATGGAGACGGGAGGGAGGACAAAAACGACTTACGTTAAGTAATGAAGTAGGTACAAATCCAAGACGAAACTAATAATACATTTTAACAAACAATAATTTCTGACAATTTAAAAAAACAAAACGTTCATTATATTATCTAATCCATCCGGGGGGGGGGAAAACGTGCACAGTTGATACATTAAAAAAGGGAAAACGAAAAGAGAAGGCAAAACAGCATGCACAATCTTCAGTAGTTGTAATGGACTAATTGGTCAAAAAGACTGATTAGGTAGTTTGCTATATATTTCAGTAATAATAACTGCAAACTAATTTTTTTTTTTTTTTTTTTTTTTTTTCGAAAACTTCCTAGCACAATAATAATATGTTTAATTAAGGATATACAAAGATAAGAAAATAAAATAAAATAAAAAATTGCTTCACAAAACTTCAGCCACCTTGCTAGCAAGAACACGTTCCCTTCTTTCAACGTATCCAAATGGGAACCAACCTGCCTTCCCTTTGCATTCTCCTTCTGCCCATCCATTATTTGAAACCTGTAACGACGGTAAATTATGAACCAAAAAAGGTTGCAGCATTTCTTTTTTTTTTTTTGTTCACAAATAATAGATACTTCTTTAGACAATCTACTCGTAGCGGGTGATTTTAATGAGATACTATTGCAGACGGAACAGGAGGGGCCTCATGAGAAGCCTTTCAGGCAGATAATGGGGTTTCAGTGGGTCTTGACGCATTGTCAATTGACTGACTTAGGATTCTCAGGTGCTCCGTTTACTTGGAGCAACAGACACCGAGACGGGCTGCCTACCCGGGTCCGCTTGGACAGGGGGGTTGCGAATTTGGAATACACACAAATACCTTGATGCAATCCAAACATTTTGACCAAAATTTCTTCACTGGATTGAAAAGAATGTCTCATGTTCAGATGGACCCGGAGAATTCAGGCTTGGTAGATTTAATAATATACTTGTGCAAGATTTTTGTTTCAGTGGAAAAGAGAATGTCTTAGTCAATTAAAAGACAAAATACTCAAATCAAGCAAAAGTGAACAAACCTTTCGAACCACCACATAATCCCCAACAGATAAGTTAAGTTCCACAGCAGATTCAGCATGGAAAGGGTGCATGACCTGTGAGACAGATCTCACCATTATAAGGAAAGCGAATCAACATTCATTATCAAGTTTACTGAACTTGGAGCATATGCATTAGTATCTCTACAACAAGGTGAATCTTCAACAATAGAAATCCAAATCATTTAGATCCAAAATAAAAATATAAATAAATAAAATAGCACCTACAGCAAAATTCTTGGTCAAGATATGTAAAACAACGGATCTCTAAATTCTAAGCTACTTGTTGCACGTGGATACATGATGTCTATTCAAATTATACAATGTAGAGATTTTGACACCATGAATAGAGATTTTGTAAAATGGAGAAAACTGATGTTTAAGTCTGTAAAATAGAGAACATGTTAATAGACACTAATGCAACAGCTCTTTTACTCCTGAAATCAGAACATAATGATCAGATAACTGTACACACTTACTTCACCAAGAAAGTAACCCATATTGTCAGTAGAACCATTTTGTGCTGGAGAAGTAGGCATATCATTTAATTCTTCGTATGATGGAGGTGGTGGCATAACATCCACATTTGGACTAGGTGCTGCTTCAATTCTTTGTCGTTCGGAGACCATCTAAAGGAATTATAAGACCGTGCGTCAGTTATGCACACCAAGAAAACAGGCAGGAGAAATTGTATGATACAACCGTTGTAGGAAGGTTGTACCGAATAGATGCATCATGTCCATAATTCCAACCCTCTTTTACCAATACACACCCCTACTATATGAAAGAGGGTACAAATGAACGTACATAATGCATCCACTTGATACAACCTTCAGTTAAATTACCATTTCTTGCAAAAGGTTAAGTTGATGGGAGGTAGATAATTTACAGTTTATATACTTCAACACGACCCCTCAAGTGTGGGCCTATAATAATGGCTGAGGGAGGCCCAACACTTGAAACTCTTCTTCAAAAGCTTAAGCTGATGGGGAGGTAGATAATTAACATTTTATATACTTCAACGACTTGCTAACACAGATGTACCATAAAAACATTCAACTGAACAATGCTCTGTAGACGCAAGCATAGGCCAGAAATAATGATGGTGATACCTCACTTTCTAGCTGATCAAGTATTTGAACTATTCTTTGGTGGTATGCGCGCTCCGATTCAACCTAAACTCAATGAAGAAAATAAAAGACATATTATGGAAATATAGTAAACATGATGGTTTTTCAACCAAATGTTTTATGGAGCACATAACCCAAAAGTGTTTGGAGAAATATGTGGCATGTACCATGGAAATTAAACGCTGAAGTGTCAACCTTTGTTGTTGAGCTTCAACAGCTGCCATAGCTGCAGCAGCTTCTTTCCCTAATGTAGCCACATTTGATTTCATATCCACAAGCTTTGTTTCAGCTGCTTCGAGTTTCAAAAGCATGTCAGGGTTGCTAATCCCTTCTCTCACTTTTGCTTGTCGTCTTGAAACTTCAAAAGCCTAGACAGATTGCAAGAACACAAAATCAAATATGGCAAGAATGATGCATTGAACAAAGTTATAGTTTCTGGAATTATAAACGAATCTAAATCCATTTTCCCATAGAAGAATAAAGAACTTGTCCAAAAAGGTACGCATGGCAAGTTAATTAGAGGAAAATTTGAAGAAATTAAATAAACCAAATAAAGAACCCATTAAACTATCCAAATACCTGTGCTTGGCCTCTTGTCGCATTCTATCATAGCGCTGAGCTAGATGTCGAGCATCTTCCAGTGGAGCCCCCAATACCATCGCTCTCAGTGGTTCTGCAACCTGACAAACAAGATACTTAGGCCATCTGTTATCGGCACTCAGAAGACCAGGAGACGTCCTAAGGAAATTTGGTCAAGTGAATGCTTTTAGTAGGTATCAGTAAGCAAAAATTCTTTGTGATCAACCTCCCTAACCAATCCCAAATAAGTTTTTGAATGTGGTATATGCAATTATGCATCAAAACAAATGCTGCAAAGCACGTTACTTTCACACACTACAATTTTACTTTTCATGGCCAAGAGCTTTCAATTTTAAGCTGAAGTACCTGGGTGCCAAGAGCTTTCAGCATATTTCCACGTTCTTTCTCCATTTGGGCTCGTGCCCTAGCGAAAGTCATTGCAGCTTTCGATAATGTACTGCCGCTTGTACAAGTATTTTCCACACCATACTTCCTGCTATCCTCTGACAACTTGGTTCCTAAGATATGAGACCACACAGTTTAGCTATAAATAAGAGTAATATATTCAAAAATGAAACGTCCATAACGGAATTTATACACCACCTATTTCAACTTGTTTGGACCCTGTAACTATATAGCCTTCAACACCACGAACAATATCCCTTTGAAAATGCTGAAAAAGAGAAAGAGTAACAAGTTCCGGTAAACTAGAAGCAGTGGCAAGAAATGAAGTATAATGTACAAAACATGAGAAACTGTAAGAAAGGAGATTCAATGGAAATACTTTCTTACTTTCATTCAATGAAGAGAGAATAAATAGATACAAAAAGAAACTAGCCGTTACAAGGCAGTTTTTAGGAAGAAGTCAAAACAGAAAACTAACAATATCCAGGCCTATTACAACCTTTCTAGTTAATAATAAGGGATTAAGCATTTAGATACAAGTAAATAAGCTCCTTTTAACACTCCCCCTTAACCTGGTTTGTAGATATCATACAAGCCAAGCTTGCCTTTGCAGTAGTCAAACTTGTACTTAGCTTGCCTTTGCAGTAGTCAAACTTGTGCTTTTCAAGTCCCTTTGTAAACACATGTCAGCAATCTGCTTTGTCGTAGGAACATAGGTGAGGTCCACAATCCCATTAAACAACTTTTCCCTTATGAGGTTTTGTTCTGTCGTGTTGTGTTGGGTTACTAGCAATGTCAATAGAAGCATTACTGTCATATAATAGCTTGAGTGAGGCGCTAGGAATCATCCTTAACTCATTGAGGACTCTTTTCATCCATATGGTTTCACATATAATTTGAGCCAAAGCCCTGTCAATCTGCTTCTACACCACTTCTGGCAACAACATGTTGCTTTTTGCTCTTCAAAGAAACAAGGTTTCCACACAGAAACACACACCATCCAGAGGTTGATCTTCTGTCGTCAGGGATCCTGCCCAGTCGGAATCCACATAACCTTCAATGCTCAAATCGCCCCCTTTTTTGAAAAACAATCCTGTTCCAAGACTCTCCTTAAGATATTTCAGAATTCTGAAGGCAATTTGTTGATAGTAGTTTCTTTGGCTTGTGCATGAACTGACTGATAAAGCTTACTGCAAATGCTATGTCAGGACGAGTGTTAGATAAGTAGATCAATTTACCCACAAGTCTTTGGTATTGTTCTTGATTTATGTCATCACCATCTCTATCCTCTCCAATCCTTGCATTGGGCTCAACCGGTGTATTAACCGGTTTACACCCTAGCACACCATAATCCATAAGGAGATCAAGTGTATACTTCCTCTGAGTTACAATGATGCTTTGTTCAGACATGGCCACTTCCGTTCCAAGGAATAGCCTCAGCTGCCTGCCCTAGGTCCTTCACCTCAAATTAGTGTCCCAAATACTTCTTAAAGCTCTGAATTTCACTTTCATTGTTTCATGTCCGGATGATGTCATCAACATAGACAATTAGGATGGTTGCTCCCACTGTTTTAACATGCTTGTAGAACATGGTGTGATCTGAGTGCCCCTAAGTGTATCCTGCCTTTATCATAATTCATAATAGCTTATGTGAACCTCTGAAACCATGCTCTAGGAGATTGTTTAAGTCCATAGAGGGCGTTGAGTAATTTGCACAACCTCTTGTTGCCTTCTTTGTGATTAAAGCCATGCAGAGTCTGCATATACACAGTCTCCTTCAAGTCTCCATTAAGAAATGCATTCTTAATGTCCATCACGTAGAGTGGCCAGTCAAACTTTGCAGCTATAGATAGGAGTATGTTAACTGTGTTCAGCTTTGCCGCAGGAGCAAAGGTTTCAAGATAATCAGTTCATGGCATCTGAGTGTACCCTTTTGCAACCAAACGAGCCGTATACCTTTCCACTTCTCCACTTGCCTTGTGCTTGATGGTGAACACCCATCTGCATCAAACTGGTTTAACACCTTGAGGTGTTGGAAAAACCTCCCATGTCTTGTTCTTTTCAAGTGCTTCCATTTCTTCTATAACAACTTTTCTCCATCTTACATGAATTAGTGCCTCATGAATGTCTTTAGGTGCCTGCACACTGTCACTTCAAGAAACAAAGGCTTGATAATTCTTAGAAATGTTACCATAGGACACATATCTATTGATAGGGTGTTTAGTACAGGCCCTCTTAGCCTTTTCTGAGCAATGGGAAGTTCACTTAAAGATTCAATTCTCTCTTTAGCTTCAGGCTGAATTTCTTCTTCTTCTTAATCGTTTCCAGAATCAGTGTTTAACTGATCACTGTCATGTTGGACAAATTGACTTGGTCCAGGGACATTTTCCTTGGCATTGTTGGAGTTGTTGATACCCCATTACTTTCTTGTGTAGATTATGACAGGTGGTACCTCATCCATGGACCTTTATGGATCAATTGGGTCAGGCATAATAGTACTAGGTTGATCTTACACAGAGAGAGGAAGGGTACAAATGTTATCTCAGGATGTCTGTTCTTGACTGTCATATTCATCCTTTTTGGAGTTATAAGGTTTGTCTTTAAAGAATGTGACATCAAGAGAGACATACCACTTCTTCTTTATGGGGTCATAACATCTATACCCTTTCTGTGTGACGAGTACCCAAGGAACACAGTCTTAGCAGCTTCAGGTTCCAATTTGTTTCTCCGATGGCCATGAATATGGACAAAGAGTACACCCAAAAATCTTTAAAGGACTGTAAGTGATGAGACGAGAATCAAGATAAGAGATAAAAAAACGAGTATACGGGGGCTGAAAGTTTAAAACTTTGGAAGGCATTCTGTTAATCAAAAAGGTTGTAGTAAGAACAGCATCTCCCCAGTACCCCTGAAGGAGATTATCTGAAAACATAAGAGTTCTAGCAATTTCAAGAAAGTGTCTATTTTTCCTCTCAGCTACACCATTCTGCTAAGGGGTATTGGCACGAGCTTTGGTGAACAATGCATTTTTCTTGTAAAAAAAGAGCTCAATTGGTTTTCAAAATATTCATTTCCATTGTCAGTTCTCAAAATTTTGGTTTTAGCCTTGAACTGAGTTTCAATAGTATTCGAAAAGTTTTTGAAAATAATACCGACTTCAGTCTTGTCCTTCAACAACAAAAAACCCAACTAAGTCTGGAATGGTCATCAATTAGAGTCTTAAACCATCTAGTATTAGACAAGTTTGGAACCATAGAGGTACCCCAAAAGTCACTATGCAAAAGAGAAAAAGGAGCAAAACTCTTATAAGATTTGGATTTAAACATAGTTCTATGATGTTTGGAAATTTCACATGCCTCACATTTAAAATAAAATATGACTTTTATCATTACACAAAAAGGGTAATAATTTCAAAAGATATGAAATATTTGGGTGTCCTAGCCTAGCCTATTATGCCAGACCTAACTTCTTCAAATCTAGTATGAGAGGCAGTTGATCCAAAATCCACTTCCTTGGCATCAAAATCAAGTATGTATAGGTTATCAACAGCTCTAGCATTGCCAATCATCTTCCTTGATTACAAATCTTGAAATTCACAATGACTAGGAAAGAAATTAGCTCTACAACCAGTATCTCTAGTAAACTAATCTACCTCTCTCACACTAGATGATATTGAACAATATCAGAGGCTTATAGTATGACTTTGAACAATATCAGAGGCTTATAGGAAGACTAATCTACCTCTCTCACACTAGGCCAGACATATCATTTGCTGTGAGTCGACTTAGTCAGTTCATGCACTCACCTAAGGTAATCCACTATAATCTTTGCATTAAGACTCCTAAGGTTTACGAAAGGATGTCGAGGAAGGTATCATGTTTAAAGCTCAAGGAAACACAAAAATTGAAGGCTATGTTGATCTTGATGTAGGCGAGGGGATAAAGTGGAAGGAAAATCAACTTCGGGTGGTGCATCTTTATTTTTGGAAACCTTGTTTCTTGGAGAAGCAAAAAACAACTGGTAGTGGCGGAAGGAAGCAAGTGCAAGGGTGAATTAATTGTTGCCTTGGGCATCTGTGAGCTTCGTGGATCCGAAAAATCATGGCGAGCGAGAATTCATGTATCCAAACCTATGTGTCTATATAATGATAGTAAAATTTGCTATTGATATATCAAATAATCTGTTCAACATGATAGGACTAAACACATTGAAGTTGATAGACACTTCATTAAGGAAAAAGTCACTAATGGAAGCATTAATCTATCTCATGTCAAGTCCAAGCTTCGGTGGGCGATATCTTCACCAAAGGACTTCTAAAACTGATTTCCAAAAATGTGTGGACAAATTGGGAATTACTTTGGACATCTACTATCGGCTTGAGGAGGAGTATTGGAATATTACAAAGTTTATACGATTGTAACATATATATTAGTATGTTAATTTTATTTATAAGCTTTATGTACAAATATAGCAGTATCTTCTCTATTAAATATAGCTAGGTAACCACTCTACAAAGAGTATCTAGGTAGTTATTATAGTGTCTTTTTAGTTTATCTAGAAATAGCTGCTTTATGCTTTTTACTTTACAATAAATGCACCGCATGCTTATGTCTTGTAATAAGCCTTTATATACCAGCCATATTTGGTTGAGTTTAATATAAGAGTTATATTTTCTCTTAAGTTCTTCTTCCTACTTAAATTTCTATATGGTATCAGAGATCTGATTTTTTCAGAAAAAAAAAACGATCCACCTTTAAAAAAAAAAATTCCTCCACTCTTCTTTTCAGCATTCAATATGGTGATTAGAAATTCTACTCCCACTCATTCCGCTATCTCTCTTAGTGTAAATGGAGTTGATAATCCATCTCTCCAAATCACATCAAAGAAACTCTATTGACTAATTATGTCCAATGGGGCACAATCATGCGTGTTTATGTCACTTTGGAAGAGGTAAGCTTGGTTACTAACTGGAACCATTAAACCCCAGGCAATAAAGAATCTCACGAATATCTTTGTCTGGGAGGCGAAAACGCTCTTGTTGTATCTTGGCTCATCAACTCTATGATTGATGATATCAGTCAAGTTCATCTCTTTACTACATCTGCAAAGGCTATACGGGATAAGATAGCTAAAAACTATGTTGACCAAGGTAATTATACTCTTGTCTTTGGTGCGAAAACTTCTTTAAAGGAAACCAAGCAGGGTGCCCTTAATGTCACCCAATACTTTAACACTCTCGACAAGTTATGGCGGGAATGTGATCAACTTACAATAAGGCAGTGGAAGTGTCTTTGAGGATAGTGATATCTATGCAAAGCTTGTTGAAGAAGAAAGGGTCTTTGACTTCTTGTATGGTCTAAATCCCAACTATGATCTTTGCAAGAGAAAGGATTCTTGCTCAAACTCCATTTCCTTCAATTCGGGATGGCTTTTACTGCTTTGTGAGAAAGGAGGAAAGTAGAAAGGGAGTTATGGGCTTGAGTAATGGAATATTGCCAACTCCAGGTGGAAATCACTCGGCCTCAAAGTGACTAAATCAGGCGCGACAAATCTTTGGGTATAACGAGAGGCAATAACAAGAAGAATGAGCAATGGGCCAACCAACTTTGTGACCACTTGCAAAAAAGAGGCCATCTCGAGGAGAAATCTTTGGTTTCTCCATGGTAAACCTCCTCATCTTATGAAGAACCAACAGAACCGGTTTGAAGGAAGTGGAAATGATCGAGAAAGGGCATACAATGCTCTGAGACAACCTTTGGGGTTCACAAAGGAAGCGAGATGGAAACTCTTGCATTGATGTTTGACAAAAGAATTCCACTTGCTTCTGAAACCATTGTTGGAGCAACTGCACATGCCAACCAGACTTGGATTGTAGATTCAGGGGCATCAAGTCACATGACAGGTGATTTCTCCTTTTTCCATTCTTTCACTAATAGTAATAATGATCACTATGTTACTTGCTTGCAGATGGTTCTTCTTCCAAAGTGGTTGAGTGCAGGTGTCCGTTAGAATCCTACCAAACCTCACCTTAAACTCTGTTCTTTATGTTCCAAAACTTGACTGTAACCTTTTTTCTGTCAGCCAGTTCTGCAATGATAGGAAATGTGTTGCTAACTTTTATTCAACTCACTGTGAGTTTCAGGATCTGGGGTCACACATGAAGATTGGCAGTGCTAGGAAATGTGAGGGTCTGTATCTCATCCATAGCGGCAATCCTAAGAATGGAAGTGGTCTTAATGTTAGCTTGAACTCTAAATGTAATAGGATAATGTTGTTACGTTTTAGATTAGGACATCCTAATTTTCCCTACCTAAAAAGGATGTATCCTTCCTTGTTTTCTGATGTTTGTATTGAAAGTTTGAAATGTGAACATTGTATTTTTGGCAAACAAACTAGAAATGTCTTTAAGCCCGTCTCTTATAAGGCATCCAAGCCATTTATGCTTATTCACTCTGATGTTTGGGGACATCCGAACATCCAACATTATTCACAAACCCTGGTTTATCTCATTTATTGATGATCACACTAGACTCACTTGGGTCTACTTCATGAAACATAAATCTGAAGTTCCTAATCTATTTGAAAACTTCTATAACATGATAGAAACTCAATTCGAGACTAAAATCCAATTCCTCAGATCTGACAATGGAACAGAATATCTGAACTCCCGCCTAACCCACTTTGTCACCAAGAAAGGTATAATCCACCAAACATCCTGCACCAACACACCCCAACAAAATGGGATAGCAGAAAGGAAAAACCACCATCTCCTGGAAGTTGCTAGAACCCATCTTTATACCTATTATGTTCCTAACTTCTATTGGAGTGAGGCTGTTCTGACTGCCACTTTTTTAATCAACCGGATGCCATCCAGAATACTGAAATTCAGTACCCCCATTGATGTTCTAAACTCCATATTCCCTAACTCAAAACTTGTATCCACCTTACCACTTAAAATCTTTGGATGCACAGCCTTTGTGCATAACCATGCCCCCACTAAAACCAAACTGGATCCTAGAGCTATAAAAACTATATTTGTTGGCTATTCTGCAACTCAAAAGGGTTACAAATGCTTTGACCCAAACACCCATAAATTCTATGTGTCTTATGATGTTACCTTCTTTGAAGACCAACCCTTTTACCACTCAAAACCTGACAACAATGGTGATCAGTACTTGTTTCTGTATAACCCTACTACTCTACCCATTCCTGATCTCAGTTCTTCATCTATAACCATATCTGAACCCCATATTACTACAACCATTCATGAGGAAACTACTGATGATTCTGTGATCCCACCATCTCTAACTTTCATCTCCTCCTATCCACACTTCATTTGAGGAGGAGCACGCCACCTCTCTTACAGTCCTACTCCCATTATCTATACTAGACAAAAGAAAACCCGATCGACCTCTTTCTCATACACCTTCCCTGTTCCTCCAATTGAACATGATCTTAATCTTGAACCTACTCCAGATTTACCCATTGCCTTAAGGAAAAGTACTAGAGAATGTACTAAACATCCTATTCGGGTAGGTGTCATATGGTAAAGTGTCTAGCAAGCAGATGACTTTTTAGCCAACTTAGATACTTCTCAAACTCCAAACACCATCTATCGTGCCCTAAACCACCCACATGGAAGAAGCGGGTCATGGAAGAATTGGATGCTTTGGAGAAGAATCACACTTGGGATGACATACTACACACAAGGGGTCAAACCTATAGGGTGTAGGTGGTACATTTAACATCAAACACAATCCATATGGAATCATATGCAGTACAAAGCCGGACTTGTGGCTAAAGGGATTTACTCAATCTTTGGGGATTGACTATAATGAGACATTTGCCCCCGTAGCAAAGCTCAACTCAGTCAGAATTATCATATCTATTGCAGCAACAAGGAATTGGCCACTCCATCAGCTTGACATAAAGAATGTCTTTACGAATGGGGAACTACAAGAGGAGGTGTACATGCGGTACCACTCACGGCTTTATCAACACCCAACCATATCCTAAAAGCCGAATAAATCCATTTATGGACTAAACCAGATCTCTGAGGGCATGGTTTAGCAAGTTCACTCAAGCTATGAAACTTGCTAAGTATATACAGGGACATGGAGATCACACTATGTTCTATCAACATTCAGAAACAGGGGACCTCACCATCTTGATAGTGTATGTGGATGATATTGCTATCACTGGAAGTTCAGACTCATAAATTGCTAAACTCAAATCTTTCTTACACCAACAATTTGATGTAAAAGACCTTGGCCCTCTCAAATACTTCTTAGGCATAGAAGTTGCTAGATCTTCAAGTGGCATCCTGCTCACTCAAAGGAAGTATACCCTGGATTTACTCTCTGACTATGGATTACTAGGGTGTAAACCTGCTGATACCCAAGTTGATTGTGCTGTCAAGCTTGGAAAAGATGATGATGGTGGAGATTATGACCTTGAACAATATCAGAGGCTTATAGGAAGACTAATCTACCTCTCTCACACTAGGCCAGACATATCATTTGCTGTGAGTCGACTTAGTCGATTCATGCACTCACTAAGGTAATCCACTATAATCTTTGCATTAAGACTCTAAGGTTTACGAAAGGATGTCGAGGAAGGGTATCATGTTTAAAGCTCAAGGAAACACAAAAATTGAAGGCTATGTTGATCTTGGTTGGGCGGGGATAAAGTGGAAGGAAAATCAACTTGAGTGGTGCATCTTTATTTTTGGAAACCTTGTTTCTTGGAGAAGCAAAAAAACAACCGGTAGTGGCGGAAGTCAGTGAGGTTTGAATTGGTTTGTTGCCTTGGGCATCTGTGAGCTTCGTGGATCCGAAAATCATAAGCGAGCGAGAATTCATGTATCCAAACCTATGTATGTAATACGTATAGTGATAGTAAAATTCTTTATTGATATATCAAATAATCCTGTTCAACATGATAGGACTAAACACATTGAAGTTGATAGACACTTCATTAAGGAAAAAGTCACTAATGGAAGCATTAATCTATCTCATGTCAAGTCCAAGCTTCAGTTAGCTGATATCTTCACCAAAGGACTTCCTAAAACTGATTTCCAAAAATGTGTGGGCAAATTGGGACTGTTGGACATCTACCTATCAGCTTGAGGAGGAGTATTGGAATATTACAAAGTTTATACGGTGTAACATATATATTAGTATGTTAATTTTATTTATAAGCTTTATGTACAAATATAGCAGTATCTTCTCTATTAAATATAGCTAGGTAACCACTCTACAAAGAGTATCTAGGTAGTTATTATAGTGCCTTTTTAGTTTATCTAGAAATAGCTGCTTTATGCTTTTTACTTTACAATAAATGCACCGCATGCTTATGTCTTGTAATAAGCCTTTATATACCAGCCATATTTGGTTGAGTTTAATATAAGAGTTATATTTTCTCTTAAGTTCTTCTTCCTACTTAAATTTCTATACTTATTGTGAGAGAATAGGTTGCGATTTAACTTATGCCCACATATAAGACAGATTTAAGGTGTATACAGTCAGATAGAAGAATGTCACCTATCCCAGTAACTGGGGCAAGCGATCCATCTGCTATTGAAACTGTGTGGTGCCCATGTGAAAGATTGAGTGTAGAAAACAAGAGGGGGTTACTTGTCATATGACTCGAAGCTCCTGAATCAATAATCCAAGAAATCTTACCTTCATGAGTGTTCTTTTCAGGATCAGTGGACTTAGTAGAGAAACCTTGCTTTTCAAGAAATTGCTTTAGGAACTCAACTTGTTCCCTTGAGAAGGGTGTGTTGAGCTGATTTTCCGAAGTTAGGGCCAAATCAAAGGTTTTACCAGACTAGTTTTCATGGTTATTTCTTTTGAACCTCGATGGTCCTGATGGTTTCTAATTTGGTGGCCTTCCATGGAGGTGCCAGCAACTTTCTTGGGAATGTCCTTTCTTCTTGCAGTAGTTGCACCAAAGCCCCTCTCTTTTCTCTCCCTTCCATTGACCCTGCCTGGGTATAAACCCTGCAAATGCAATCTCAATATTCAAAGCAGATTGGACCCCATTTGAGAAGTTTTAGGAGGAGGACATAACATTCTTCCTGCGTTCTTCCTGTTTAATATAGGCAAAGGATTGCATTAATGAGGGAAGGGGATTTTGTGAGAGAATTTTCTATCTGGATGCATCATACTCTAGGATTCAATCCTCCAAGAAACCCATAGACCCTATCACTGTTTATGAGGTTCTTGTAAAGATTCCCAAATGTAGGATTCTCCCATTCTATGGCATTGAGTTGATCTAACTCTTGCCATAGTCCCTTTAGAAGGTTAAAGTATTTGGTCACATCGATACTGTCTTCCCTCACATTCATGACCTCAATTTTGAAGGCAAAGGCTTGGGCATAGTTTCACAGGTTTGAGTAAGTGCTTGCCAGACTGCTAGAATTCATCAGCTGTTGAGCAGGCGAGATATGCCTGCCCTATGTCAGGCTCCTAAATTTAATGAGCCAAGACATAGTCATAGCATTCTCTGTTTCCCAGGTGAATGTTGCTTCTGAATCCTCAACTTTAGGGACCTTAATTGTTCCAGGTAAGTATTCCATCTTTCCTCTTCTCGTAATTATACATCTTGACTGATTGACACCATTGAAGGTAGTTTGATCCACTTAGCTTCATGGCTGTAATTAGTAAAGAGGGTTATCGCCAAATAAGCCCATTCAATTTGAAGATTGCCCAACTGAGTTACTTGTAACAGAGCTTGAATCAGTTTTTCAAATATTCGGGAATATGGAGGAATTAGAAAAGAGAATTTCAGAGAGCTGAGCTTAATAGGTCTGATACCATGTAAGAAAAGAGATTGTATGGAAATACTTTCTTACTTCAATTCAATGAAGAAGAGAGAATAAATAGATACAACAAGAAACTAGCGGTTGGTAATTAGCCACTGCAAGGCAGTTTTAGGCAAAACACTTTCTAGAAGTCAAAACAGAAAACTAACAATATCTAGGCCTAGTAAAACCTTTCTAGATAATAATAAGGGATTAGGGATTAAGAGACAAGTAAATAAGCTCCTTTTAACAGAAACTGTCACAAAAAAATTCATTGTGAACCTATGTACTCAGCTATAACACTTACGTCTTCAACAAAAGCATTACCCATTTCCATCCACTTCAATTGAGGAACACATACAGATGCATGCATGACAAACTATAGATACCTAAAGCTAAAAAAATGACTAAAATTACGAACTCAAAAGTAAGTCTCTCTCTAGGTTGATGTGAGACTCTTCTAACAGCTTCCAAGATTCAATTCCTCAAATAATGAAGCAACAAACTGGCTAATCAAACAGAAGAATGAGCAAAACCTTGGCAGCACGAGTAGATATGTAAAGCTTCTCTAGTTTCTGATGCTGCTGGAGTTCAGCTTCATCAGTAGCGATATTCTCACCGTATCCACCAGCACCAAACTGCTTGAGGACCGCCTGGAACAAATCAGTCCAAGTCAGAAGTGTATAATATGTTTTAAGATCCTCGAGTAAAGTACACAAACGCATAAATACAAAATTAGAACATAGTACTTAAAACTACAGATATATATATTTGTACCCAAAGATATGAAATATCATCAAGAAACACATAGCTCAGCAGAGTTGAAAGATATGAGTCATTAGACTATCAAGGAAACCAGCAAATTATATTTTACAGGAGCTGTTACTGGGTGTGTGAACTACTGGCGCCTTGTGATCAATTCGGAAAATGGAAACGAGAATCAATATAATTTTCTTCAATAATTTAAGGGGTACAACTGTAGAAGTTGTCTTTAGACAACCTGAGGTGACACACATACATCTCTTATACAAGTTGGAGGTGAAGCTGCTACATTATGCCTAACATGGTCCAACTGTTAGAACTTGCAAAACACAGGGCCTTTCTACACACAGGGCTATAAGATTTTTCTCCCATTTCTTAATTTGCGGAGGAAGTCTTTACACCCCTGTAAGATCCACACACACACACACACCCCAATGCACCCTCACTTCATGAGACATAGTACACTTCATTATTCTCTTCACATCCAATCAGTCTGGTTCATCTTCTTCTATTGTTGTAATGATATAATGGCTTGATTCAGGAATTACAACTGAAGTAATTTCTCAGAATACACTGGAATACCTTGCAAAATACAATCTGACCCACTTGCTGATCCTAATCAACATGCATCGACAATTCATATGAGTATTACTTTACTACATTCATGTCAAAATAATAAGTTTACAAGCCTTCAGAATTATTTCTGTACTCACACTATTTAATTTAATAGATTGTCAGTGCACTTAAGTAAGAAGCAGACTACAGAAAGCCTGCGTTGACATCATAAATGTGGGAAAGGATCACACCCAATGTTCTTTGGTAGCAAGACAAAAGCATTCAGCTTAAAGGTCGAGTTCAGCATTTACTTGGGAAGTTTATATTCTTAATGTGACAAGAAGAGCCCATATACCTATATTAGCAGACTAAAGGAGTCATGTCGTTGCTAGTGACGAAAGTCATTCTCTGACTGCAATTCTCTAATTTTCTCCCCACGTCTTCTAGCATCCCTACCTATCTTCAGCACAATTCCAGCTTCTTTTCTAACTAGTTGGGGGTTTACTTTTCAATAGAAGTTGATAATCATAACATTGGTACTCAGCCAAAGATCCTGATCTTCTAAGGAGGAGAACTGCCAGGGTAAACTAAGATATTGCTGTCAGAAGGTTGCTGTGAAGTAGATTAAGAATTCGACTGGTAACTATGGAAAGATAATAATATTACAGTATTTACTGTTACAGTAAATACTGTTCATCTACTGTCTTTTTATTATTTACCTTCTGTAACTAATCCTAGGATATTTTCTATTCCTAGTGTATTAGCTTTTAGTTTAAAGGGCTGATATTATATCTAAATAATATAGCCGTTAGTTGTAGCCGTTGGAACCAAGCCTTAAGGCAGTGTTCTTCTATTTATAGTTGTAATAGAGTTTCAAGTTTACTAAGGCAATAAACTTAACTTTATTTGCTATCTTCTCTCAACTTCTATATGGTATCAGAGCCTGGCTCTCTCTTCTCTTCTTAAAATCCTCCTTCTAGTTCTGTTTCAAATTTGAAAAATGTCGAAACTCTTTGCAGGACTCCGGCAAGTACCGCTACCTCTTCCAACCGCACTTGATGGACTCGGATTAGAGCATCCGAGCCTACAAATCACCTCGACAAAGTTCAATGGGTCTAACTATAGACAATGGGCAGCAGCGGTGAAAATCTTTATTCTTTGGAGTCTTTGTTAACGAGCGAGTCGAGCCGAGTAGCTGAAGTTCAAGCTCGAGCTCGTTTGTATTTGTGCTCGTTCGAGCTCGCTCGTTAACACAAACGAGCCTAAAAAGCCGTTCGAGCTCGGCTCGATAAGTATGAAAAATGTTCGAGCTCGAGCTCGATATCAAGCTCGCGAACAAGCTCGAACTCAAGCTCGGCTCGTTCAATAGTATTTTTTTCGATCTCGGCTCGTTCAATAGTAATTTTTTTCGAGCTCGGCTCGTTCAACTACAAACTCAATGTAAAATGTTAATGTGTATATATTATTTATATATATTACCTAAGTTCGCGAACTCTAACGAGCGTTCACGAGCAGGGCTCGTGTTCGCTCGTTTAGTAAACGAGCAGGAGAAACTGCTCGAGCTCGGCTCGATACCATTAACGAACGAGCTTTACGAGCTTAAACGAGCCGAGTTCGAGCTTTGTTCACGAACGCTCGGTTCGTTTAACAGCCCTAGGAAGGGGCAAGATGGGATACTTAACTGGATCAAGAAAGATGCCGAGTGAAGAAGATGTTGATGCCTTCTTCACATGGGAGAGAGAGAATGCCATTGTCATGTCATGGCTGATTAACTCCATGATTGATGATATAGGTAACAATCATTTGTTTGCCTCTACTGCCAAAGAAATCTGGGATTCTGTGGGACAATTTTACTCAAACAAGGGCAATTTTGCCCAGGCTTTGGAGTAAAATCTACCATTAGAAACCGAGAAACAAGGCTCTTTTGATGTTACTAAATACTTACGTGCCTTAGCCAAACTCGGCAAGAATATGATCGAGTTATTTATTTGTTAAGTGGACTTGCGATCTTGATGCTCTAACCTTACTTGAAAAGGAAAGAGTTTTGAATTTCGTTGGTCTTGATCCTCTTTTGAAGGCTGCTAGGAAAGAGTCATGTCCCAAGTTCCTTTACCTAATACTATGGAGGCTTTTGCCTACATCAAAATGAAAAAAGTAGGAAAGGAGTAATGGGTAGCCATCCTCCCCCTTGGAGAAACGATCTGCCTTATCACTCAAAGTTACAAAATGCCATGTTTGGCAAGAAAAGACTAATCAAAGGACTCTGTTGGTGTGTGATCATTGTAAGAAAAGGGGCACAATAAAGAAAATTGTTGGCGATTACATGGAAACCTCCTGAGAGCTCAACCTACAAAGAAATCCACTCGAGGGGGTCGATCGAAACAAGATTTTCTTTGCTCGTCTCAACCTTTTTCTAAGGAGCAGCTGGATATTCTGAACCAACTCTTTGGAAGGAAGGAGGAGCTGATGCAGTCCCATATCTCTACTAGTGGAGTGGCTCATGAAAGTCTCGTCCCTTGGATTGTGGATTACGGTGCATCCACCACATGACAGGGGACTACACTCTTTTTCTACTTATCACCCCTCTAATGAAAGCGACACAAAGTTAAAATTGTTTGATGGAGCAGTGTCTCTTCACAGCGGGAAAAGGAAGGATTCAAATATCTAAGGATATATGGCTTGAATCATCCTCCATGTTCCAAACCTTACTTGTAACTTTTATCCATCAAAGAAATTTACCATCGACACTAATAGCATTGCTAATTTCTACCTACTCAATGTGAATTTGGGAGGCGAGGGATCGGGGTGAAGTTTGTGATCTTGAACTTGATGAAGGTCTCTATTATTTCACCCACCAACCTTGGAGTTACATGTATAAAGTGTGAATCTGAGATAATGACATCTTTTGTGGCACCAAAGACTAGGGCATCCAAATTTTGCTTATTTGAAGATGCTATTTCTAGATTATTTTGTAACAAGGATCTAAGTTTTTAAATGTGAAGTGTGTGAACTCTCCAAACACACATTCTGTTTTCAAACCTAGGCCTTATAGGAGTTCTTCTCCTTTTCTTTAGTGCATAGTGATGTTTGGGGTCCTTGAAAGGTTCCAAACCTTAGTTGTAATAGATGGTTCTTAACTTTTATTGATGACCACACAAGGTTGTGTTGGGTGTTTTGATGAAACAAAAGTCGATGTGGCTTCTATTTTCAAAAAATTGTGTCTATGGTTGAAAATCAATTTCAAACTTGTATAAAGATCCTAAGGTCTGACCACTAGTGATTATGACTCTTTCTGGGAAGTGGAGGGCACCTTCCTTGCTGTTCCAGAACCTGAGTTAGAGCCTATAATCACCAGGGAAGTGAGTCCAGAGCATAATAAGGAAATACCTAGGGAGCCTGTACAAAAGGATGTCATCATTTATACTAGGAAAGGAAGGGTGCAGTCTACCAAATCAAGTTCAGTATCTGTCCCACACACTGATCCTACTTCTGCTCCTGTGGAAAGTGAAAGGACTGATGATGAAGACAGTCTTGATTGTGATAATGAATCATCTGAGGAGATCTCCAATCCTCCCCAGGATGAAAATACTAATGATCCTCAAGTGTCTACCCCTATTGCCCTAAGAAAAAGGGTCAGGGAGTGCACTAAACATCCTGTGGAGAGATTTGTCTCCTATGCTGCTCTAAAAGAACCTTACAAAGCTTTTCTGACTAATTTGAATGATGTTGTCATTCCTAGAAACATCACTCAGGCTCTTGCAGATCCTAAGTGGAGAGCTGCTGTTTATGATGAACTTAAGGCTCTCAGGAATAACAACACCTGGAAAAGGTCATCAGAATTAGAGGAACCAAAATGGTTGGATCAAAATGGGTATTCTATGTTAAATATAAATCTGATGGAACTGTTGACAGGTTAAAGGCCAGACTTGTAGCTAGGGGTTTTACACAAACTCCTGGCATTGATTTCCAGCAGAACTTTTGCTCTGTAGCAAAGTAAAATCTTGTGAAGATCCTTACGTCCCTAGCCTCTGTTAACAAGTGGCCTCTTCACCAGAGATGGATGTGAGAAATGCATTCTTGAATGGTGACCTCAAAGAGGAGGTGTTTATGCATCCACCACAGGTTTGAACATGAATTTGGCAAACATCAGGCACAAGCTGTTAAAATCCTTATATGGATTAAAAGCAGTCTCAAAGAATCCAGTTTGCTAAGTTCTCCAATATTATTAAACAGGGTGGTTACACTCATGCTCAATCAGATCATACCTTGTTTTACAAGCATTTAAAGGGAGGGGGAGTTGTAATCCTCCTGGTTTATGTAGATGATATAATCATCACTGGTAGTGATGATAGTGAAATTGCAATTCTGAAAGGATATATTAAATCTCAGTTTGATATCAAGGACCTTGGTCAACTTAGATATTTCCTTGGTATGGAAATATCTAGGTCTAACCAGGGCATCCTTGTTAATCAAAGAAAATACACCCTAGATTTGCTAAGTGACTATGGCATGTTAAGGTGTAAACCTTCTTACACTCCTGTTGACAACTCTGTTGTTCTTACCAATGCAGATGACAATGATCTGGTTGACAAAGAAGGGTACCAAAGGTTGGTGGGAAGGCTGATCTACCTATCCCATACAAGGCCTGACATCTCCTTTGTTGTCAGTCAAATCAGCCAATTCATGCACAGGCCTGGAAAAATGCATCAGAAAGCTGCTTTCAGAGTCCTACAGTTCCTAAAAGAGAATCCTGGGAAGGGCATACTTTTCAAGTCTGATTCTAAAATGACCATTGAAGGTTATGTTGATGCTGACTGGGCAGGTTCAAAAGTAGATAGAAGATCTACTTCGGGATGGTGCATCTTCATTGGGGATAACCTTGTTTCATGGAGAAGCAAGAAACAAGTTGTGGTTTCTAGAAGCAGTGTAGAGTCAGAGTTTAGAGCTGTTGCTCTTGTTATCTATGAGCTCCTTTGGATAAGAAGAGTACTAAGAGAGCTAAAACAAAACATTATTCAACCTATGAAGCTCTATAGTGACAGCAAATCTGCCATTGACATTGCAAATAATCCTGTGCAACATGACAGGACCAAGCACATTGAGATCGACAAACACTTTATTAGAGAAAAATTGGATGATGGAAGCATTTGCCTAAGCTATGTCCCCACCAAGAAGCAAGTAGCTGATGTGTTTACCAAAGGGCTACCTAGAGCTCCCTTTCAGTTCTGTATCAGCAAAATTGGTCTCTTTGATGTCTTCCAACCAAGCTTGAGGGGGAGTATGGAAAGATAATAATATTACAGTATTTACTGTTACAGTAAATACTGTTCATCGATAATAATATTACAGTATTTACTGTTACAGTAAATATTGTTCATCTACTGTCTTTTTATTATTTACCTTCTGTAACTAATCCTAGGATATTTTCTATTCCTAGTGTATTAGCTTTAGTTTAAAGGGCTGTTATTATATCTAAATAATATAGCCGTTAGTTGTAGCCGTTGGAACCAAGGCTTAAGGCAGTGTTCTTCTATTTATAGTTGTAATAGAGTTTCAAGTTTACTAAGGCAATAAACTTAACTGTATTTGCTATCTTCTCTCAACTTCTATAGTAACTAAGCATACCCCAACAGTCCTCGATAAAGCGTGCAAACTTCATATAACTTTCCCACATTTAGTTGTGTTTATGTCTCTTAAGACGGAGGATTCGCCAACACGTTTGCAAGAACCTATAAACTTCTAGGAGCCAATTCACAGATGAGCACTTCCTATCAACCTCAACTCGAGGAGTGAATCAACTTACCTAGATACGCATTTTGAGATACATGGTCCATCAGATAACTAAATCGGTCTGATTGGATTACTATGCTTATGCGCTGTTACAATTAACGAGCCACAAAGTCATTGAATGATCCCTTCTAAGCTTTATACTGATTTAAGACTTTCAAATCAGATAAGGAAACCTTAAACATCAGACCAATATTGCACAAGTTCAAAATCATCTAGCTTAGAGAAAACGTGGCCCAAGTTCAAGCTCCTGATCACACCTTATGCTGATTACAAAAAGAATAGAGAGGGTCAGTTTGGTGATTGCCTCTGACTCAGGTTACAAACTAGCAATATTTTCAGATTTAGCATATACTGATGCCCATGGTGGATGGCCACAGTTGCAGTTCTGCATCATAGGATCGTAAAGAAAAACAATAAGGCAGTGGTTCAGCTGATGGTCCAGTGGTTCAATTTAGCTCTAGAATCAACAACTAGGGGAAATACGCTTAGTAGACGACAATTTTCTAGAATTTTCACCTCAAGTTCAAGGCATTTCTGAGAAGGATGCAATTCATGGTCAAGGATCTCACTTGAGTTATTCAAACCTATCATGACACAATCATTGCATCGTGTCCGGCACAGCACTTAAATTGGAAGATTAGTCACAACTAGAAGAAGCAAAACCTATATATCTGGATTACTTCAATAAAGGAGTCATGTTGACGCTATTGTGATCTTATACTCCATAATTCTGTGTCCTTTTCCTCTTCCATCCCTCACATTACATCACTGGGTTTCTCTCTATAAGTGATTTTGGAATATAGCGCCAAGACATAACTGGTGAAATCCCAACATAACAGTATACTTATAAGTATCAATAAACTGTAAGATTATACATACTGCACAGCATAGGATATCTCAAAAATAAATCAAATTACAAAAAAGTAAGAAACTAAACATGGGGCACGGTACAAATTGAATATCATTGCAGGTTTTCCACTATGAGATGTACAGAAACATCACCCAAAAGGCAAGTGAGAAGAACTAAGCATAATACTGCACAATACAAATCAGTCTAATTACATTTGAGCTACTAGATTCGATTACAATAAGAGAAATCAGAAATGTAGATCAAGTGGAAGAGGTTCAAAAGGAAAACTCAATCAGATCTCTGTAACTACCATGTAGATCAATACAAATCATGAACCTACTTGAGAAGAATTGAAAATCAAGAAGATACATAAAAAAGCAATAACGACATGAGAAGAGAAGGAAAGGAGTGTACCTGTTGCTGCCTGGCGACCTGTTCTCTGAGCCTAGTGGCTTGTTTTCTGATAGCTTCCATTAATCAAAAGAACGGAGCCACTCAAATTTCTGAAGAATAAGGGGGGAAAAATACAAAAAAAAACAAAGTAAGAATTTCGAGAGCTTTCTTCTGTATCAGGCAGAAATTTGGGGAACTCCTTGAATGTGTGCTCCGTTTTGATCAGACGATTCAGAAATGTATCTACAGTGTTAATCGGCGATTTATCAACATTTGAATTTAAAAAGGGCCATTTAAAGTTTTAATTTGGAGACAGATACCAAAGCTTTCTTCTTTTTTTCTTTTTTTTTTTTTTTTTTGGTTGAGAAAAGAGACCAAGCTTTATGTTCATACCAATTGCGAAGACGGCGTTTCCGTTTCCATTGGTTAATCATAGTTATTTCATTTGTCATCATAGACACACGTGAATGATTCTAAACCACACAATTTAAATTTAAGTTAAAATTGTGTGATTCATCCATATGTTATACTTCACAAATTAACTCACCATAGAAGAACTTTCCGCTATTCTCTATTTATTCGTTTTTTTTGTCAAAACGAAAGATTTTATTAATCTGAGAATGAATTAATATACAACAAAAACTAGCATTTGGCTACACTAAAGACACATGATCCCACTTACTATAACCTAGTGACAAGGACGGATTTAACTGTGTCACGTGTAAATGCGTATAATACTCAAATAGTAGTACAATACGACTCTGGATCTAACTTTAAGGGACATGAGCCCCAAAGATAAGCCTAAAGGTCGATCTCCGCTTCCGGGGGGAAGGCGATCGAGGATGTTCGCTAGTCCGCCGCAGTCGGCTAGACGGCAAGAAAGCGATTGCTGCGCAGATCGGTCACTTTGACCTCGGTTGCTCGCCGCAGGTCGGCTAGAGCAGATAATGATAACTACGTATTTTATCAGGATAATTATGGAAAGAATTCTAAGCCATTAAGGTTCTGATCTTTATCATTTAAATCTGATATTTGAATACCGTGATTATCTCCTAAAATCAAGGGATTAATACGGCTTAATCATACTTGCAGGATACGATGGAGAGTACATATTGGACACGGCCCATGATGGCCTAGTGTAACATCCCGAAATTTTTGACTTTCTAATTAATCGGTAAAGGATTCGGTCATTTTGGGAGATATTTGATTAGTAATTAAATGGAAGGATTAATTAATAATTAAAAAGGAATTTTATAATTCTTTAATTTTCTTAATTAAAAGAAAAGAAAAGAATTCTCCAAAATCCCTACCTTGGCAATTAAAAGGACTTTTATTTCCTTTTCCTTCCTTATTTCCCAAAAACAACGTGAAACCCCAAATCAAACCCCAGCAGCCGCGATTCTTGTGAAGAGAAGGAGAAATCTCTCCTTCGTGTTAAGGATTGTTGCCGTCGTCGTTGTCGTCGGTAAGGGTAAATCTTCTTGTTTCCTACAATTCGAGCATGACGATCGGCCGGCCAAAGGCCATGGCCGATCCATACATGCGTGTGGGGGGATGATGTCGTTTCGGTTTGCCTTTTATTCATTGGAATTGTGTTGTAATTTTAGTATCTTTCCTTCTATCTATAGATATAGATTCGAGCTTCGTTGAGGAACGTTTCTAACTTAGCAAGGGCTTTCAAAAGCGCAGCAATTCCGGTAAGGATATTTCTAAGTTACGTTTCGTTTGGTTGAAAGATGGGACTTTTAGTAATGTATAGGGTGGTGTAAGTTGTTTGGGTTGTGTAGCATTGTTGATCGAGATTTTAAGTACAAGTTGAAATTTTTTTTTGTGTTTTTAGAATGTATAGGCCTTTGTGTTTGTGCTTGGAAGAAGAAAACAAATTGTTTGTAAATCTTTTGTCAAAAGCGTTTACGTGGTTGGTCATGCTTTGGAGTATTAAATGTCCGTAAAATGTGTTTGGGTTTGGGTTACAAGTTATAAATGTTATGGTGTCATGTTATATGAGGCTTTCGTGATAAATTGCTTGCTATTTGCTGATTTTTTTATGAAGAGTCGAAGGGAAAACCATGTCGAAATCGCTAGGGTTCTTGTTGAAACCCGGGGTGGACGAGCGTCTAACTTTGTGGGCGGGCGTGCAGGGGTACTGAGACGAACGTCTGAGGTGCTAAAATCGATTCGAGGATGTAACAGTTACATTGGACACGCGTCCTCGAGTTTTGGGCGGGCGTCCACACCTCCAAATGGGCGTCCAACCTTTCAGACGGGCGTCCAGTTTAAGTGTCCTTCTTTCTTTGCTAGCTATTGATAAATCTTATGAACATGTGTTGTAAGTTGGGTTTTGATGAGTCAAGGATTTTGATATCATTGTGGGACATGGTGTTGGGCATTGAAGTTCGTAGACCATAGTGGTTGGGCCGGATAGGGTAGCTCCCAAAGCCGTAAACCCGGAAGGTTTCCTTACGACTTCAATGACCTTACATGTTTTGGGAGTTGCGCAGGCGTGGTGTGGTCGGGCGGATAGGGTAGTACCCGAAGCCGGGAACCCGGAAGGTTTCCTTGCACCCCAAGACGTGATGGTCCATTTTAACGATGGTACCATTGGCGGACCTTTAGGATCCTCCTCTTTTGGGTTTACCTTTTTGAGGATGTGCACATTCGGGACCTTTAGGTATAGATGGAGTGTGGTGTTCTCAGATCTTCTATGTATGGGTTGAATCATTTATAGTTTGGTTGTATCCTTTTTGGATTGGTGGCATTTTTCATGATGTTGGTCTTGACGTTTGGTTTGAAAGTCTTAATTCAACTTGTTAGTTAACTTTTGTTTTTCATATACTAGATTTATCCTTACTCGACTTTTAGTTGATGTTTCTACTTCTGGTTGATCCTGCTATGATCCATTTATGGGGAGCAGATTCTTAGCAGGCATTCCGGTTTGGGTGATAGCTTGTTGCTGGGAGGTTGCGGGGATTTGAGAGCCACGTAGCCACAGTCACACGCTTGCATTTTATTTGGATCTTTTTTTTTAAACCTTGAAATTTTGGATCTTCCGCACGTTTTCATATTTCCTTTAAGAGATTGTAATTACTTTAACCTCTTTAATAATGAATGGTGGATGTTTATGTTCCTTCTGTTGTGGGATGTTGGATATTACTGCCGCGACTGTGTGTCGTGAAGTGACATTACGGTGACCAACACCGGCGGCCGACGGGATTGGAAACCGGGGTGTTACAAAGTGGTATCAGAGAAATCGACTCCAAGACCACCACCTAAAATGAACCTTAAGAATAAATTCACTAAAATAAGCACAGTGAGGATGTGTGGGGTAGGTATTGAGTTCTATGTAGGGAAGGTACGGTAAGTTCTGGTGTATGTGGAAATGTGACTGTGTGTTGCAATTAATTTTGGGCAGTAAGTGTTAGTATATGTGAAATATTCTGTGGCATGATATAGGTGATAATAGAATACTTGATTGTTTACTTTTTGTAGTTTTAGCTATGCCTCCTAGGAATGGAAATGAGAGGGACCAGCTGATTGATCAGTTGGTTAAGATGAATCAAGACCTGATTCAGGCGGTCAACAAGCTGACAGAGGATCGTTCTCAGGGGTCAACTACCGGTATGACTAGGGTGGTCGTGAGTCGGTAGAGACTCAGCCATATGATGGTAAGGGAGACCCTGGGGGCTCGAACGGTGGATTAGGGAGTTCGAAAGATTTTTGCCACTGGCCGCCCAGGGAATCGAAGGTCGATCAAGCGGCTTTCTACCTGGTTGTGAGGGCCGATCTGTGGTGGGAAAGTGCGAACAAAGATCGGTTGGCTCGGCATCAAGGTGAGCATGGGGAACCCGTGGTGGTACCACTGAGCTGGGCCGAGTTTAAGCAAGAGCTGAGGCGTGAATTCTTTCCTGAATCTAAGAGGAAAGAGCTGCGAGTTGAGTTCGATAATCTCCGACAGGGGGATATGACTGTTCAAGAGTACTACGAGAAGTTTGTTGACTTGGCGGTTTATGCACCTGAGCTAGTGCCGACCGAAGAGGCCAAGATGGTGAAGTTTGAACAATACTTAGATTTGGCGATCCGGGATCGTATGGGGGCTAGTAGGGGCTTCACGAGCCTAAAAGAGATGTGTGAAGTAGCATGCAACATTGAGAGGATTCGGAGAGAGGTTAAAGCGGCACATGCTACTAACAAGAGGAAGAGTGTCTCTAAAGACAATCGAGGCGAAGAAAGCGGAGCAATTCGGGAACCCACCATCGACCATCCTTTTCGGAAATTCCCACCTTACCAGGGCGGTGGTGGTCGATCGGCGAGGTAACTCTCAGGGGTTTAGTCGGCCACGAAGTTATCATTGCAAGCGGTGCCAGAGAAATCATCCGGGTACCGATTGTTCAGGTGCACAAGTTCAGTGTCACAATTGCGGGAAGTTTGGACATAGACGGTTTGAGTGTTTTGCGGCTCCAACACCTGCCGGGTCGGCATCGGTTTCGGGAAGCAACATGGGTGGAGCTCCAAGGGGTAACACCGGAAACATGAGTAGGGGTAACCAGCAGCAGAGTAGTACCCTTGCACAGAGCCGACAGGGGGTACACCTACGGCCACTGGTGGAAAAAGAAACCGACCATCATGGTCGGCCAAAGACACCCAGATCGAGCCGAGTAAATCGATCGGGAAATTATTCGCACTGGGCAGAGAGGAGGCCGATCAGAGCAACCACGTAATGACGGGTAATTTTCTTGTTAACTCATTTTTATCCTACGTACTTTTTGATTCGGGTGCATCATGTTCCTTTATAGCGGGTTCGCATGTTTTGAGGTTGGGTCTAGCTACATTCGAGGTGATTGACAGTGAGTTTATGCAACCGTCGGGAGAGTTAGTGCCATGCTCTAAGTTGTATAGAGACGTACCGTTAGTGATTATGGGAGTCAACTTGTCGGTTGACTTGATCGAGTTCCCCCTCGAGAACTTCGACGTTATTTTGGGTATGGATTGGTTGAACCGGCATAAAGCCAAAATTGACTGTGAGCAGAAGAAGGTGACTTTGAGAGGCCCTAAAGGGGTGTGAGTATCTTACAAGGGATTTGTGGATAAACCTAACGTGAAGATCATTTCGGTGGTGACGTTGAGATCTCTCATCAAGAAAGGGTACCCGTTGTTTATGTGTCACGTACATGATGTAAGCACAGGGGATCATAAACTAACGGACATTGATGTAGCCCGTGATTTTGAGGATGTATTCCCGGACGAGATACCAGGTATGCCACCCCAGAGGGAGGTAGAGTTTGCAGTGGAGCTGATGCCCGGGACCAGACCGATATCGAAAGCACCTTATCGTATGGCACCTAAAGAATTAGCGGAACTGAAGTTACAATTGGAAGAACTGCTCGATAAGGGGTACATCCGACCGAGTGTGTCACCGTGGGGAGCACCGGTGTTGTTTGTGAAGAAGAAGGATGGTAGTATGTGATGACGGTCAAATTATACCCGTAAAAGTCATCAACATTGTCCTTAAATCGAGATTAATAATATATATTTTATGACAAATCACCTGTTTATATGGATTATTTAATGTTATGTGATTTATATTATATAATTTGGTATTTATCCATTTATAAGATATAATTTGGTGTTTATCCGTTTTTATTATATAAATTGATATTTATCCGTTTTTATTATATTTATCCGTTTTATTTAAATATGATTTATTCTGGGATAAATATCTATTTTGCAGATTTGGATAATTTTGGAGGATAAATACAAATGGAAGAATTAAATCTCAAGATAAATCAAAGGAAATTCAAGATAAATATCGGATAAGCACAAGAAGAGGAGTAAAGCATGACAAAAGGCTCCAAGATGGCGCCAACTTTGAGGATATGCATGAGGGGGGGCGCACTTCATCTTTTGGAGATCGGCCGGGAGTTATCTCTTATTTGTTTTGACATTTTAAAGTATATCTCTTAATTAGCTTGAACCCCTATAAATAAAGGCATGTTATACACACTTCTTTACACTCGACCATATACACTTCTCAGTTTATAATAAAATCTTCGGTTTTTCTTAGAGCAGTTTATTTTACAAGTTCTGCAGTTATGTAAGTTCTTGTATTTATTTGTTCTTAGTTCTTTGTAATTAAGTCCCTAATTATTATTTATCGTTTGAGGTTGTTCGTTCTTCACCGGACGATGTAGATCTAAGGATACGATATGAGGCAGTGGGGATTCCTTATCTATAAGGGTCCACACGCCCAGATCTGTCATCCGGTGACCTATAGATGACTTTGGTATGATCAACAACCGTGTTTTTAGTAGATCTATATAATTGCTTTATGAGTTTCTATTTTATCCGTTACGTATGTAGAAACGCTAAGATTTAGTTGTTCACCGCGTCAATCTAGCCACGTCTTTATGGTGTGATTGTCCACCTAGAATTTCTTATCTTAGTAGGTATGGCTACGGCTCGTTGCTCGCCTATTTTAATTAGCGTATGATTAGGAAATACCAATATAGGGCTCTGGTCGGCTCATGAATTGATCTTTCGGGACTTTCAATGAGATCTAGATCTGTCACGACATTAGGAATTGCACACCTAGTTATCGTAAATCGTAGATTAACATGAGACCATGCAGTAATTGTTAATGGGACGGAGACCGATGCGATCGCTTAGGAAATGCGCTGAAAAAAGGAATGTTGCCTAGGTGAGAATACGGTTAATATCGGCATCCCTAGTTTTGTAAGCGTCATGAGTCATATGAGATGGAGGCCGCGGCGCGAAGTCACGTGATGTAGCATAGTGATCTCGATGGCCTACCCGGAGCTAGATCTAGTTTGTGGATGACTCCGTAGCCAATATAAAAGAAATTCGAATCAGTTAATAGTTGTCGAGTCTAGCTTAATTATATAGAATCTCTGATCCAAACGATAGCATGATAATTGGGGAGGTTAATTACGTTGTTTATGTGTTGTGTCGAGTCGTGTCCTTTATCTTTCTTGTCCTTTGTTGGTCGTAGACCGCCTTTGTGTCCTTGATATGAATGATTAGTTGTTTGTATATAAATGATCCACCATTTGGTTCCCTGTGGGATCGACCTTGATTCGCTATAGCTATACTACGATGGACCTAGTCCTCTTGCTAGTATTGGTTTATGGTGGTCAAGTATTTTATTATCACTTGATCTACGTCATCAAGTTTTTGGCGCCGTTGCCGGGAACCAACGGTCAATTTTATATATAAATAATTTTTATTCATGTCGAGTTTTACTGCTTTTGTAGTCTGTTTTTACGTTTTGAGTCCTCCGGTTGTTCTGGCTCGTGTAAAAATTCCAAAATCTGGAACAATGGTTTCGCTCCCAAAGAAGATCGCCTCTCATTGCCAAAGAAGCCTGGTTCTTTTTCGGAATTTCGCGTGTCTGTTTATCTCCGTATGTTTAATCCGTAAGTCTGATAGCAGCATGGGAAACCATGTTAAAATCAGTCTACGGTTCGTTTTGTTTTTCTTCTGTTTGCAGAAACCAGGGAAATAATAATCTGAGTCAGTAATTTTTCGTGGGCGCTGAGAAATAACCCAACAACGTGTGGAGCTACGAATCTGTGATGGGAAAAGCGATGGAAGCAATACCTTTAAAGCACTAAGATGGCTCCGGAATTTTTTTAAGGTTCGAATTATTCGTGGTACAATGTTGAAGGCAAGGTACACCCTTTTTGCTTATGATTTACTATCTTTTGGTCTTATGAGCATAAGTTAGCCTATACATGAACCTGAGTATGAATCTTAGCCCGGAGTTGGTTTGTGAGATTTATTTTATTAGTGTGGAAGGTTCTGCCTCAAATATGTCTCATCTAGAGGGTGTAAGGAAACATGTAGTAGTTGAAGGAAGCAGTGAATAAAGAGTTCCTCGTAGTTCTGTCAAGATCTCATTGTCCTATGCATGAGATTGCTTCTAGTGGCCATGGGAGCAACAATTTGTGTAGTTTTAAGAATTTTCAATCTAAAAAAGACATTGAGTTTTGAGAGAGCATAATGAAGCAGCATTATAGAGGATGTGATTAAAATGGGTCCCTAGGACTAAATCTCCTTAGAATTCACTCATTCCTAAAACGAGAGCCGAGGTAAGAGCTTTGTATAAATGGTATGGATAGATGTTGTTTCCTAGGTCTCACAACCAAGGGAAGGGTATTAATCCGTAAAAGTGACGAGCCCACCTCTTATAGTGCTCAAAGGGTTAAAGTCTGGCGAGCTATGAAGGATGATTGACAAGGATAATTTTTTGGAAAGTCGAGCTGAGGACTTTAAACTCAGAACTACTTCTTTAAAAACCCTTAGGATTTCTTTTTAGGATTTTAGGTTTTGTTTTCTTTGCGTCAAATAAGAGTAACGTGACATATGTTGAGGTTTTTTATTTTGCCGTGTTCCGATGGCCATTAGGCTAAGGATGTGCAAAACTTTTTTACTTAATATAAGCCACGTGAAATAGAGTTTCTTAGGAGAGTCGAGAAATTGCTAAAGAAAAGGAAATTTAGCAACCAACCTTAAGATGGAAACATTACGAGAACTTGAGAATTATTGAAAATGTAACAGAGAATGATTGGTGCGAACAAGAACAATTTTGGTCAACTTTCAAAACTTTTTAGAATGGCGATCCGAGTGAAAATCCAAAGTTGTGTGCAATTCGTTCTGCAACTATCCTTATCCTTTCCTTTGTACATTTTCACCCTTCAACCTTTCGATCCTCTCACCAATCTGCCTCACAGTTCACATTTCTAACCATTCTTCCATTCCCTCTCTTTCTTTCCATCTATTTCACTCTCGAGGAGAAGCTATATCTCCCTAAGTTAATGATATCCAATCCGAACGTGAAGCGTCTGCGCAGAGTTTCTGATCCTATTTTCTACCAATAGGTCACATTCAATCTGTTATACCTTACCAAGTTTCTCTTTTATGCTGGATTAAATACCTTATCAATCCAGTGCACCTCGTGTTCTCCCATGAGGTAATGCTTTTTGATCTTTGTCTTCTCCACCCGGTTTTAATAATATTTAAGCGGTGGAGATTATAGGTGAAGATTACCATCTTTAGTTGCTTGTTTATCTTTCTTTCTATTTAGTATTTTTCTTTTTGCGTCTGAACAAGTAGTTTTAACTCTTTGGTTTTCCTTGTCATTGGGTGTATGGAATAAAGTGGCTTAATTTGTTTTTGGATACTTATATCTAATTACTGCCACATTATTTTGTAACTCCCATTGACATGTTATTAACGATCTCGTGGAGTTTCTGTTTGGTTTACTTAAACAGGTTTTCACTTGCTTCTCCACGACGTGCTCCGATGATCTGCATCTACTTGAGAGCCGTTTCCAGAGCTAAGTCTTTTTCTTAAATTCTCATTTTTATTTGTCATTGGAGACAATGACATGTTTAAGTGGGGGGTAGGAGACTTAGCTATGATATGTTATAATTGAAAATTGAATGAAACGGTGGAAAATTGAAAAAAAATTGAAATTGAATGAAACGGTGGAAAATTGAAAAAAAATTGAATAAATGCCATATTATTTATCTCGTACCCTTAGAATTGTGAGTTCCTATCTAAGAATTGATAGGGAAGGAACCAAGTTGCATGAGTACGTGATCATTTTATACTTATGTGAATGTAAATTTAAGGATATTCATGCCGATTGTTGCAAGTAGTTATTTATTATTCGATTACTCAATCTTTGAATCGAGTTTATCGCACGAATCATAATAACTGAAGAAATTATGTGTACATTGCGTAGATGATTGGTTATGCGGACTCAGAGTCGATATTTATCTCACGATGTATTCCTATCTTCTGGCCATCAAAGCGGAGTAATAAGCTTGAGAATAATCTGTGTTTTGACAAAGCGTTAAACACTGGGCTTGTAGTAACATTACCAAAGTAGCCTCGCGCTTGTGGTAATATTCATGTTATTGACCAATCTGTGAAAGGGGATTCTTGCAATGCATAATTTACTTTTAAAGCAAGCTTCCTTCTAGAGATGTGTTAATGCTTGAAGTTATGAAAATGCGAAAAAATTCAAATTTTTAAGAGGCTTGAGTATTTTTCTCGGTCTCCAAGTCCAAAAACCTTATGGATGACGCTCTTGCTTATTGCACCATGTCTTTACCCATTGCGAGGCTTAAGAAGTGGGAATGCTGATGTTGGTAGGTTGAGATTACGAAGTTAGCATAAACTTTAATCTTGCCACGAATAGATAAAATCAAATGCACATGCACACATCACTTCGATTCATAGCGAGTAGTGAATAATGGATACCTTATGAACATGAATGGTGTGAGTTGACTCGAGTTTCTTGCGTAAGTATGATTTGACCACGGGAAATGTTGTCTTGGGGAATGACTTATCAATGCTTTGTTCGGGACGATCAAAGTCTAAGTGGGGGTAGTTGATGACGGTCAAATTATACCCGTAAAAGTCATCAACATTGTCCTTAAATCGAGATTAATAATATATATTTTATGATAAATCACCTGTTTATATGGATTATTTAATGTTATGTGATTTATATTATATAATTTGGTATTTATCCATTTATAAGATATAATTTGGTGTTTATCCGTTTTTATTATATAAATTGGTATTTATCCGTTTTTATTATATTTATCCGTTTTATTTAAATATGATTTATTCTGGGATAAATATCTATTTTGCAGATTTGGATAATTTTGGGGGATAAATACAAATAGAATAATTAAATCTCAAGATAAATCAAAGGAAATTCAAGATAAATATCGGATAAGCACAAGAAGAGGAGTAAAGAATGACAAAAGGCTCCAAGATGGCGCCAACTTTGAGGATATGCATGGGGGGCGCACTTCATCTTTTGGAGATCGGCCGGGAGTTATCTCTTATTTGTTTTGACATTTTAAAGTATATCTCTTAATTAGCTTGAACCCCTATAAATAAAGGCATGTTATACACACTTCTTTACACTCGACCATATACACTTCTCGCTTTATAATAAAATCTTCGTTTTTTCTTAGAAGCGATTTATTTTACAAGTTACTGTGATTATGTAAGTTCTTGTATTTATTTGTTCTTAGTTCTTTGTAATTAAGTCCCCAATTATTATTTATCGTTTGAGGTTGTTCGTTCTTCACCGGACGATGTAGATCTAAGGATACGATATGAGGCAGTGGGGATTCCTTGTCTATAAGGGTCCACACGCCCAGATCTGTCATGTGACCTATAGATGACTTTGGTATGATCAACAACCGTGTTTTTAGTAGATCTATATAATTGCTTTATGAGTTTCTATTTTATCCGTTACGTATGTAGAAACGCTAAGATTTAGTTGTTCACCGCGTCAATCTAGCCACGTCTTTATGGTGTGATTGTCCACCTAGAATTTCTTATCTTAGTAGGTATGGCTACGGCTACGTTGCTCGTCTATTTTAATTAGCGTATGATTAGGAAATACCAATATAGGGCTCTAGGTCGGCTCATGAATTGATCTTTCGGGACTTTCAATGAGATCTAGATACATTACTCAGATTAGGGAATTGTGCACACCTAGTTATACGTAAATTGTAGATTAACATGAGACCGTCAAGCGGTAATTGTTAATGGGATGGAGACCGATGCGATCGCTTAGAAGTACGCTGAAAAAAGGAATGTTGCCTAGGTGAGGAATACGGTTAATATCGGCATCCCTAGTTTTGTAAGCGTCATGAGTCATATGAGATGGAGGCCGAAAAAGCAAAGTCACGTGATGTAGCATAGTGATCTGGATGGCCTACCCGGAGCTAGATCTAGTTTAGGGGATGACTCCCGTAGCCAATATAAAAGAAATACGAATCAGATTAATAGTTGTCGAGTCTAGCTTAATTATATAGAATCTCTAGATCCAAACGATAGCATGATAATTGGGGAGGTTAATTACGTTGTTTATGTGTTGTGTCGAGTCGTGTCCTTTATCTTTCTTGTCCTTTTGTTGGTCGTAGACCGCCTTTGTGTCCTTGATATGAATGATTAGTTGTTTGTATATAAATGATCCACCATTTGGTTCCCTGTGGGATCGACCTTGATTCGCTATAGCTATACTACGATGGACTTAGTCCTCTTGCTAGTATTGGTTTATGGTGGTCAAGTATTTTGTTATCACTTGATCTACGTCATCTGTATGCGGCTGTGTATTGATTACCGGGAGCTGAACAACGTCACAGTGAAGAACAAGTATCCGTTACCGAGGATCGATGACTTGTTCGATCAACTACGAAGCGTATTTTCTCGAAGATTGATTTGCGATCGTGGTATCACCACTTTCGGGGTAGCGGATGCGGATATCCCAAAGGCCGCATTTCGCACAGTGCGGACATTATGAATTCACGGTCATGCCTTTCGGATTGACCAACGCACTGCCAGCTTTTTCATGGATTTGATGAACCGGGTATTCGTACCCTACTTGGACCAGCTTTGTAGTAGTCTTTATTGACGACATCCTGGTCTACTCTAAGACTAAGGAAGAACATGCCGAACACCGAGGCTCGTCTCTGCAGATTTTACGGGAAAAAACAAGCGTATGCGGCTGTCTAAATGTGAATTCTCGGTTGGAGCAGTGGCATTCTTGGGGCATGTTGTCTCGAAAGACGGTGTATCCGTTGACCCGAGCAAGATAGAGGCGATGGCGAGATGGCCAACACCTAAGAATGTTGCGTAAAAGTCAAGCTTCTTGGTTTTGGCTGGATATTACCAAGATTTGTAAAAGACTTTTCCAAGATTGCGAGGCCGATGACTCGATTAATGAAGAAAGAGAACCGGTTTAAGTGGGATGAAAAATGTGAGGCGGCTCCTCCAACCGCTTAAGGAACGTTGACTACAACTCCTATTTTAGCATTACCAGAGGGTAATGAGGGCATTGAGGTTTATACCGACGCGTCGAAGAATGGCCTGGGTTGTGTACTAATGCAACGGAGGCGAGTGATCGCGTATGCATCGAGGCAGCTGAAACCATATGAGAGTAACTACCCGACTCACGACTTAGAGTTGGCGTAAATGTGGTCTTCACATTGAAGATATGGCGACACTACTTGTATGGAATAACTTTCAAGGTGTTTTCAGATCACAAGAGCCTGAAGTACATATTTACACAGAAGGAGCTCAATATGCATCAGAGGCGTTGGTTGGAGTTAATTAAAGATTATGTTATGGAGATTCGATATCACGAAGGAAGGCCATTGTAGTGGCGGACGCTTTGAGCCGCATAAGTCGATTCATTCCGTGTGCGAAAGTAGCACGGATCGATTATGAGAAGAGTTAGACCGTATGGACATCTGTGTGTCATCCGTAGAAAGCGGAGATAAAAGCGACTTGCGTCTTGCAACCCGAATTATACTGGCTGAAATCCGGGTGACACAAGTGGGTGACAAGGTAATCGAGGCCAAGAAGGCCAAGATTGAGTACAGATGGTGCACCTGATTTTACGTTACATGAGGATGGTAGTATCCGGTTTAAGGGTCGGTGGTGTGTACCAAATTTGACGAAGAACTCAAGAGGCGGATCTTGAGTGAAGCTCATAAGACGCCTTATTCTCGTTCATCCGGGAGAGACAAACCGTATAAAGATCTCAATGAAACCTTTTGGTGGCCCAATATGAAACGCAGTAGCGTAATTTGTGTCAAAGTGCTTGACTTGTCGGAAGGTCAAGATTGAACATCGACGGCCACGAGGTATCTTTGCGACCGTTGGATGTGCCGGTTTGGAAGTGGGATTCCATCTCCATGGATTTTGTATCGCGGATTACCGAGGAGTCCTAAAGGGAATAATATGATTTGGGTCGTTGTGGATAGATCGACTAAAGCGGCGCATTTCATTCCGATGAAAGACACTTGGAGTAAGACAGAAATGGCTATGGCATACCGGAGAAATATTGTGAGACTACATGGTATACCCAAAGCAGATTGTGTCGATAGAGATGCGAGATTCATATCTCGGTTTTGGCGAGAGCTCTGAGATGCAAAGCCTTGGGGACGGAGCTGCGAATGAGTACACCTTTTCATCCTGCTGCTACCGATGGTCGACGGAGAGGACCATACAAACTTTGGAAGACATCTTTGAGGGCATGTGTATTAGAATTCAAAGGCTCTTGGGAGGAAAAGCTCGATCTTATTGAGTTTTCATACAACAACAAATACCATGCCAGTATTAAGATGGCACCTTTTGAGGCACTTTATGGTAGGAAGTGCAAGAGTCCGGTTTGTTGGGACGATTCGTCCGAGGCGGCGATTTTGGGACCGCGAGATGATCGAAGATACGATTAAGCGGTGCGATAATCCGAGAAAAGATGAAGGCTGCCAGGATAGGCGTAAGAGTTATGCAGACTTACATCGCCGAGATATTGAGTTCGCCGTGGGCGATAAGGTATTGCTACGAGTATCACCAACCAGAGGAGTGATGCGTTTTGGCAAGAAAGGGAAGTTGAGTCCCAAGTACGTGGGGCCATATGAGATCTTGGACCGCATGGGTGAAGTGGCATATCGACTAGCTTTGCCACCGGCGTTGGAGAAGGTGCATAATGTGTTTCATGTATCTCAATTGCGCAAGTACGTGAGTGATCCTTCTCACGTGATCGAACCGGAGGTTGTTGAACTAGATCAATCCTTGACTTACGAGGAGGTACCGGTACCGATATTAGATACCAAGGTATGGAAAACAAGGGGACGTGAGGTTAGCATCGTCAAGGTTCTATGGTCTAACCATGCCACCGAGGAGGCGACATGGGAAGTCGAGGATACTATCGCGACGTAAGTACCGCATTTGTTCTCTTAAGGTATGCAATTTTCAAGCCTTGTACGTAAAATCCTTTTGCTTATCTTCTCGGGGCGAAGGGTGTTTTAAGGGGGGGTGGAATAAAGCTTGGTACGAACCCGAACTTCGAGGACGAAGTTTTGTCTTAGGGAGGGGAGGATGTAACATCCCGAAATTTTTGACTTTCTAATTAATCGGTAAAGGATTCGGTCATTTTGGGAGATATTTGATTAGTAATTAAATGGAAGGATTAATTAATAATTAAAAGGAATTTTATAATTCTTTAATTTTCTTAATTAAAAGAAAGAAAAGAATTCTCCAAAATCCCTACCTTGGCAATTAAAAGGATTTTATTTCCTTTTCCTTCCTTATTTCCCAAAAACAACGTGAAACCCCAAATCAAACCCCTTTCGCGATTCTTGTGAAGAGAAGGAGAGAAATCTCTCCTTCGTGTTAAGGATTGTTGCCGTCGTCGTTGTCGCCGGTAAGGGTCGCTTTCTTGTTTCCTACAATTCGAGCATGACGATCGGCCGGCCAAAGGCCATGGCGATCCATACATGCGTGTGGGGGGGATGATGTCGTTTCGGTTTGCCTTTTTATTCATTGGAATTGTGTTGTAATTTTAGTATCTTTCCTTCTATCTATAGATATAGATTCGAGCTTCGTTGAGGAACGTTTCTAACTTAGCAAGGGCTTTCAAAAACGCAGCAATTCCGGTAAGGATATTTCTAAGTTACGTTTTCGTTTGGTTCGAAAGATGGGACTTTTAGTAATGTATAGGGTGGTGTAAGTTGTTTGGGTTGTGTAGCATTGTTGATCAGGATTTTAAGTACAAGTTGGGGCTGTTTGCTGTGTTTTTAGAATGTATAGGCCTTTGTGTTTGTGCTTGAAGCGAAAAACAAATTGTTTGTAAATCTTTTGTCAAAAGCGTTTACGTGGTTGGTCATGCTTTGGAGTATTAAATGTCCGTAAAATGTGTTTGGGTTTGGGTTACAAGTTATAAATGTTATGGTGCTGTTATATGAGGCTTTCTGTGATAAATTGCTGCTATTTGCTGATTTTTTTGATGAAGAGTCGAAGGGAAAACCATGTCGAAATCGCAGCCCTTGTTTGGTTTGGGACTAGGTTGATCCATTTGGATCCCAAACCAATATTTTATTCACCCCACTAACTTATTTATTATTATTTTATTAATTCTATTATTTTATTATAAATTCTTTCATCAATCAATCAACATCAACAAATAAAATAATATTAATCCATCACTTTATACACTCATTACACTATTTAACCATTACTTTTTCAATATAATATTTCAAATCAACAATCATTACTTTAACTACATAAATTTCAATACAACTTTTCAACTTTATCATCATTACTTCACTATATTTTATAATTCTTTCTCTTTCTTGGATCCAAATGGATCCAGTCAGTCCGAAACCAAACGGAGCCTAGGGTTCTTGTTGAAACCCGGGGTGGGCGAAAGCGTCCCTAACTTTGTGGACGGGCGTGCGCTTTGGGCACATCTCGAGCGGGCGTCTGGGGTACCTGAAACGAGCGTCGAGGTGCTAAAATCGATTCGAGATGTAACAGTTCATTGGACACGCGTCCTGAGTTTTGGACGGGCGTCCACACCTCCAAACGGGCGTCCAACCTTTCAGACGGGCGTCCAGTTTAAGTGTCCTTATTTCTTTGCTAGCTATTGATAAATCTTATGAACATGTGTTGTAAGTTGGGTTTTGATGAGTCAAGGATTTTGATATCATTGTGGGACTTGGTGTTGGGCATTGAAGTTCGTAGACCGCCAGTGGTTGGGCGGATAGGGTAGCTCCCAAAGCCGTAAACCGGGAAGGTTTCATTACGACTTCAATGACCTTACGTGTTTGGGGAGTTGCGCATGGTGGTGTGGTCGGGCCGGATAGGGTAGTACCCGGCCGGGAACCCGGAAGGTTTCCTTGCACCCCAAAGACGTGATGGTCCATTTTAACGATGGTACCATTGGCAGACCTTTACGATCCTCCTCTTTAGGGTTTACCCTTTTGAGGGATGTGCACATTCGGGACCTTTAGGTATAGATGGAGTATGGTGTTCTGTATCTTCTATGTATGGGTTGAATCATTTATAGTTTGGTTGTATCCTTTTTGGATTGGTGGCATTTTTCATGATGTTGGTCTTGACGTATGGTTTGAAAGTCTTAATTCAACTTGTTAGTTAACTTTCGTTTTTCATATACTAGATTTATCTTTACTCGACTTTTAGTTGACGTTTCTACTTCTGGTTGATCCTTCTATGATCCATTTATGGGGAGCAGATTCTTAGCAGGCATTCCGGTTTGGGTGATAGCTTGTTGCTGGGAGGTTGCGGGGATTTGAGAGCCACGTAGCCACAGTCACACGCTTGCATTTTATTTGGATCTTTTTTTTAAACCTTGAAATTTTGGATCTTCCGCACGTTTTCATATTTCTTTTAAGAGATTGTAATTACTTTAACCTCTTTAATAATGAATGGTGGATGTTTATGTTCCTTTTGTTGTGGGATGTTGGATATTACTGCCGCGACTGTGTGTCGTGAAGTGACATTACGGTGACCAACACCGGCGGCCGACGGGATTGGAAACCGGGGTGTTACACCTAGGGTATAAGTATTCCCTATATAAACGTTCATAAGAACTACGACAAACTTGATTCGGAAAAGGGACCCAGGCTCAGTCTAAATTATCTTAAAAAAACCTTTCCTTTATTCATACTTTTCGTTTATCACTCTTGATCCAATTACCACTAGATTATACGGCTCAGATTTATACTCGACGAAATTTTGCTTCGTCAATTTGCGCTAGAATGAGGGTCTTCTACTGGTAATTAGTTAAGGTTTACGCAATCCGACAATAATGCAGATATCTCAAAGTGATCAGATGTTGGATGTCGAGGAGGTTCTAGTCCTTAATAGTAGAAAAGACGAATTTAATGCATCGGAAAATACTCAAAGTTCCATGATTAATACCATATATGGGGCTAGGGGAGGACAACGGTATTGATTCCCCCAATAAAAGCAATGATTCTCCGGTGAAGTAGCATATGGCCCGACCCTCTTCCCTTGTTAGTAAATAACGAAGGGTTAGTAATCGAGGCAGTGGTTAGTCGGAACCTAGTGAAAAGGATCTGTGTGGACACTGGAAGCGCGGTGAACATAATATACCACCATCCTTTCCAGTCAATGAAAATTAGAAAATCGAGAACTAATGCCCGTCTCATCTCCGTTGTTTGGGTTCACCGGGCCACCTATTTCATCTATGGTAATGATTGAGTTAGCCACTACGTTTGGCCAAAAACAAAAGGGCAGGACCCTGATGATCAGTTATGTCGTCGTCAGGGTTCCATCTCTTACAATATTATTATGGGCCGACCAGCCTTGGTCGACCTCCGAGCTGCCATCTCCCTAGCCCATAACAACCTTAAGTTCCCTACTATGGACGGACTAGTTGAAATCAAAGGGGACGTGGAAGCAGCCAGGAGCTGCTATACGGCCATTATCAATGGATAGGCTAGGGCCCAACAGGTCCTTATGGAGGATCTGCTCCCAGAAGATGAAGAAACATGGTCATCGGAAGATAAAATGGAAAATGTTGGTCTTTGGGAAAGTAAGCCCGAATTGACGGTAGCAGTTGGTGCCTGGATTCTGAGCCAGTATAAAGAATTACTTATTGGAATACTCAAAGAGTTCAAAGATGTGTTAGCATGGAAAACTGAAGACATGCCCGCTTTATCCTCAAACATTGCAGTTCACAAGTTGAACGTGGATCCGAACAGAAAGCCGGTTCGACAAAAGAGGAGACATTTCACGCAAGAATGCATGAACGCAATTCAGAAGGAAGTGGCTAAACTGCTTCAAACGGGCATTATCAAGGAAGTATTATATCCAGAATGGTTGGCAAATCCTATTTTAGTCAAGAAACCGGACGGTAGTTGGAGAATGTGCATAGATTTCACTGACCTCAATAAGGCTTGTCCTAAGGATTGTTATGACTTGCTTAAGATTGATCGGCTCGTGGATTCCATAGTCAATTTTGAAGTATGCGTTCCTGGACGTATACAAAGGTTACCACCAGATTACTATGGATCCCGACGACGCTGAGAAGACTTTATTTGTCACGGAGTTCGGGACCTATTGTTACGTGACTACGCCCTTTGGCCTAAAAAACGCCGGAGCAAAATTCCAAATAGCATTAAATAAGATATTCAACAGTCAGATCGGCAGATGTATGTAAGTGTACGTTGATGACCTGTTGATCAATAGTAGGACCCTTGATCAGTATTTACTAAACGTAAGAGAGGTTTGCGGGGTGCTCGGACATACTCAGATGACGCTCAACCCTAAAAAATGTACGTTCGGGGTAAGGTCAGGCAAGTTCCTAGGATATATGATCTCAAAGGAAGGAATCAAAGCAAACCCTGACAAAATAGACGCATTGCGCACAATGCCTCCACCGAAAGTATCAAAGAGGTTTAAAAGATTAACGGGACGGATGGCCGCCCCGAATAGATTCCTATCAAGGTCGGCACAGCGTGCCCTCCCCTTCTTTAAAATTTTGAGGAAAGCAACGACATTCTAATAGAATGAGGAAAGCCAACAAGCCTTTGAGGAATTGAAATCTTACCTCACGGAACTACCAACCCTGACCTCTCTGCAGGAAAAGGAAACACTGTTGATCTATCTGTCAGTGTGTGAAGAATCTATAAGTGCAGTATTGGTTAAGGAACAAACAACACACAGCGACCAATCTTTTATGTAAGTAAGGCACTCCATGGGCCTGAGGTCCGATACACTGACACCGAAAAGCTAGCATTGGCATTGGTCCATGGTTCTAGAAATTGAGGCCATATTTCCAAGCTCACCCGATAAATTTGTAATAATCGACCGACCTAAAACAAGTGTTGGCCAGCCCAGACACTTCTAGTCGGTTAGCAAAATGGGTGGTAGAGCTAGCCGAGTATGATTTGGATTTCCGACCTCGAAGTGCAGTTAAGGCCCAAGCCGTTGCCGATTTTCTAGCTGAGGGAGCAGCTATTAACATTAACCAAGATCAGCCGACCTGTAAAGGACAGCAATGGATGTTGTACGTTCATGTTTAATTTGATCGTATTCACTTCCGGAATGAAATTGTTTAAATGATGTATCTTATGTAATAGAGTACATATATCATTGCATTACTCATGCAGATTATATTGGTCACATTCTCTACTAGGAATGGACATATATCCTCATTTTCAAACATATTGTTCAACTAATCGAGATAATGTTATTTATCATGAGTAAATACTTTGTATTGTATGTCTCGATATTATACTAATTTTTACGCATATCTCAATAAAATCTCTTCGAGACTCGGGAGAGTATAAAGATTTATCTCGAACCATTTTGTTTCAATGGCTCTTTTGAAGCCTTATAAAAAATAGCTATTGCATACACTACCATTTGCTTCTCCCATTTTTCAAAATGAATTTTTTCCACAGTATAACGTGTGTTCTCGCACTCTCGATGATACAAATGTTGTCATCATCTTTCTCATTCTCAAGTTTCTTGTTCCAAATCTGTGAATTTTATATTCACCTTTATGCCATTCTAAGGCTGTTCTTGGACTTCATGTCCATATATATGTATTTTGAAAAGATTGATCATCTTTATATGATCATATCATTTTTCGATTGATATCATCAACATTTTATTGATATCATCGATGTCACTAGTATCAAAATATTTATTGTATGATCTTGCAAAACCTTCATATCTTTATCAATGATAATAAGTTGCAATTGTAAGCTCTTCAAGCACTTGCTATTCCAATCGCTTCATTCTTGAACACTTTATATGAAAAATAATCGATCGGTAGAATTTCGTGTTGATAACGTGTTATAAAATAATAGCAAACAAATAAAGACTATAAGGGCTAAGATGTAGACAAAAGGAAAAACGAAGTTTTCTTATTTCTTCACCATCAACTTACAACCAAGAAGGGATACATTTATATAGGAAGTGAATCATTTATAACTTATAGTACTAAACATTAGAGGGAAATGATATGTGCATTTCACATTTGTGTAGTGCACTTTCCACTACATGATGTATTTCCATTGATTAAAGAGATCAATTATTTATTGTGATGGGTTCCAACAAAATCAATGGTGTTGATTGTATTGCATAAGATGTTGTGGTAAAACATGTAGTGGACATATCACTACTCTACATTAAACAAGACAGTGATGGATGCATTTGAGATTTCTAACTCATAAAAGCATAATGAATAAGAATAAAATAAAAAAAAAACATAATAGACATCGACAATTATTGTCTCATAATATTTGTATGTTATTAATTTTTTTTTTTTTTTGATACTGGGTTTTTTTAGATGTTAAGATTATCAGAAAATCCGTGTAATTTCAAAAAAAAAAAAAAATTATTTAGATATCTGTCAGAATAGACGGAATAAAATATAATAATAGTTTGTTTAAATAAAATCTGTTAAATAAACATTGATGCGTAAATATGTGAAGTCATACCGATTCACCTCTTCGTCTTCACGAGGCCATCACCTATTCTGCCATTCTCCTCAGCATTTTTTTGTGAGAAAAAAGAACAAAAGAAAGATAGCAGACGAGCCCTTTACCTTCAGAAGTCTCCTTTCCTACCCCGTTCTGAAAAGGACAATTCGATAACCCCAAATGTGGCGGAGAGCATCTAGCTAATTTATGCCCACTAATTGTTCGCGTATATGTCCTAACCACAGCCACTTCCAGGTAAAAATGCTTCAAAGCCCATTTTCAAGTGGACGTTTTATTTTTTTATCATGTTTTTTGAGTTTCACCCCTGATATCGAGCTCAAGATGATACAATAGATGATTTTGATTATTGGGTGTGAGTTTGAATTCAAGGTGGTCTGATTTTTTTTTTTTAAATTTAGCAGGTGGGCTGAATTCAAGAGACTAAATTTGGAAGGAGTTCACGAGGTTGGTTGTTTTTAGACTGATTGATTGATTGAAAAATGGATGGCGATTGTGACGAGGCTAATAGTGATGTGGTGCAAAGGCTTCAATCATCGTTCGGTACCTCATCTTCGTCGGTACCAAAGCAGCCGCCTTTTTCAACGAGTAAACTGGACTTGTCCCAGCTGAATTCTTCTTCTTCTCAATTTTGTGGTCAGACACGCCAGTTTCCTCCTAATGTTAGTCCGGAGAGTGGTAAAGAGCTGGCATACCGCCTTCTCATCCTCACTTGCCCTCTTTTCTCCATACTCCCAGATTCCGATGAGCCGCCAGGTGAATCAGCAAATGGGAATGCTGAATTTAAGCACGGCTCCGGCTCCGGCTCCGGCTCCGGCTCATGGGCCGTCACACTCACGATCTTTATCACAGCCTTCATTTTTCACTTGATTCTTTGCCGCCCTTAAGCCCTTTACCATATAAGGATAGCCCTTCTAATTCTGTGACTGAGACTTCTTGTGTTGATTTGTCAATGGAGGGTCAAAATGGGAATGCATTGTTACAACCCTCCCCTTTTAACAGGGGTAACCTTCCTCCTCGGAAGGCTCATAGGCGTTCAAATAGTGACATTCCATTTGGGTATTCTAATTTCTTACAATCATCATCATCCCCGTCTCTTATGCCTTCAAGAAGTCCTGAGGCCTCTCTATCTGTAAGAGAGAACTCAGCTGCCAAGCCTGCGCAGCTTGTGAAACGAGAATCATGTTGGGAGACGGGCACAGAGACGAATGGGGAGGTAACGGGTGAGAGGAAATCCGAGGGGGAGATTGTGGATGACTTGTTTACTGCTTATATGAATTTGGACAACATGGATGCTTTCAACTTGTCCGGTGCTGATGAGCAGGGTACCGATAACCACCGAGAAGATTTGGATAGTAGTAAAGCCAGTGGTACAAAGACGAATGGTTTTGATAGCAGTGACAATGAATCAACAAGCAGTATAAATAGGAGAAGTGGTGGTAACCCAGGTTTAGGAGTATATGTTTCAAATGAGAAAAGGAAGGGGATTAAAAGACCTGCTGGAAGCGATATCACTCTAACATCAAGACACTATAGGAGTCTTTCCATGGATAGCTTCATGGAAAAGTTAAACTTTGGTGATAATTCGCCAATGATTCCCCATTCTCCTGGCTTATCACCCGGGCAACTGTCACCCACAAATTCCATTGATGGAAATTCCTTGGGCTTGGAGTTCAGGAATGGTGATTTTAATGGAACTGAAATGAAGAAAATTATGGAAAATGAGAAACTAGCTGAGATTGCGCTAACTGATCCAAAAAAGGCTAAGAGGTAAATATCAGCTTCTTCTCTTTGGTTGGGTGTGCTTCAGTAATTGGTATCGATGAATGTTCTTAATGAACTTTGTATTTACCCTGTAGGATTTTGGCTAATAGGCAATCTGCTGCACGTTCTAAAGAGAGAAAGATGAGATATATTGCAGAACTGGAGCACAAGGTCCAAACCCTACAAACTGAAGCCACAACATTGTCTGCACAATTGACATCATTGCAGGTAAGAACAGTTTTTGGAATTCCCAAACAGCCCCTCACCTCCTTAATCCAATAAAGCACATTAATTTACTTGTCTTTGAACCTGAAGATTCTAATCGGTGCTATTTCTTGTATATTTATAGAGAGATTCTGCTGGCTTGACCAGCCAGAACAGTGAATTGAAGTTTCGCTTACAAGCCTTGGAGCAACAGGCGCAACTCCGAGATGGTAATAACCTTTCTTCTTCCACTACATGTTGCTCATGTATTTTCATTTTGCCATACATTCAAGACATGCCTGTTACCAACACTTGTGTATTCTGTAATTATTGTGGTTTATCGAACGGTACCTTTTAACCGTCTGATACCAACACTTGTGTCGACTGTGTGATAGATTTCATAGTGGATTTTCGGTCCTTGAGAATCTCTTTTTAACTGCACGAGAATACTCTTTTAGAGCCGTTTGTTCTTTTGATCCTGATAGGGGACAGGTGGAAATCGTTTAACTTTGTGATCTTAAGCTATTTCTATAGGTCAAAGACGTCTTTCTATATGCTGGATAGGTGCAGAAGAATAGTGCTTGTTACATACTTATGTCCATTATAATTCGAAATCATCACCAATGAGCCATTACATGAAAGTATTCACATGCCATTCATCATCATTAGTATTATGATTATTATTATTATCCTGAAGGCACGTGCAACGAGGTATGAACTTAAACACATATATGGTTTAATGCTCACATTACAGCTCTTAACGAAGCACTGAAAGCAGAGGTCCAGCGGTTGAAGCAATCGACAGCAGGACTGGTCCAACAGCTTTCCTTGAATCCTCAGATGTTTCAAGCTCAGTCTCCTCCTCCGCCGCGGCAGCAGCATAGTAGTAATGCAACTAAGAAAGATGAACCCAACTAATAGGTGATTTGGGATGATGAACCTTGTGTTTTATATATATATCTGTGTGTGTGTGTGTCCATTATGTTTGATTAGTTCATATAGCCTACAACTTCAGAATGTTTCTTCGAAATATTAATGTGGCCACATTCCACAAGTACCTTCTGTATAGTAGGGTGCTAAACTGTAAGGACGTGGCCTGGCGTTTGTCATTTCCTTATTTCTTTTACATAGTCATATGTACTCTTGTTATTTTTTTTTTGTTAATTACAAGTTTCTCACCGAACTCTTGCTTATGGCAAGGTAGAAACTGAAGTTTGTTAATATATATATATATATATATATATATATATATATATACAACTCCATGTCTTGGATATCGTGTCCGTATCGGGATACACTGGACGTTTGGCATGTGTTATATCAGAGTAATTTTAGATTCAGGCGGAAGAAAACAAGTTGAAGACTTGGGGAAATAGACTCTCAAGGTTTTCCAAAACAATCACAACCAGAATATAACTGCTGTCAAACTAGATCATTAATAACCGAAAGAAATACTATTATACATTACAACAGATTTGTTTGAAAAGAATGAACTACAAAAGGAAACTAAACTCACACAACTCTTTTGCTCCACTCTTAATCTACCACTCCAAGCTTATCGTCCAAATAACGTGTATCTGTAAACTTTTTATTCCAAATAAAGGAGTGAGCACTATCTAGATGCTCAGTAAGGAGAAAAAAGATCAAAAAGGAGATTCATTGTTGTCAAGTGCCGGGAGACACAACATGAATCCACTTTCATAAAAAGTTCAATGAAAAATTATAACCCATGGAAGATGTCCACGGGAGAAAAAGATTGGCTACGTAGACGGCACAATAAAAAATCCAGAAGCACATTCAGCAGATTTCCAAGCATAGAGACAATGTGATACAATGGTGAGGTCATGGATCTTGAATTCTATTGAGAACACCATTGCACAGAGTTTGATGTATTTCAAGAGTGCACATGCAGTTTGGAAAAATCTTGTTGCTAGATTTTCTAATGTAGATGCCTTGAGGCTTTTTGATCTTTTTGAAGAGATGCAACTGCTGAAGCAGGGCACATATTCTGTCAATCGGCATTTTACAAAATTAATGGTTCTGTGGGAAGAGATCAAGACCATCAGGCCTATGCCAGTTTGTTCCTTTGATCCTCAATGTCAATGCAATGAAATTAGCACTCAGATAGATCATATGGAGGCTGAACATATCATGAAATTCCTTAGAGGTTTGAGAAATGAATTTGAGCCAATGGTTTCACAGGCAATGTTGATGGTACCATTTCAGGAGATCCATGATGCCTTGCAATGGCCATTAAGTTTGAGAGACATAAATTATATGTGGCTAACACGGCCATGGATCAAGATTCCATGGTTCTCTTGTCTCAAAAGAATGGACATGGGCAATATCAAACAGTCAACAGACCATGATTTGTGTCTGCTACAAATGCTAAACCTAAGAATCCCAAGAAGGTGCAATGTAGTTTTTGTGGGTTCAATGGTCTTATTGAAGAGACTTGTTATAAGAAACATGGCTATCCTCCTGGTTTCAAGTCAAAGAGGGCAAATTTTGTAAAAGATGAGCAATCAGCAAAAGAAGATCAAGCCCAGAATAGGTCTGCAGGACCAGGGTTTCACAATCTTACTGCACATCAACTTGACAAGTTGATGGCTCTGTTGAGTTCTGATCCTCTTAGACTTGCAGAATTTGCTGTTGGGCAGCCTGCTGAGATTGTTACTGTTGGAAATAAAAATTTAGTTTTGATGATAATTCATCTTATTCAAAATCATGGTTATTTACACCCCATTGATGAAGTGCTGAGACTAGTTGTAATAGTGAAAGGCTAAAAGATGTGTAGAACTGAATGTATAGGTTTTACTAGAGTCTGATATTTGTATAGGTTACATCAGACATGCACTGTAATAGATAGAAGTGTCGTAAAAACTAAAATCGAAATCATCTACGGCCCGGATAGATCAAGTCATCTAAAAATCGACTATCTCGAGAGACTACAATCGAAGAATGTAAGTTCGCTGAGGACACAAACTCGGTTGGCTTATCTAAAAGCGAAGGCCGAGGAACAAACTCGCTTCTGAAGATTGAAGAACCGAGGGTACAAACTCGATTATGAAAGTCGAGATCAGAAAAGTTAGACTTCGAGCAAGTTTGTGGTGACCTGAACTGACTTTATGGATCTTGTATGAAGACCTAAGAATCAAAAGGACGATGAATTCTTAGATTATATATGCTTATGGTGTACTCTGATTAAGTCAATAATAATCAGATGAAAAACTGGAGTACTGATATTTGAAGTAGAGTAAAATCTCAGTTATTGCTCCAAGTCGACCAAATAACCGACAACCGATGAACTCGAGATAAAATCGATCGAGAAACTCGCTTTATAAGTCATCATCCAACGAATCGATAGTACATTCGAACGTTGTAAAGAAAACAATTCTATTGGATGAAGTACTGACAAGTCAGAACGGTCACAAAATACAACCGTTACAAGATAGACGTTGATACAATTCGAATTCAAGCAATATGAACGTTGGACCTTACACTATAAATATAGGACTTTGCACCAAGGATCACACACCAAGAATTAACAAGATTACAAGCATTTTTGTGCACTAGTCTCGTTCATTTGAATTGCTATCATCTTTGCGCTAACAAGATCAATCAAGAATTTCTTCAAGTGTTCAAGCTACACAGAATTTATCCAGATTCAGACACTTTGAAGAACCACAAACAAGAATCAATTCATTGATTCTCAGCCCAACTTTGATTCTTAATCAAAGGTTTAGACTGTGAAGCAATCCGGTGAAGGATTAGCCAAGGACAGTTGTATCAGCAGTCGGGTAGACTGTGTTTGTAGTGGTAGCTGGTGAAGAGGCATACGCAACCCTTCAAGGACCAGTGACTCAAGCAATTGCAGAGTAGCCATTCCACCTGTTCTACAAGTGTTTAGATAGTGAAGCTAGGATTAGCCATTGTTTAGGACTTTTTGTAACAGCTCACCTAAAGAAGTTCTAGTGAAATTTTCCTCCTACACCACAGGGGAAGAGAGGACTGACAAGATTACACCACCTGGACCTCTATAACTCTTGTTTCATTTACTTTACGCATTTACATTCTATTATTTATTGTTACAGCATTTATTATCATTTATTCAGCATACAGTTACACTGATTGTTACACAACACACAGCTCACAAACTGACATTCACCAGAATTCAGTTTTACACACTCAGCTTTCATAGAGAATAACAAGATCAAGAAAAAGGCTAGAATTATATCCGCTGCTAGTTGACTCAGTTTTGCATAAGTCAGTTTGACTTAGACTCAACTCAGTCAGCTTAACTCCACACAAGTCTTAACTGAATCTTAATTGATTAAAATCCAGTTTTTAGGGACAAGTTTATTCACCCCCCCTTTAATCTTGTGTTAGCCTTCCAAGGGATCAACAATTGGTATCGGAGCAGTGTTTCCTTAACAAGTCATTGTTAAGAACTCATTTGCTCTATATCTCCTCTAGTTGTTCTCATTAGAAAGCTCAGTTTCCAGTTATAATATAATCAGTTTTCACTCACTCACAATGGATAGCAATCAGTATGCAAGACAAATGCTGATGTGTAACATGGATAGGTTTGACGAATGCAAACATCGTATGCAGACTTTTCTAGCTGCTACTAATGGCGAGATGATGGACGTGCTCACTGATGGACCTATCCAGATCACCCACATGCAAACTGTCGGTGAAAATCAAGTTCGAGTTCCAAAGCCCAAGGCTGAATGGACCAGTGATGATCACAAGCGAAACAATCTCAACAATGTTGCTATGGACTTTATCCTCAGGACTCTTGATAGCAATATGTACTTGAAGGTCAAAGATTGCACAACTGCTAAGGAAATGTGGGAGAAACTTCAGTTAGTATGTGAAGGTACTGACTCAATCAAGGAGAACAAAATCTCAATTGCAAAGTAGAAGTTTGAAAATTTCAAGATGAAATCTGGAGAGACCATTGACCAAATGGAGACAAGATTCAGTGCTATCATGGATGAATTGGACCTACTCAAGATTGAATATACAAAGAAAGAAATCAACACAAGAATCCTGAAGGCCCTGCCAATGTGTTGGAAGATGAAGGTCACTGCAATGGAAGAATCTAGAAGACTTGACATAGAGGACTCATTCAAAATCTTCTTAGATTTGAAAGCTTATGAATTTAGTGAAGATTTTACAAGCACATCTGCAATAATCAAATATATGGAAGAACCAAAGACCACAACACTTGCAGCAGCATCCAATGACTCTCAAGAAACATCCACAAATAATCTTCAATAGTTGGATGAAATGGAAGAACAAATGGCTCTCATGATGAGTAGAATCAGAAGGATGAAGAATGGTCATCCAGTAACTCAAAAATACATCAAGAAAACTCCTGAGAAAAGGAAGGATGATGAGTACCTCTGTTTCAACTGCAAGAAACCTGGACATTATAAAGCTGAATGCCCATAACTGAATGCAAAGAAGACTTAGCAGAGAAGAACCGGCAGAAGAGCATTGTTAGCTGAAGATGAGTCGGACTACGAAGCTGGTACAGAAAGGTTATCTGATGACACAACTTTGATGGCACACATGGAAGATTTCAATGAGGTATGTGAATCAAATTCTAAATATAGTTGAGCTCAGATTTCCATACAAAATGCACGTTCTTCAACAGCTGATTCCAATCCAAAGAACTCAGAATTAGAAGAAACTCTTGACGAATTGATGAGTCAGCTTGTAACCATACAAGCTGGTTATGAATCAATCAAAGCTGAGAAAGAAGTTATAATTCTAGAAGTCAAAAGATTGAAAGATGAATTGAACACGTTAAACTTAGCAGAACTGATAAAGGAAAGACTCAATATCGATCATCTTTGCATTTGCTACAAAGAATCGAATCTTTTGCCCAATCCAGTTCAGCTACTGGATTCAAATCAGGCAAGCCATATGGAGATAGAACTGGCTTAGGATTTGATACTCAATCTTTGAAAGGAACGTAAGGCAATCGAACTCTATGTCCTCAAAATAAACAATGCATGCTAAACCAACCCGAAACCAAGTTCAACGTGAATCAAATCAAGCACCACAACGTCAATTTTCAAAGAAGTCGATTGTAAACAATAGAGTCAACAAAAAGGTAAATTAGTTTGTACATCATGAAAATCAAAAGGTAGATCAATCAAAATCTACAAAAGTGATCAAAGCTAAGAACCAGAAAAACTTCACTCAAAGTAAATCCAAGAATATCAATTATTCAAAGATTCACAAAGTCAGGGGGAAAGGCAAATTATTTCCAACTGATGATGACTGGAATTTCTCTGAATCTACTATTAAAATTGATAGAAGCAATCATTTCAGACAGGAAACTTATCACAAGTTTCAGTCTAAAGGTCAGCAGAGGAATCACTTCAGTCCTCAACAGAGACCTCGCATTCAAAGTCACACCTGCACCTCGATCTGAGAAGAAATAATGGTTATTATTCAAGTTTCAATAATGGAAAATATCATGGAAATCAGTTTCAGCCAAAGGATCTGAGATATCATATAAATAAGACACAGTCCAAGCATAGATACTATGGGAGTGTGGCTTACATAAATGAAAACAAGTGCAACAATATCCGAAGGATACCTAAAGGATATATTCCCAAGGTTGTACTGACAACTGACCCCCATGGACCCAAACAAAGTTGGGTACCTAAAACTGTTTAATTTATTTTGCAGGATATATGGTACTTTGACAGTGGATGCTCAAGACACATGACAAAGAGCAAGGACTGTCTGAGTAATTTTATTGCAAAGGATGGACCGAAAGTTAATTTTGGAAGCAAATACAAACCTGGATACACCAAAGGTTATGGTACCTTGATCAGAAATGGACTCACAATCAAAAATGTATCTTATGTAAAAGGATTGCATTACAATCTACTCAGCACCAGTCAATTTTGTGACATGGGATACATAGTTACATTTGATAAAGATTTTTGCATTGTCGTCAGCGAAACAGCATTTCAAGTTGTTCTAGCTGGAAGAAGAAAAGAGAATATGTATGTTGTAGATTGGACTACAGCAGTCGCAGAAACTTGTTTACTTGTGCATACCAAATCAGAAGTCAGCTGGTTATGGCATAAGAAACTGAGGCATCTTAATTTCGACGACATCAACACTCTTGTTAAGAAACAGTTGGTAATTGGATTACCTGAGATTACCTACAAGAAGGATAGCTTATGTGATACTTGTCAAAAAGGAAAACAAGTGAAAGCCAGTTTCAAGACAAAATCACAACATTCGACAACCAGAGTCCTGGAGCTACTACATATGGATTTATTTGGACCAGTCACATTGGTGGTAGAAAGAAGTATACATTGGAGGTGGAAGATGATTATTCAAGATACACCTGGGTTATCTTTTTACCCAAGAAAAGTGAAACCAAGCAAAGGCTTAAAGAACTTCTCAAAAGGCTTCAAAATTAGAAAAGTGTATCAGTTGTGAAGATAGGATAAGATAAAGGAACTGAATTCCTCAACAATGTGATTATCGAATACTGTGAAGAAAATGGTGTTTTACATCAACTTGCAGCCACAACAATGCCTCAGCAAAATGGTGTAGCTGAAAGGAGGAATAGGACACTCAAAGAAGCAGGAAGGACTATGATCTGTGAAGCAAAAATGCCTGAAAGATATTGGGCGAAGCGATTAACACAACTTGCTATACACGAATGCAGCTCTTATGAATAAGAGGCATGATAAGACACCTTATGAAATTTGGAATGGAAGAAAACCAAATGTTTCATATTTTCATGCTTTTGGAAGCAAGTGTTTCATACACAATAATGGAAAAGATCAACTTCATGTTTTTCAACCCAAAGTCGAAGAATGAATATTCTTGGGATACTTCAAGTGTCGAAGAAAGCATTTAGAGTCTTGAACAAAAGGACACTTAAGCATGAAGAATCAATACATGTAGTATTTGATGAACCAAACTTTCTGGTGAAGAAACCGAAAGCAGACGTAACCGGTTTCTCAACCTCGATTACGATTTTACGAGAATCAATATATGTTGACATTGGAAGATTAAGGATTTCAAAATCATCGATCAAGATCACCTCGCCAACAAATCGACAACCTACTGATTGAACAACATGATTCGACCCGATTCAAGATGATCAAGATGTAGAAAATCAAGAACAAATTCATAAAAACTAGTTCAACGAAATTTAGATCCTTTGATGCAAACTCCAATATATCAATGGATGAGATCACCAAGAAGAACAAGTGATTGGTGATACTCAAGTCGATGTTCAAACAAGACATCAACTAGATGCAATGATTGCATGTTTCCTATCTCGATCTGAACCTAAAGAGATAGAAGAATCTTTGAAAGATCTTGATTGTATTTTAGCTATGCAAGAAGAATCGAATGAATTCGAAAGAAATCAAGTATGAGAACTAGTAGACAAACCGAGATCATGTAAACATCATTGGCACTAAATGGGTTTACGAAACAAGCTTGATGAAGATAGGAATATCATCGAAACAAAGCTAGACTTGTAGCTAAAGGATATTCTCAAGTCAAGGCATAGACTTTGATGAAACTTATGCACAAGTTGCAAGATTTAGAAGCAATAAGATTATTTCTTGCCTTTGCGACTCACAAGAAATTCAAAGTATATACCAAATGGATGTCAAAAGCGCATTTTGAATGGAATACTAGAAGAAGAAGTATACGTTCAACAACCACCTGGATTTGAAATTAAGGAACAAGCTGATAAATTTTTTAAACTGAGAAAAGCTCTATATGGACTAAAGCAAGCACCAAGAGCTTGGTACGAAACTCTGTCTCAGTTTTTGGTAGATAATGGATTTATCAAAGGAACTATTGACAAGACTCTATTCAGAATGAAAGTTGAAGAAAGTACTCTCAAAGTTCAAATCTATGTTGATGATATAATTTTTGGATCAGAAAATGAACAACTCTGTGAGAAATTTGCAAGTTTAATGAAGAGCAAATTTCAAATGAGTATGATGGGAGAACTGAATTACTTTCTAGGTTTAATGGATAATGGGATTTTCATTCACCAAACTAAGTATACAAGGGAATTGATCAAGAAGTTAGGAATGGAGAAATCAGCTGGCATTTCAACACCAATCGGAACTAACGTCAGATTAGATGAAGATAAAGAAGGCAAAGATGTGGATCAAACTCTCTACTGAAGGAATGAATGGAAGTCTACTTTATCTTCTATAGCAAGTAGACCGGATATATCCTTTGATGTTGGTGTATGTGCAAGATTTCAAACAAGACCTAAAGAAATTCCATCTCACTTTGTTGTCAAAATGAACTTTGAAATATTTGAATATTATAGAAGGAGTAGGAATTTGGTATTCAAGAGAAGAAGAATTCAAGCGATATCTTATTTAGATTCGAGACTATGTAGGATGCAAAGTGGATAGTAAAATCACCTCAGGCACATGTCGGTTTCTTGGGAAATAGACTTGTGTCTTGGTTCAATAAGAAACATAATTCTATTTCCACTTCAACAAAAAAGTTGAGTATATCGCAAATTGGAAGTTGTTGTGCTCAAGTTTTATGGATTAGACAACAATTGAGAGATTATGGGATTGAAGAAGGAATGATTCCTATAATGTGTGATAATACAAGTGCAATTGCAATAATCGACAATCCAGTTTTGCACTCAAGGATTTAAAACACATTGATGTGAGACATCACTTTATAATGGATCATGTGGAAAATGAGGATATTACAGATTCTATATGTCCCAACCGAAGATCGATTAGCCGACATTTTTACCAAACCTCTCGGACAAAGAGAGATTTGCCAAACTGAGAACTAAGTTGGGTATAATCAAAGTCAGCTAAGGTAGTTTAAGCTAAGAGATTCGTCAAGGGGATTGATCTTTGTTATGCTGGGTGCGCTCACTTAACAGATCAGCCATTGACATCAACAATATCAAACTGACTAACTGAAAGTGAAGAATTGACGGAACTGAATTTATTTCAAGAACTGATCTCAAGCATCAGTTTACCTAGTCAAAGAAAGTCAAGATAAAACCGACAACGGTTACATCGCATTTAATTACCGCCATTTATGTCGAACACATTTGCTTGTACACCCTCACTCTTTGTCGAGCGAGACATGCATCAAGAACCTCAAACCATCATGGAATTTGAAAAGGTGGTACACAATCTTTACTAAATCGTGTACAAATATATTAACCGCCAGTACATCCCCTTATATATATCCAATCCTTTTGCATATCCCTCCTTACTCACAAATAAAAATTCAAACTTTATCTCTCTCAAAAAGCAAAAAAATTATCTTTTTCAAATTTTACTTCAGAAAAATTCGTAATGGTAGCCTCAAGGGAAATCACAAGAGGAAAGACTCATTACTGAGTTGGATACTCTGTCATTTGAAGAGTATGAATCTCTGTGCAGCAATACTCTTATAGCAAGTCATATTTGCCAGAAGATTAAGCGTCAACCAGGATTAAGAGATATCCTGGAAGTGAAGTTCAAAGAAGATCGTGATGTAGAAGGAATTTTACAGTTCTGGGAGAACATGAGAGTAGTAAGGAAATCCCTTGAAGAGAGTTTGAGAATGTGTTAACACAAGAGTAAACTTCAACTTAGTTTATTCATTGATATGAAAGGTGTATAAATAGATACAATTGAGAGAGAGACTAGCTAGCTAGCTTGGGCGGCCACTTGAGTATGTAGATGTGGGCGGCAAGCATGCAAAAAGTAAAAGTAAAAGCTATGTCTATGACATAAAGTAAACTAGAGTTTGACATATTAATTGTTTATATGTATCACAATTAATATGTCTTTTACAAATAAATAAAGTGTACAAATAATATAATACACGAAATAGAGACATAAGAGCACCTCACTTGAGGTTTGCACCTCTTTGAGGTAATATTTCCACACCCACTCAAATCGGGTTTGTATATGTTAATGCGACCAAGTTTGCTACTTAGTCTATTTGAACATAAGAGGTGGAATAGCCTTGGTAAGGATATCGACATTCGATCTGCTTGGGAACATCTTGGAGTTGAATAATCTTGGCATCAATCTTCTCCTTCAAAAATGTCCATCCGGTGTCCACATGTTTGGTTTTGTCATGATGGACTGGATCCTCTGCCATGCATAGTCTTTGAGTTATTATCACAAAGTGTGTGATAGGTTCTTTGAAGAAGGCTCTTGAAGTTCGATGAGTACTCTTTTGAGCCAAAGAGCTTCACAAATGCCTAAGACAAGTGCTCGAGTTCGGCCAAAGACTTCTTTCTAGACCACGATGGGTTGTTTCTTGCTCCTCCAGTAACAAGATTGCCCCATACATAGGAACAGTGCTTTGTGGTCGACCTTCTATCTATGTGGCATCCATTGTCGACATCAGTGTAGACCTTGATGGATCTATCAGCCAGACTTGGTGAAGTGTAACCCTTGGCCAGAGTGGACTTTAAATACCTCGATATCCTATTCACAACATCCCAATGTTGCTCAAGAGGGCGGTGCATGAACCGACTAACCAGGCCCGACACCATATGCAATATCGAGTCTTGTATGGGAGAGGTAGATGAGTTTCCCTACAAGTCTTTGATATTGTTCTTTCCTGACAAAGATGTCACCATGTAGCAGGTATGGTCAGGGTCTACGAGGGGATATAGCGAGTTTGCACCCCAAAGATGCCGCTTTCCTTCAAATGAGATCCAAGACATATTTCCTTTGGGAGGCAGAAATGCCTTTCTTTGTTTCTTGCTACTTCCATGCCAAGAAAATATTTGAGAAAACCCAAGTCCTTCACTTGAAACACCTTTGCCAAGCAGAGTCTTCAAATGTTGGATCTCGGTAGAGTCATCTCCGGTGAGGATGATATCATCCACATAGACAATAATAATAGACCTCTTACTCGGTTGGTTGTCTTGATGAACATAGTGTGATCGAATTGCATTGGTGATATCCAGCACTTTGACCACAGCTTGTTAATTTTCCAAACCATGCCCTTGGTGATTGCTTGAGCCATATAGAGATTTCCTCGGTTGCACACCTTGCCTTGAGTATGAGGATTGATAAAACCAGGAGGTACATTCATATAAACCTCCTCGGTGAGGTCCCCATTTAGAAAAGCATTTTTGATGTCCAATTGGTGAAGAGGCCAGTCAAGTTGGACAAATTAGAGAGATCGAGAACCCGATAGTGTTGAGTTTTGCCACTGGTGCAAAAGTTTCCTTATAGTCAATGCCATAAGTTTGAGTGAATCCCACTGCTACCAATCGGCTTTGTACTTGTCAATAGTGCCATCGGCATTGTATTTTATAGTGAATAACCATCTGCAATCGATCATTGTCTTCTTGCCCTGTGGGAGAGGTGTCAAATCCCAAGTATGATTATCCGGAAGTCTTTGTCATCTCTGTTTTAACAAAGAGACCTTCCATTTATCATTTTGAAGGGCCTCTGAATATTTTTAGGAATAGAGTGAGAGTCCAGTCCTGTGAAAACATGGCAAAGCGGAGATAACTTATCATAAGATAAATAAGAATGAATAGAATGATCGATTGCACGATCTCTTTCCCTTCCTAAGAGCAATAGGCCTATCATCAATGTCGCAGTCGAGGATCTCAGTAGATTCTTTGAGTGTTAGTAGGCTCGGGATCGGCAGGCTCTGGGTCGATGAGACTCTTGTTCGAGGAGGTTCTTTGAGGAGTATTAGGTCAGAGAGAGTCGTTAGAGTCTTGAAGTTCGATCTCTTTGAGGATCGATGGGTTCTTTGAGGTTAAGAGGTTCTTTGAGGAAGGGTTTTAGGTCAATTTCAATCAGTTTCCATCGTTGAATGGCTCAAGAGGGTTTGCTTTGTAATAAGGGTCCTTTCAAAGAATTTTACATCCATAGAATTGTAAAATTTCTTTTCAATAGGGAATAACACTTGTAACCTTTTTGTCCTTTGCATAACCTAGGAAAATGCACTTGTGAGCTTTAGGATCATGTTTACTACGTGTTGAGCATGGATATACACAAACACAAGACAACCAAAGATCTTTGGAGGCAATGGGAAACAAGATGATGGCGAGGAGTGTGTGGTCGGTAGGGTTTGGAGTGGAGATTTGAAACCTAACACTCTGTGGGAAGTCGGTTGATTAAATAAGTTGCGATCAGATAGCTTCACCCCACATATATTTAGGAACATGTGTGGTGAACATGATTGATCTGGCCATTTCAGCCAGTGCTGTTCTTTCTCTCAAAGAACCCCATTCTGTGAGGTGTTTCCACACAACTCTTGATATGAACAATTCCTCTATCTCATCAAGAAGGTACTTGAGATTAGACTCATAGTATTCTAGAGCATTATCGAGTCTTTAAGATCTTGACCTTAGTATCAAATTGAGTGGAGACCATATGATAAAATTCTTGAAAGATAGGGCCAACTTCAGATTTGTCTTTCATTAAAAAAACCAAGTGTTCCTGGTATGATCATCAATAAAGGTGACAAACCACCTTTTCCTGTTATACTTTTCACCCTAGAGGTCCCCACACATCACTTTGTGTATTAAGGTGAAGGGTGAGGAATGCAAATGAGGTAACTTAGCATACACAGATTTTGTAAGTTTAGCAAATTGACAAATATCACATTGAAGGTCATTCAGATTACATCCTTTAAACAATTCGGAGTTAAAGATTTTAAGTAACCAAAACTTGGATGTCCTAATCTATAATGCCATAACATGATATTGTCTAAAGTGCGGGAGCGAAGTCTTTGAGGCGGTCGAGCCTTGATCCTCTGTCTTGGCGAGGTTGACGAAAAACAATCAGTATGTAAGGTTTAGCCTTCCCAATCACTTCTGTGAAGTAGGATCTGGAATGTGCCTTGATTCTCCTTAAAAACAACAGTCCAATTCAAATCTTTAGTGAGTCTCTTGTGAGATATAAGATTGCAGTCTAAGTTTGGAACAAATAGGACATCCTGTAGGCATATCTTATTAGTGAGTTTAACATTTCCAACACCTTTTGCGAGAGATAGATCCATCAATGAGTTTTAATGTTATGAATTTGGTGACAAGGCATATAGTTGGTTATAAGGTTTTATTACCGGTCATATGGGAGGATGCCCTGAGAATCAACAATCCATGTTTCATTGCTAAGGAAGAGTAGAATTTACCTATGAGTATGAGTAGCAACATCGGTAGAGTGACTACCTTCCTTTTGTTGATTCAGAAGGCTTTGAATGCAAAGAAAGCGAGCATTCATCCGGTTGTCATTCTCCTCCTCACCGATGTGTCCGCCTTGACTTTCCCCGATAGGTTTTGAGGTTTTGAGGAGTTAGGCTTGCCATGGAGCTTCCAGCCGATTGTCCTTGGTGTGATTTGTGCGTTTGCGGTGATCACGAAACAGCTTTTCCGATTTTCTCAGTAGGCTTCCAGTATGTCTCAAAGAAACCTCAAGAGACCTTCACGGCGATCAATGCCAGGCGGCACCTTTAGTAGGGTTGTCGGTAGAGGGAATTTCGAAAGCATGACTTTTCTCCTACTTTCTTCATGTTTGACTTCAAAAACATGGATTTGAGATTTGGAAGAGGTTTGGTGGCAAGAATTCTTCCTCTAACATCATCAAGAGTAGGATTCATCCGGTGAGGAACCCGAATACTCTCTTCTTTTCTATGATGTCTTTATAAAGAGCGAAGATCCTTGACATCATTCCATGAGTGAGTTTCTAACATATCTAAGTGTTGCCAAGCCTTAGATAGTTGATTGAAATATTGAGTTCTGAGACATATCCCTTGCCTGCAAGTTTGAATCTGAGCTTCTAGTTCATATACCTCGGATGTATTATCCTTCTTGGAGTAAAGATCTACGGCATTATCCTGATTTCTTTGGCGATATCATACATCATAAAGTTTTCACTTATCTCTTTTGTCATTGACCTCGTGAGGATGGTCATGAGTTGATTATTTGTTGTGTCCCATGCTTCAAAACCGGGGTCAGTTTCAGCAGGTGCAGGTTTTGTTCCAGACAAGTATCCCATCTTACTTTGTCCAGAAATGTACATTTTCATAGACCTTGACCATAACAGATAGTTGTTACCATCAAGTCTATGGTTTGTATAAGAAGAGGAGTTGTCGAAGATCCCGATCACCGAGGTCACGAGAGTCTCTTGAGGTTGAAGTAATGTCGGATGTGGAAGACATTCTTGAAAATATGAGTTTTGCAATGAAAAAGTTAGAACACAAATGGCTCCGATACCATGAAGAGAGTTTGAGAATGTGTTAACACAAGAGTAAACTTCAACTTAGTTTATTCATTGATATGAAAGGTGTATAAATAGATACAATTGAGAGAGAGACTAGCTAGCTAGCTTGGGCGGCCACTTGAGTATGTAGATGTGGGCGGCAAGCATGCAAAAAGTAAAAGTAAAAGCTATGTCTATGACATAAAGTAAACTAGAGTTTGACATATTAATTGTTTATATGTATCACAATTAATATGTCTTTTACAAATAAATAAAGTGTACAAATAATATAATACACGAAATAGAGACATAAGAGCACCCTGCTGAGGCTGCACCCTGCTGAGGTAATATTTCCACATCCTTAATTACAAAAGTTCATGGAGAAAAGATTATTTTCAATAAGGAAGTAATACGGATGCTATTTGATTTCAAGGAACCATTGGTGAAATCAATCGAGTTAAGTTGCTTACCACACAAAGAGAAGCCTTTCTCAAACAAATTTCCTTAAGAAAGGAACCAAAGAATGTTGGCACTCATTTCAACGATCTCAAACCAGATTTTGGACACCTCGAAGAAATGGCTCACAGTGACATGTAATTGGAAGATACAAATGAATTGCCAGTTTATCTGAAGACAGCATTTATTTGATGAACATCATCTGGGATGAACTTGAGTTCAATTGGGCAGGTTATGTGCTTAATCAGTTAAGATAGCAACACTTAGCTGAATTGGAAAGTGTTCAGAAAACTAAAGCTGAAGGAAGAGAAAGTGTTGGCAGACTTCGACTGAAAAGACACTAAGTGGAGTCATTCAACATTACTTGGAAACACTCAAGGAAGGGAATGCAGCAGAGCAAGCTGCAGCAGCATCTACAAAGGAGAAGGAAACCTCCAAAACATCCCAACCTGAAGCCAAGAAGAAAACTGTGTCTCAGCAAATAGCTGAACACAAAGGAGTCAAACGAAAAGCTGACTCAGAGAAATTTAATTCAGTTGGTAAGTGTCAGTTCCCAGGTACTTCAAGCCCGTTAGCATCAAGCGAGGGGAACAACAAGCGGCAATGAAAAGTCGCATGAACGGAAAGAATAACTTCGAAATTGTTTCTCGATTACAAATGAGATCTCGAGAGAAACAAGTTTCCGTTATGCATCTTTGAAAAGCAACAAAGAAGTTTAAGACCGCCCATTTCAGAAACATCTTATAATTTTGAAGCTGAAAGGATCATCATGCTGATGAAGATGAAACTTAAAACTGAAGATTGTCGAGAAGCTACTCTAACAAGTGAAGAAAAGTTGTTATTAGAGAAACTTGAAATTAAGGATTTGTATACTCTATTCCCTATGAATGAGTTTCTCACAAATTGTTTGAAGATTCATTGAGATAGCTAAACGAAGGAAATCAGCCACATCATCAGCTCTGGATACTCAAAAGAAGAAGGATGATGACAAATATGATGAATCAAGGAAAGAAGCTGATAAGATTACAGATTTGCAACCAGATGTTCAACCTTAAGCTAAACCCACGCAAACTGTTAATCAGCAAGAAGAATTTCCAGTTGGAAACCAACCAACAGACAATCAGCAAACAGATGGAAAGGATGAGGATCGACAATTAATGGTTATTGATGATAATACTCACCTCAAATCCAACAAGACGAAGCAATGGATCCATCCTCAAATTTTGACAAAAGAAGAATTGTGCAAAGTACATGAAAATTTGAAGTTTATGATCAGTCAAAAAGATGAACACAATGGCCTTTTGTCAAATATTTCTGGTTACTTGGATTATCGAAAGAAGACGGACGTCTTAGTCCATACCAAGTTGGAAATCATTGAAAAATCAACTTCAGCTCGAAGATCGTAAATTCTTAGTCTTAAATAAAAACTTGAAGTCACAACCATGGAAGATAGAAAAACGCATGCTCAAGAACAATGGTATTTAAATTAGCACATCTATGTTTTAGAAACTCACCGAAAAGTGTGCGCTTCTCAAAAGAGTATCTCGGCCGACCAAAATGCAACCCATCAGGTTGGTAAATCATTGTATGATGCCAAAAAGGAAAAGTCAAGAAGAAAAGGCGAGACTCTTTGGATGAAAAGCATAAGTTTGGAAGAGGCGAAGAAATGCAAGTCGGCAGCAGATCCTTATGTTCGAACATAAAAGAAGCTGACTTAAGAGCGGTGATTGAAAAATACTGATCAACTCCGGTGAAAGAAGAGCTACTCTTACACATGATCTGTGGATGAAGTTTGTCAATGATCATAGCAATGTCAAGCTCAAGTACAAAGACAAAACTTATGAAGAATCTCTTGTTTACTTCTTATCGATCAGTATCACAATCGGAAGATGGCTCACTATAAAAGTTCAAGAAGATTGAAGAGAAGTTGCGAGATCGAGAGACAAGACTCGAACAAATGAAAGTCGATGTAGCGAGAATTCAAAAATTATTACAAGGATGAATCGCTTTGCCAAAGCTAGTTTTGTGGAGAAATGGAAGCATTCTAGTCAAGTAGACTATCACAAAACATTCTCCAAGGAAGACACAAAACTAGAAAATGCTTATCATCTTTATGATAAAGAAAGGAAATTATTTTAGTTACACAAAGAGCAATCTGAAAAGAATTTAGCTCTTATTTCGATTTGTTATCAACTATGTAACTATTCCAATTTTGAAAATTCTTATTGAAATCGGTTTCATCTTACCTTGTTTTGAATTGTATTTATCTTTAAGATTTTCTTTTGTGGACGGTTTTGGCATCATTAAAAAGGGGGAAATTGTTGGAAATAAAATTTATGTTTTGATGATTATTCATCGTATTTGTTCATATATTATCTTAACCCCATTGATGAAGTCTTTGAAGCAAGCGATTATAGTGAAAAGCTAAAAGATGTCTAGAATCCGAATGTATAGTTTTACTAGAGTTTGATATTTGTATAGGTTACATCGTAAAAGCATTGTAATAGTTAGAGAGTCGTAAGACTAAAAACTGGAAATCATCTAAGAAACTGGATATGATCAAATTCATCTAAGAAACTGGAAAGGCAAGTCATTCAAGCTGATGAACTGACACAGACTACACCAAATCAGAACTGAAGAAGGTATGTTATTTGAGGAACAAACTCGGTTGGCTTATCTAGAAGAAAGAATAAGCGAGGACACAGACTTAGTTATTGAAGATTGAAGAAGCGAGGCTCAGGACTCGATTATAAAAGTCGAGATCTGTAAACATAGAATTCGAGCAAGTTTGTGGTGACCGGGCCGACTTTATGGATCTTGTATGAAGACCTAAGAGTCATAAGGACAATGAACTCTTAGAAGATATATGCTTACGGTGTACTTTGGTTAAGTCAATTATAATCGGATGTAAAATTAGAGTATTGATTTTTAAGAAGAGTAAAATTTGATTAATGCTCTAAGTCGGTCAAGAAATGGACAATGACAAATTCGACATAAAAGCGATCGAAACTCGGTTTTATAAATTAGTCATCCAACAAGCGATAGTACGATCGAGCGTTGTAAAGGAAACAATTCTATTGGATGAAATCTTGACAAGTTAGAAACGATCACAAAATATAGCCGTTACAAGATGAGCGTTGATACAATTCGAATTCAAGCAAGATGAGCGTCGGATCTCACACTATAAATAGAGGACTTTGCACCAAGGATCAAACACCGACTGAATTAACAAGATTACATGCAATTTTGTGCACAAGCCTCGTTCATTCGAATCTCTATCATCTCTGCGGTAACAAAATCAATCAAGAATTTCTTCAAGTGTTCAAGCTACATAGAATTTATTGAAATCGGACACTTGAAGATCCACAAGTAAGAATCAATTTATTGATTCTCATTAACTTTGATTCTTAATCAAAGGTTAAGGCTAATGAAGCAATCCATTGAAGGATTTGCCAAACACGTTGTATCGGCTGATCGGGTAGACTGTGTTTGTGGTGGTAGCTGGTGAAGAGGCATACGTAACACTTCAAGGACCAGTGGCTCAAGCATTTGAGGAGCAACAATCCAACTGTTCTTTGATTGTTTAGATAGTCAAGCTAGGATTAGCCAAGGACTATTGTTTAGGACTTTTTGTAACAGACTCACCTCAAGAAGTTCTAGTGGAATTTTCCTCCTACACCACGAGGAAGAGAGGGGACTGATAGGATTACACCACCTTAAACCTCTATAATTCTTGTTTCATTTACTTTACACATTTACATTATGTTATTTATTATCACAGTTTTATTATTGTTTACACAACATACGGAGAACGATTGTTCGCAACTCACATCTCACAAACTAACATTCACGAAATTGAGTTTAACGACTCGATTTTCATGTAGAATAACAAGATCAAGAAAAAGGCTAGAATTATATCCATTTGCCAGATTGACTCGGTTTTGTTATAAGTCGACTTTGACTTAGACTCAACTTTGTTAGCTTAACTCCACAAAAGTTTTAACTGAACCTTAAAATCTTAAAATCCAGTTTTAGTGACAAGTTTATTCACCCCCCCTCTAAACTTGTGTTAGCCTTTCCACGGGACCAACAATTGGTATCGGAGCATTGTTTCTTTAACAAGTCATTGTTAAAAGCTCATTTGCTTTATTTCTCATCTAGTTGTTCTCATTAGAGAGTTCAATTTCGATCTTTACATAATCTGTTTTCACTCACTCACAATGGATAGCAATCAGTATGCAAGATAAATGCAGATGTGTAACATGGATAGGTTTGACGAATATAAACGTCGAATGCAGGCTTTTCTGGCAGCCACTCATGATGAGATGATGGACGTGCTCACTGATGGACCAATCGGATCACCCACATGCAAACTATTGGTGAAGATTAAGTTAGAGTTCCAAAGCCCAAAATTGAATGGACCAGTGATGATTGCAAGCGAAACAATCTCAACAATGTTGCTATGGACTTTATCCTCAGAACTCTTGATAGAAATATGTACTTGAAGGTGAAAGATTGCACAACCTGCTAAGAAATGTGGGAGAAACTTGATTAGTCTGTGAAAGTCTTGACTCAATCAAAGAAAACAAGATCTCATTTGCAAAACAGAAGTTTGAGAAATTCAAGATGAAATCTGGAGAGACCATTGACAAAATAGAGACAAGATTCAGTGCTATCATGGATGAACTAGACCTACTCAAGATTGAATATACAAAGAAAGAAATCAACACAAGAATCTTGAATGATTTGCCCATGTGTTGGAAGATGAAGGTCACTGTAATGGTAGAATCTAGAAGACTTGACATAGAGGATTCTTTTAAAATCCTCTCAGACTTGAAAGCTTATGGATTCAGTGAAGATTTTACAAGCACAGCTGCAATAATCAAAGCTCTGGAAGAACCAAAGTCCACAGCACTTGGATCAGCATCAAATGACTCTCAAGAAACATCCACGAGTAATCTTCAATAGTTCGATGAAATGGAAGAACAAATGGCTCTTATGATGAGCAGAATCATAAGGATGAAGAATGGTCATCCTGTAACTCAGAAATTCATCAAGAAGACTCCTGAGAAATAGAAAGATGATGAGTATCTTTGTTTCAACTTCAAGAAACCAGGACATTATAAAGCTGAATGCCCAGACCTGAATGCAAAGAAAACTCAGCAAAGAAGAACCAGCAGAAGAGCATTGTAAGTTGGAGATGAGTCTGACTCTGAAGTTGATGAAGAAAGATTATTTGATGACACGGCTTTAATGGCTCACATAGAAGATACCAATGAGGTATGTGAATCAAATTCTAAATCAATTTCGACTCAAATTTCAATAAAAATGCATGTTCTTCAACGACCGATTCCAATCCAAAGAACTCGAAATTAGAAGAAAATCTTGATGAATTGATGAGTCACTAGTCACCATACAAGTGGTTATGAATCAAACAAAGTGAGAAAGAAGCACTAATTCTAGAGGTCAAAAGATTGAAAGATGTGTTGAACACGTTAAAACTAAGCGAAGCGCTAAAGGAAAGACTCGATGTCGACCTAGTGCATCTACAACAAGCTCGAATCTTTCGCTCAATCTAGATCAACTCTTTGGATTCAAATCGGGCAAAGCCATATAGAGATACAAGCGGCTTAGGATTTGATACACAACAAACTTCGAAGGAGGAGCGAGTAAGGCAAATCCCGAACTAATACCAAAAGCGGTGTTAAGTTTGTAGGTGAACAATGTCCTCAAACTAAGAAGAATGCTGAACCAGTAAAACAAGTTCAACGTGAATCAAGTCAGGCGCAGCATCAATTTTCAAAGAAGTCAGCTGTAAACAACAACAGACAACTGACCGTGGATACCTAATGGATATATTCCCAAAGTTGTGCTTGACAAGCGACCCCATGGATCAAAACCCGAGTTGGGTACCTAAAAATGTTTAATTTATTTTGCAGGATATTTGGTACTTTGACAGTGGATGCTCAAGGCACATGACAAGGATCAAGGTCTGTCTTACTAATTCCATCGCCAAAGATGAACCAAAAGTTAACTTTGGAAGTAAATATAATCCCGGACACGTTAAAGGTTATGGTACTTTGATCAGAAATGGACTCACAATCAAGAATGTATCTTATGTAGAAGGATTGCATTACAATCTACTCAGCACCAGTCAATATTGTGACATGGGATACAAGATCACATTTGATAAATATTTCTATATTATCGTCAATGAAATAGCATTTCAAATCGTTCTAGCTGGAAGAAGAAAAGAGAATATGTATGTTGTAGATTGGACTACAACAGCAGCTGCAAAAACTTGTTTACTTGTGCATACCAAATCAAAAATCAACTGGTTATGGCACAAGAAACTGAGTTATCTTAATTTCGAAGACATCAACACCCTTGTCAAGAAACAGTTAGTCATTGGATTACATGAGATTACCTAAAAAAAGGATAGCTTATGTGATGCTTGTCAAAAAAGAGAAACAAGTAAAAGCCAGTTTCAATAAAAAAAATCTCAGCATTCAACAACAAGAGTCCTAGAGCTACTAAATATGGACTTATTTGGACCTTTCACACCAATTAGTATCAGTGGAATGAAGTATACATTGGTGGTGGTAGATGATTATTCAAGATACACAGGTTATTTTCTTAACCAAGAAAAGTGAAACCAAGCAAAGGCTTACTGAACTTCTCAAGAAGCTTCAAAATCGAGGAAGAGTGTATAAGTTGTGAAGATAAGATCGACAAAGGAACCGAATTCATAACAAAGTGATTATTGAATACTGTGAAGAAATTGGTGTTTTACATCAACTTGCAGCAACAGCAACGCCTCAACAAAATGGTGTAGCTGAAAGGAGGAATAGAACATTCACTGTATCACCTAATCAAAGTGACTGCAAACCCAGACTGTAGCTCCCACTCGCCTTTATAAGACTCATGATACAGGTCTGTATATCTATGTTTATTTATTTCCAAATTTCGATAAACTGTGAAACCATCCTTAACTTGTTTAAGGATATTCTCGACATTCACCAGATTTACTTTCATACTTGCTCATGACTCTTCATGGACTATGAACATCTGGCATTACTTTTATGATGGTTCATATCGTAGTAGCAATGGAAACCTTCCATAAGCATCATCCCTCACCTTATCTTTAGGACTAATGTCCTAAAATAGATAGATCTTGAGAACACTGGCTAGCAGTATCTCTTGTCGCGATCTATGCTAAACTCTTTTAGCACCACATCTATATAGGTAAACTATAATCTAACAATGATTAAATCTATCACTATAGACACTTATTTCCAAAAATAAGAACTACTAATCCAAGTGCTTTCGTAAAACCTTGAACTACCAAACATTGATTGATCGTGACATGGGGTGACAATTCCGAGAGAGATATCAATACCTTACTCAAAAATCGTAACACACTCCCACTATCCTTCTTGCACATTGGGCATATCCCTTCTTTTGACTAAATCAAACTCCTTTGATTATCAAACAAAGAAATCGTCTAGAGAAACTTGTTCGAGTTCATAAATGGATCTCGTGGGCTCACATATCATGTTATCATCTATGAACATCGGGTTGTTTGCCCAACGTCTTCAACACTATCATATAGCCATGAAATGAAGTTATAACAAGCATAGTCTGAATAGAGCTGGACTCAGCTGGCAGCATAAAGATAATTACAAGGTTTGCACCCCGTACCCTTCAGCCGTCACTATCGCCTTACAATAATCATATTACTATCCACGTCAGCCTTTCAGGGACATCCCTTTAAGCTAAAAGATGTCTATAACTGAATGTATATGTTTTACTAGAGTTTGATAATTGTATATGTTACAACCGAAAAGCATTGTAATAGTTAGAGAGTCGTAAGACTAAAAATTGGAAATCATCTAAGAAACTGGATATGATCGAATTCATCTAAGAAACTGGAAAGGCAAGTCATTCAAGCTGATGAACTGACACAGACTACACCAAATTAGAACTGAAGAATGTAAGTTTGCTGAGGGAACAAACTCAGTTGGATTATCTAGAAGAAAGAAGAACTGAGGGACACAGACTCAGTTATTGAAGATTAAAGAACTGAGGGCTCAGACTCAGTTATAAAAGTCGAGACTGTAAACATAGAATCAAGCAAGTTTGTGGTGACATGAACTGACTTTATGGATCTTGTATGAAGACCTAAGAGTCATAAGGACAATGAACTCTTAGAAGATATATGCTTATGGTGTACTCTGGTTAAGTCAATTATAATCAGATGTAAAATTAGAGTATTGATTTTTGAAGAAGAGTAAAATTTGATTAATGCTCTAAGTCGGTCAAATAACGGACAAGCGACAAATTTAGCATAAAAGCGATCAAGAAACTCGATTTAATAAGTCAGGTCATCCAACAAACGATAAATGCAATCGAACATTGTAAGGGAGACAATTCTATTGGATTAAATCTTGACAAGTCGAAACGGACACAAAATATAGCCGTTACAAGATGAGCGTTGATACAATTCAAACTCAAGCAAGATGAGCGTTGGATCTCACACTATAAATAAAGGACTTTGCATCAAGTATCAAACAACGACCGAATTAACAAGATTACAAGCATTTTTGTGCACAAGTCTCGTTCATTCGAATTGCTATCATCTCTGCGCTAACAAGATCAATCAAGAATTTTTCAAGTGTTCAAGCTACATAGAATTTATTCGAATCGAGACACTTGAAGAACCACAAGCAAGAATCAATTTATTGATTCTCATTAACATGATTCTTAATCAAAGGTTAAGGCTGTGAAGCAATCCGTGAAGGATTTTCCAGGGACGATTGTATCGGCGATCGGGTAGAAGCGATTGCTTGTGGTGGTAGTGGTGAAGAGGCATCGTAACCCTTCAAGGACCAGTGGCTCAAGCATTTTAAGAGCAGACAATCCAACTGTTCTTTGATTTGTTTAGATAGTGAAGCTAGGATTAGCCAAGGACTATTATTTAGGACTTTTTGTAACAGCTCACCTCAAGAAGTTCTAGTGGAATTTTCCTCCTACACCATAGGGGAAGAGAGGACTGACAGGATTACACCATCTGGAACCTCTATAATTCTTGTTTCATTTACTTTACGCATTTACATTCTGTTATTTATTATCACATATTTTATTATTGTTTACACAACATACTGAGCACAGATTGTTTCACAACTCACAGCTCACAAATTGACATTCACCAGAATTATGTTTAACACACTCAGCTTTCACGTAGAATAACAAGATCAAGTAAAAGGCTAGAATTATATCCGCTGCCAATTGACTCAGTTTAGTTATAAGTCAGCTTTGACTTAGACTCAACTTTGTTAGCTTAACTCCACACAAGTTTTAACTGAACCTTAAGAGCTTAAAATCAAGTTTTAGTGACAAGTTTATTCACCCCCTCAAAACTTGTGTTAGCCTTTCCAAGGGACCAACAATTGGTATCGGAGCAGTGTTTCTTTAACAAGTCATTGTTTAAAGCTCATTTCCTCTATATCTCCTCTAGTTGTTGTCATTAGAAAGCTCAATTTCCAGTCTTTATATAATCAGTTTTCACTCACTCACAATGGATAGCAATCAGTATGCAAGATAAAAGCTGATGTGTAACATGGATAAGTTTGTGAATACAAGCGTCGTATCTTGGCTTTTACGGCATCAACTCATGATGAGATGATGGGCGTGCTCAATGATGGACCAATCCAAATCACCCACATGCAAAGCTGTTGGTGAAGATCAAGTTAGAGTTCCAAAGCCCAAAATTTGAATGGACCGATGATGATCGCAAGCAAAACAATCTCAACAATGTTGCTATTGACTTTATCCTCAGAACTCTTGATAGGAATATGTACTTGAAGGTGAAAGACTGCACAACTGCTAAGGAAATGTGGGATAAACTTGAGTTAGTGCATGAAAGTCTTGACTCAATCAAAGAAAACAAGATCTCGGTTGCCAAGCGAAGTTTGAGAACTTCAAGATGAAATCTGGAGAGACCATTGACCAAATGGAGACAAGATTTAGTGCTATCATGGATGAACTAAACCTACTCAAGATTGAATATACAAAGAAAGAAATCAACACAAGAATCTTAAAGGCATTGCCCGTGTGTTTGAAGATTAAGGTCAACTGAAATGGAAGAATCTAGAAGACTTGACATAGAGATTCTTTTAAAATATACTCGAGACTTGAAAGCTTATGAATTCGGTGAAGATTTTACAAGCACAACATCAATAATCAAAGCTCTGGAAGAACCAAAGACCACATCACTTGCAAAGACATCAAATGACTCTCAAGAAACATCCACAAGTAATCTTCAACGATTGGATGAAATGGAAGAACAAATGGCTCTTAAGATGAGCAAAATCGGAAGGATGAAGAATGGTCATCCTTTAACTCAAAAATACATCATGAAGACTCGAGAAAAGAAAGATGATGAGTATCTATGTTTCAAGCTGCAAGAATCCAGGACATTATAAAGTGAATGCCCATACACAGATGCAAAGAAAACTCGACAAAGAAGAACCGTGCGAAGAAGCATTGTTAGTGGAGATGAGAGTCGACTATGAAGTGATCTGAAAGATTATCGAAGACACGACTTTAATGGCTCACATGGAAGATTCAATGAGGTATGTGAATCAAATTCTAAATCATTTCGACTCAAATTTCCATAAAAATGCATGTTCTTCAACAACCGATTCCAATTCAAAGAACTCGAAATTAGAAGAAACTCTTGGCGAATTGATGAGTCAACTAGTCACCATACAAGATGGTTATGAATCAATCAAAGCCGAAAGGAGCACTAATTCTAGAGGTCAAAAGATTGAAAGATGAGTTGAACACGTTTAAACTAAGTAAAGCGATAAAGGAAAGACTCGATGTCGACTACTACATTTACTACAACAAGCCGAATCTTTACGCTAAATCTAGTTCAACTCTTTGGATTCAAATCGGGCAAGCCATATGGAGATAGAAATGGCTTAGGATTTGTTACACGACAATCTTCGAAGGAGAGGAGCAGAGTAAGGCAAGCTGAACTAATACCAAAACTGGTGTTAAGTTAGTAGCTGAACAATGTCCTCAAACTAAGAAGAATGCTGAACCAGTAAAACAAGTTCAATGAGAATCAAGTCAGGCATAACATCAATTTTCAAAGAAGTCAGCTGTAAACAACAGAGTCAACCAAAAAAGTAAATCAGTTGTACATCATGAAAATCGAAAAGGTAGATCAACTGCTAAATCTACAAAAGCTGATCAGGCTAAGAACCAGAAAAACTTCAGTCAAAGTAAATCCAAGAATATCAATTATTCAAAGATTCACAAAGTGCGGGAAAAAGCAGATTATTTCCTCACGATGATGATGGAATTTCTCTGAATCTACTATTAAAAAAGCGATAAAAACAATCACTTGAACAGAAAACTTATCACAAGTTTTAGTCAAAAGTCGACAAAGGATCACTTCAATCCTCGGCAAAGACCTCGATGCCAAGGTCGACACATACCTCGATCTGAAGAAAATGATGGTTATTATTCAAGTTTCAATAATAGAAAGCATAATGGAAATCGATTTGACCAAAGGATCGAGAGATCATATAAATAAGACACAATCCAAGCATAGATACTATGGGAGTGTGGCTTACATATATTTAAATAAGTGCCACAATATCCGAAATATACCTAATGGATATATTCCCAAAGTTATCTTGACAAGCGATCCCATGGACCCAAAGCGTGTTTGGGTACCTAAAAATGTTTAATTTATATTGGAAGGTATTTGGTACTTTGTGATGGGATGCTCAAGGCACATGACAAAGAGCAAGGATTGTCTTACTAATTTTATCAACAAAGATGGACCAAAAGTTAACTTTGTAAATAAAGATAAACCTAGACACACTAAAGGTTATGGTACTTTGATCAGAAATGGACTCAGAATCAAGAACGTATATTATGTAGAAGGATTGCATTACAATCTACTCAGCACCAGTCAATTTTGTGACATGGGATACAGGGTCACATTTGATAAAGATTTCTGCATTGTCATCAATGAAATATCATTTCAAATCGTTCTAGCTGGAAGAAGAAAAGAGAATATGTATGTTGTAGATTAGACTACAACAGTTGCGGAAACTTGTTTACTTGTGCATACCATATCAGAAATCCGTTGGTTATGGCACAAGAAACTGAGTCATCTTAATATCGACGACATCAACACCCTTGTCGAGAAACAGTTAGTCATTGGATTACTTGAGATTACCTACAAAAAGGATAGCTTATGTGATGCTTGTCAAAGGAAACAAGTAAAAGCCGGTTTCAAGACAAAATCTCGAATTCAACAACAAGAGTCCTAGTGCTACTTCAATAGGACTTATTTGGACTGACACACCAATTAGTATCGGTGGAAAGAAGTATACATTTTATTCACCAAGAAAAGTGAAACCAAGTAAAGGCTTAAAGAACTTCTCAAGAAGCTTCAAAATCAGAAAAGTGTATCAGTTGTGAAGATAAGATCAGACAAATGAACTTAATTCCTCAACAAAGTGATTATTGAATACTGTGAGAAAAATGGTGTTTTACATCAACTTGCAGCAACAACAATGCATCAACAAAATGGTGTAGCTGAAATGAGGAATAGAACACTCAAAGAAGCATGAAGAACTATGATCTGTGAAGCAAAAATGCCTAAAAATATTAGGCGAAGCGATTAACACGACTTGCTTTACGAGCAGAGCTCTTATGAATAAAAGGCATGATAAGACAACTTATGAAATTTGGAATGGAAGAAAGCCAAATGTTTCATACTTTCATGCATTTGGAAGCAAGTGTTTCATACACAATAATGGAAAAGATCAACTTCATGTTTTTCAGCTCAAAGCTGAAGAATGAATATTTCTGCGATATTCAAGTGTCGACAAAGCATTGATCTTGAGCGAAGGACACTTAAGCATAAAGAATTGATACATGTAGTATTTGATGAACCAAACTTTCCTAGTGAAGAAACTGAAAACAGACCAGAACCAGTTTCTCAACCTCAGTTACCCGTTTTACCAGAATCAATATTTGTTGACGTTGGAAGATTAAGGATTTCAAAATCATCAGATCAAGATCAGCCTCAGTTACCTGAAACTGAACCTATAGCTAAACAACATGATTCTGACCCAGTTCAAGATGATCAAGATGTAGAAAATCAAGAACAAATTCATAAAAACCAGTTCAACAGAATTTAGATCCCTTAAAGCAAACTCCAGTATATCAATGGATGAGAGATCACCAAGAAGAACAAGTGATTGGTGATACTCAAGCTGGTGTTCAAACAAGACATCAACTGGATGCAATGATTGCATGTTTCCTATCTCAGTCTGAACCTAAAGAGATAGAAGAATCTTTGAAAGATCTTGATTGTATTTTAGCTTTGCAAAAAGAACTGAATGAATTCGAAAGAAATCAAGCATGGGAACTTGTAGACAAACCAGATCATGTAAATATCATTGGCACCAAATGGGTTTACAGAAACAAGCTTGATGAAGATAGGAATATCATCAGAAACAAAGCTAGACTTGTAGCTAAAGGATATTCACAAGCTGAAGGCATAGATTTTGATGAAAATTATGCACAAGTTGCAAGGTTAGAAGCAATAAGATTATTTCTTGCCTTTACAGCTCACAAGAAATTCAAGGTATATCAAATGGACGACAAAAGCGCATTTTTGAATGGAATACTTGAAGAAGAAGTCTACGTTCAACAACCTCCTGGATTTGAAATTAAAGATCAAGCTGATAAAGTTTTTAAACCGAGAAAAGCTCTATATGGACTGAAGCAAGCACCAAGAGCTTGGTATGAAAATCTATCTCAGTTTCTGGTAGATAATGGATTTATCAAAGGCACCATTGACAAGACCCTATTCAGAATGAAATTTGAAGAAAGTACTCTACTTGTTCAGATCTATGTTGATGATATTATCTTTGGATCAGGGAACAACTCTGGGAGAAATTTGCAAGTTTAATGAAGAGCAAATTTCATATGAGTATGATGTGAGAGTTGAATTACTTTCTAGGGTTACAAGTAAAACAAATGGACAATGGGATTTTCATTCACCAAACTAAGTATACAAGAGAATTGATCAAGAAGTTTGAAATGGAGAAATCAGCTGCAACACCAATTGGAACTAACATCAGATTATATGAAGACAAAGAAGGCAAAGATGTGGATCAAACTCTCTACAGAAGAATGATTGGAAGTCTACTTTATCGTATAGCAAGTAGACCAGATATATCCTTTGATGTTGGTGTATGTGCAAGATTTCAAACAAGACCTAAGGAAATTCATCTCACTGTTGTCAAAAGTACTTTGAAATATCTGAAAGATACTGAAGGTGTAGGAATTTGGTATTCAAGAGAAGGAGAATTCAAGGCGATATCATATTTAGACTCAGATTATGCGAGGATGCAAAGTGGATAGAAAAAGCACCTCGAGGCACATGTCGGTTTCTTGGAAATCGACTTGTGTCTTGGTTCGATAAACATAATTCTATTTCCACTTCAGCGATTGAAAGTGAGTATATAGCGGTTGAAAAATTTGTTGTGCTCAAGTTTTATGGATTGGACAACAATTGAGAGATTATGGGATTGAAGAAGGAATGATTCCTATAATGTGTGATAATACTAGTGCAATTGCAATAAGCGACATTGATGTGAGACAACACTTTATAAGGGATCATGTGGAAAATGAGGATATTCTGATTCTATATGTCGACGCGAAGATCGAGTTGGCCAACATTTTTCCAAGCCTCGGACAAAGAGATTTGCCAAGCGAGAAGCGAGTTGGGTATAATCAAAGTCAGCTAAGGTAGTTTAAGCTAAGAGATTTGTCAAGGGGATTGATCTTTGTTATCTTTGAGTGCGCTCATTATGAATCGATCATTGACATCAACAATCTCAAACTGACTAACTGAAAGTGAAGAACTGACGGAACTGAATTTATTTCAAGAACTGATCTCAAGCATCAGTTTACCTAGTCAAAGAAAGTCAAGATAAAAGCGACAACGGTTACATCGCATTTAATTACCGCCATTTATGTCAGAACCTGTTGCTTGTACACCCCTACTACTGTCAGAACAGTACATGCATCAGTAACCTCAAACCATCATGGAATTTGAAAAGGTGGTACACAATCTTTACTAAATCGTGTACAAATATATGAACCATCAGTACATCCCCTTATATATACCCAATCCTTTTGCATATCCCTCCTTACTCACAAAGAAAAATTCAAACTTTATCTCTCTCAAAAAGCAAAAAATTTATCTTTCTCAAATTTTACTTCAGAAAAATTCGTAATGGCAGCCTCAAGGGAAATAACAAGAGGAAAGACTCATTACTGAGTTGGATACTCTGTCATTTGAAGAGTATGAATCTCTGTGCAGTAATACTCTTATAGCAAGTCATATTTGCGAGAAGATTAAGCGTCAACCAGGATTAACAGATATCCTGGAAGTGAAGTTCAAAGAAGATCGTGATGTAGATGAAATTTTACAGTTCTAGGAGAACATGAGAGTAGTAAGGAAATCCCTAATTACAAAAGTTCATGGAGAAAAGATTATTGTCAATAAGGAAGTAATAAGGATGCTATTTGATTTCAAGGAACCATTGGTGAAATCAATCGAGTTAAGTTGCTTACCACACAAAAGATAAGCCTTTCTCAAACAAATTTCCTTAAGAAAGGAACCAGCAACTGTTGGCACTCATTTCAACGATCTCAAACCAGATTTTGGACACCTCAGCAAATGGCTCAGCAGACATGTAATTGGAAGATACAAATGAATTGCTAGTTTATCTGAAGACAGCATTTATTTGATGAACATCATCTGGGATGAACTTGAGTTCAATTGGGCAGGTTATGTGCTTAATCAGTTAAGATAGCAACACTTAGCTGAATTGGAAAGTGTTCAGAAAACTAAAGCTGAAGGAAGAGAAAGTGTTGGCGGACTTATTGAAAAAAGACACTAAGTGGAGTCATTCAACATTTCTTGGAAACACTCAAGGAAGGGAATGCACGTGAGCAAGGCTGCGGCCGACATCTACAAAGGAAGGAAACCTCAAAAACATCCCAACTGAAGCCAAGAAGAAAAGCGTGTCTCGGCAAATAGGCCCGAACACAAAGGAGTCAAGCGAAAGGCGACTCGAGAGAAATTTAATTCGGTTGGTAAGTGTCGGTTCCCAGTACTTCAAACTGTTAGCATCAAGCGAGGGAACAACAAGCGGCGGTGAAGTCGCATGAGCGGAAAGAATAGCTTACGAAATTGTTTCGATTACAACGAGATCTCGAGAGAAACAAGTTTCCGTTATGCATCTTTGAAAAGAACAGCAATGATTTAGCGACCGCCCATTTCGAGAAACATCTTATAATTTTGAAGCTAAAGGATCATCATCTTTGATGAAGATGAAACTTAAAAGCGAAGATTGTCGAGAAGCTACTCACAGCAAGTGAAGAAAAGTTGTTATTAGAAAAACTTGAAATTAAGGATTTGTATACTCTATTCCCTATGAATGAGTTTCTCACAAATTGTTTGAAGATTCACTAAGATAGCTAAGCGAAGGAAATCAGCCACATCATCACTCTGGATACTCAAAGAAGAAGGATGATGACAAATATGATGAATCAAGGAAAGAAGGCGATAAGATTACTGATTTGCAACGGATGTTCAACCTCAAAGCTGAACCCACACAAGCGTTGTCGGCAAGAAGAATTTCGATTGGAAACCATCCAACATACAATCGACAAGCAGATGGAAAGGATGAGGATCGACAATTAATGGTTATAGATGATAATACTCGACCTCAAATCCAACAAGGCGAAGCAATGGATCCATCTGAAATTTTGACAAAGAAGAATTGTGCAAAGCACATGAAAATTTGAAGTTTATGATCAGTCAAAAAGATGAACACAATGGCCTTTTGTCAAATATTTCTGGTTACATGGATTATCGAAAGAAGACGGACGTCTTAGTCCATACCAAGTTGGAAATCATTGAAAAATCAACTTCTAGCTCAGCATCAGAAATTCTTAGTCTTAAATAAAAACTTGAAGTCACAACCATGGAAGATAGAAAACGCATGCTCAAGCACAATGGTATTTAAATTAGCACATCTATGTTTTAGAAACTCAAATTGAAAAGAAGTGCTCGGTTCTCAAAAAGTATCTCGGCCGACCAAAAGCATAACCCATCAGGTTGGTAAATCGGTTGTATGATGCCAAAAGGAAAGCTAAAGAAGAAAAGTTGAGACTCTTTGGATGAAAAGCATAAATTGGAAGAGGAATGAAGAAATGCAAGTCGGCGACATATCCTTATGTTGAAACATAAAGAAATGACTTAAGAGCGGTGATTGAAAAATCAGATCAACTTTGGTGAAAGAAGAGCTACTCTTACACAGGATCTATGGATGAAGTTTGTCAATGATCATAGCAATGTCAAGCTCAAGTACAAAGACAAAACTTATGAAGAATCTCTTGTTTACTTCTTATCGATCATTATCACATTCGGAAGATGGCTCACTATAAAAGTTCAAGAAGATTGAAGAGAAGTTGCGGATCGAGAGACAAGGCCGAACAAATGAAAGCGATGTAGCGAGAATTCAAAAATTATTACAAGGATGAATCAAGCTTTGCCAAAGCTAGTTACGTGGAGAAAATGGAAGCATTCTAGTCAAGTAGACTATCACAAAACATTCTCCAAGGAAGACACAAAACTAGAAAATGCTTATCATCTTTATGATAAAGAAAGGAAATTATTTTAGTTACACAAAAACCTTTGAAAAGAATTTAGCTCTTATGTCGAGTTTGTTATCAACTATGTAACTATTCCAATTTTGAAAATTCTTAATGAAATCCGGTTTAGATCTTACCTTGTTTTGAATTGTATTTATCTTTAAGCTTTTCTTTTATGGAGGTTTTGGCATCATCAAAAGGGGAAATTGTTGGAAATAAAATTTATGTTTTGATTATTATTCATCGTATTTGTTCATATATTATCTTAACCCCATTGATGAAGTCTTTGAAGCTATGCATTATAGTGAAAAGCTAAAATGTCTATGTCTAGGCTGAATGTATAGTTTTTACTAGAGTTTGATATTTGTATAGGTTACATCGAAAAAGCATTGTAATAGTTAGAGAGTCGTAAGACTAAAAGCTAAATCATCTAAGCTGGATATGATCAAATTCATCTAAGAAGCTGGAAAGGCAAGTCATTCAAGGCGATGAAGCGACCTGAGACTACACCAAATCGAGGCGAAGAAGGTATGTTCGCCGAGGAACAAACTCGTTGGCTTATCTAGAAGAAAGAAGAAGCGAGGACACAGACTTAGTTATTGAAGATTGAAGAAGCGAGGGCTCGGACTCGATTATAAAAGTCGAGGCTGTAAACATAGAATTCGAGCAAGTTTGTGGTGACCGGAGGCGACTTTATGGATCTTGTATGAAGACCTAAGAGTCATAAGGACAATGAACTCTTAGAAGATATATACTTACGGTGTACTTTGGTTAAGTCAATTATAATCAGATGTAAAATTTGAGTATTGATTTTTGAAGAAGAGTAAAATTTGATTAATGCTCTAAGTCGAGTCAAGAAATGGACAAGCGACAAATTCGGCATAAAGCGATCGAAACTCATTTTATAAGTCCGTCATCCAACAAAGCGATAAATGCGATTCGAGCGTTGTAAAGGAAACAATTCTATTGGATGAAATCTTGACAAGTTAGAACGAGTCACAAAATATATTTGTTACAAGATGAAGCGTTGATACAATTCGAATTCAAGCAAGATGAGCGTCGGATCTCACACTATAAATAGAGGACTTTGCACCAAGGATCAAACACCATTGAATTAACAAGATTACATGCAATTTTGTGCACAAGCTTCATCCATTCGAATCTCTATCATCTCTGCGGTAACAAAATCAATCAAGAATTTCTTCAAGTGTTCAAGCTACATAGAATTTACTCGAGAATCGAGACACTTGAAGATCCACAAGTAAGAATCATTTTATTGATTCTCATTAACTTTGATTCTTAATCAAAGGTTAAGGCTAATGAAGCAATCCATGAAGGATTTGCCAAGGCGAGTTGTATCGGCGATCGGGTAAACTGTGTTTGTGGTAGTAGGCGGTGAAGAGGCATCGTAACACTTCAAGGACCAGTGGCTCAATCATTTGAGGAGCGACAATCCAACTTTGTTCTTTATTTGTTTAGATAGTGAAGCTAGGATTAGCCAAGGACTATTGTTTAGGACTTTTTGTAATAGCTCACCTCAAGAAGTTCTAGTGGAATTTTCTTCCTACACCACATGGGAAGGCAGGGTAGCGAGTTACACCACCTTGAACCTCTATAATTCTTGTTTCATTTGCTTTACACATTTACATTACATTATTTATTATCACAGTTTTATTATTGTTTACACAACATACGAGAAGCGATTATTCGCAACTCACGACTCACAAACTAACATTCACGAATTGATTTTAACGAGACTCAACTTTCACGTAGAATAACAAGATCAAGAAAATGGCTAGAATTATATCCATTGCCAGATTGACTTCGATTTTGTTATAAGTCGGCTTTGACTTAGACTACGGCTTTGTTAGCTTAACTCCACAAAAGTTTTAATTGAACCTTAAAATCTTAAAATCCGATTTTAGTGACAAGTTTATTCACCCCTCTAAACTTGTGTTAGTCTTTCCACAGGACCAACAATTGTTATCGGAGCATTGTTTCTTTAACAAGTCATTGTTAAAAGCTCATTTGCTTTATTTCTCATCTAGTTGTTCTCATTAGAGTTCAATTTCCGATCTTTATATAATCTGTTTTCACTCACTCACAATGGATAGCAATCGGTATGCAAGATAAATCTTGATGTGTAACATGGATAGGTTTGTGAATATAAGCGTCGTATCACGGGGCTTTAAGCAGCCACTCGCGATGAGATGATGAGCGTGCTCAGCGATGGACCAATCCGGATCACCCACATGCAAACTATTGGTGAAGATTAAAATTTGAATGGACCGATGATGATTGCAAGCGAAACAATCCCGAACAATGTTGCTATGGACTTTATCCTCGAGAACTCTTGATAGAAATATGTACTTGAAGGTGAAAGATTGCACAAGCGCTAAGAAATGTGGGAGAAACTTGATTAGTGCATGAAGGTACTAACTCGATCAAAGAAAACAAGATCTTATTTCAAAAGCGAAGTTTGAGAAATTCAAGATGAAATCTGCGAGACCATTGACAAAATAGAGACAAGATTCGGTGATATCATGGATGAACTAGACCTACTCAAGATTGAATATACAAAGAAAGAAATCAACACAAGAATCTTGAATGATTTGCCCATGTGTTGGAAGATGAAGGTCAACTTGCAATGGTAGAATCTAGAAGACTTGACATAGAGGATTCTTTTAAAATCTTCTCGAGACTTGAAAGCTTATGGATTCGGTGAAGATTTTACAAGCACGATTGCAATAATCAAAGCTCTGGAAGAACCAAAGACCACGACACTTGGATCGACATCAAATGACTCTTAGAAACATCCACAAGTAATCTTCAATAGTTCGATGAAATGGAAGAACAAATGGCTCTTATGATGGCGAATCGAAGGATAAAGAATGGTCATCCTGTAACTCGAAAAATTCATCAAGAAGACTCCTGAGAAATAGAAAGATGATGAGTATCTTTGTTTCAACTTCAAGAAACCAAGACATTATAAAGCTGAATGCCCAGACCTGAATGCAAAGAAAACTCAGCAAAGAAGAACCGGCAGAAGAGCATTGTTAGCTGGAGATGAGTCTGACTACGAAGCTGGTATAGAAAGATTATTTGATGACACAACTTTAATGGCTCACATAGAAGATTCCAATGTGGTATGTGAATCAAATTCTAAATACAGCTCAGCTCAAATTTCCATAAAAAATGCATGTTCTTCAACAACCGATTCCAATCCAAAGAACTCAGAATTAGAAGAAAATCTTGATGAATTGATGAGTCGACTAGTCACCATACAAAGTGGGTTATGAATCAAACAAAGCGAGAAAGAAGCACTAATTCTAGAGGTCAAAAGATTGAAAGATGTAAATGAACACGTTAAAACTAAGCGAGGCGATAAAGGAAAGACTCGATGTCGACTAGTGCATCTGCGGCGACAAGCGAATCTAGTTCAACTCTTTGGATTCAAATCGAGGCAAGCCATATAGAATACAAGCGGCTTAGGATTTGAGTCACAGTTTTATTAACACAAAACAAACAAGTAATAATCCGGTTAACCTTAAGTATAAGGATCGTAGTAATAGTGGTTAATCTTTGGAGTCGATCTTACGGGGAACTAAACAATTGTGATTCTAGTTTTTGTCTAACCTAAACTATGTCACGAAACTAATCTAAGCAATGAATAAAACAAATTAAAACAAAAAATAAAACTAGGCAGAGAGGATGTAATCCAATGCTAGGAAGAATACGGAGTAGCGAACCTTTAACTAAACTAATCTAAGATGCAAGTAAAAGTAAACTAACTAAACAAATTCAAGTTTTAAGGATTTAAATCAAGTGTTTAACGAACAAGCGAGGATTGATCCACCTATCCAACAAGCATTGATTTCCTATCTACGATTATATTGTGGTTTTCATCTAGGTTGTGATTCACCTTATCTAAATATGAACCTAATTCCTTAGAAAGTTCATCTATTAATCTATTATCTTCAATGCAAGATTAACGCGTTTTCTAACCAAAGGTGCAAACTTTACGTTTATAATCTAGCAAGTAAACCTATTAACTTCCGTTATGATAGATTCGAATTACTATTCTTATTCATGGTGATCTAAGGTTTATTAAGATTTCCATCAACAATAAACAATCAACACATGCATATCTTCCGATATAAGAGCAATTAAACAAATTAAACATGAATAAGGAAACAACCTTTAATAAAAACTCACAGTATAATCGATGAAAACGAAATCAACAATTTTTGGATGGCTTCACAATATTCGTTTGATGAAGCTTTTAGCTTACGAACATCCTCGGCAACTCAAATTTGCGAAAGCGATTGCATAAAAAGTAACTAGTTTGATCTAAATCTAAAGTGCATAAAAGCTGGAATAAAAGGAAAAAAAGCATGACCTAAAGCCCCCAGGTTTAGGGTTTTGAATAATAGTATATGGTATATCCTTGGTGGAAAACAGCCGCTATATATAGATTTTACTGATCGGTTTCATTAAGTCGGCCGACGGACGCTCGTCCGCTCTCGTGAACGCCCGTCCAGATAACCCTAGACTGCTTCAGACGCCCGTTCAGACGGCGTCCAAACTCTCTGTATCAAAATTGCTCCTCAGGACGCCCATCTGCTCTATCAAGCGCCCGTCCACTGCGGGCGGGACACAGGCCTTCGTCCAACTTGATCAATTTTGATTTCTTGATCTTTATCTCTTTTTCTCTAAGTCATTCCTTCATTATCTCTTTTATCATCAATTAACTCGAACTTAATCAACTTTTGATCATCTCTTGAGCCTCAAACATGCATCATAACACATAAAAACATCATAAAATGTAATAATGTCCAAATAATCATAAAATCATACTAAAAGCACCAAAATCAACCAATATTAGAATAACTTATTTAAAACCTCATTTACTCAATATTCCCGTTAAGCACTCATTTCTTATGCAATTTAGTACAAATACGAGGAAAAATATAATAGAATATAGTGTTATAAATCGTATAAATTCACCACTTAACAACTCCCCACACTTAAGCTTTTGCTCGTCCGAGCAAAACAAAAGCAAAATTAAAGCTCGAAGCAAAGCAGACATCTAAGACAATATATCATAGATCAATAAATCAGAGGTTCACGATTATGTGTGCAAAAGCCATAGAAAACTCCCACTAGATCCAAACTTGAGAAACTCAAAGCAAAACTAGCCAATACCCCTCGTAGACTAGCGATAAATGACACTCATAAGGTGTACCCTACAAGCGTAACATATCCGAAAAGGATGATAGAATATATCTAGGGCCTTTACGAAATACTCAGAGGATAATCCTACGACATATCTATCGGTTTCTCTTTGAGGATAAGATGAGCGGTAACTTAGTCTTATATTCATTTCATACTAATTCTTTAGTTGATTCAATTACTTCACTTTAAACACACATCGAGAATGAGCTATTGCCTGCCATAGCGAGAATAGGATATTCGAGATATACCTACCTTACTCAAATCATAAAGCGACTTCTTACAACGTTCGTGAGCTTTTGGTCATCATAGTGGTATAGGACATCGTGGTATACCTATCGCACTCAAATCATCGACTAGCTTTACGACACACCCAATAATTCTTCATATTTTTTCAACTTTTTCATTTGACAATAAGTTCGTGGTACTTATCACATTCAAACCTAAGATATTCACGATTATAACATACTTTGGATCTAAATACAAACTATCATAAATCTCAAGATATATCGTATGCAGAGCACATGACTTATAAGAAAACAAAAATCACTAATCAAAAGGGGTATAACTTTATAAATTAGCTCATCATTTACTATGGCTCGTGAAAAATAGAATAGGTGAAACAACTAACATACTAAACATATGATATATAGCTTGGATGACTATAAAAATAACGAACAAAGAATATGCATTTGCTCACTCGGGACAAAACAAAAACAAAAATGTCGGAAAATTTTGAAAATTCTAGCTCATTCTGCATAGAAACACATTGATATAAGCAAATGTGTAGATACACGTCATTCATTCCCCTCCCCCACACTTAAAGATCAACATGTCCTCGTGTTGTGCGGAATAAGGAAAGATAAAAGACTTAGGCGATTGAAACCGATACGACGATTGTCGGTCGGGCGGAGCCTATATAGTGACACGTAGAACTCGTAACGAGACAATGTAGCTCGTCAAAACCGCTAAAAGATACCTGCGACTTGACAAACACGGAAACATCTCGGGGAAAGCGGGGAGCATACGAGAATGAAAAGAGATATAAAAATGAAGATAAATCAAAAGAAAAAGCATCAATACATCCAAAAGTATAAACAAAATAGAAATGAAAATCACAGGCCTTATTGCTTACATGATCCATCGGAAAAAAATACTTGATAGCAAAATCAAAAGTACAACGAAGCATATATAGGAAAGTATCAAGAATACACAACCATCGAATCAAAGAAAAATAAAAGCTAGAATCGGAAAAAGCGAGATCAAAGTGGCTCGGCGCGCGAAATCATCGGCGGAGGATCGAAGAGGTCGAGATGGTGGTGCCGTAGTCCTCTCTGCCGATTCAGGCTGCTCCTCACTGAAGATGACTCGGACCCATCCGGGATGTCCGTAATGGCTGCTCAATCTCGGTGAATAATGGAAATCCATGGCGTTCGGATTGAAGATTACAGCCGTCCGCCCGCGCCCGGCCTTCAACTGAGACACTCTGAATCGTCAAAATGTTGTTACGAGGCGTCCTTATGTCCTCGGCCCGATCTACTTTGCTGTTGCCCATCTGAGCCTCATCCGAACCGAAGGAGATGAAGTAGGAAGTGAGAGCGCTCGGCGGTGCGATGATGAACCAGGCTCACGTGGTGCCCACGACTCTGGCCCGACCCGAAGGCTTACCTTCTCTCGCTATATAGGCCTCGGGTTCTTCGGTTTGTGATCGGCTCCATACTCGGTACACGGCATCAATCTGAGAGGTATGGATCGGTGAGGATAATCAAGCAGCAGTATAGATCTTGATTAATAGACACCTCATCATATAATGCATCCCACATCCACATTCGGGCCAAATGTCAGCGCATCTGACATGCCTAGGTCACCAATATGAAAGTGTGTCAAGTTGTTCTTAGAGCAACAACCGACTCTGAATGAATCAACACTGGACCTTCCAGGTCCTCCGTCCAGTCGTGGTAACCAACTCCTTCCGGTCTCCTTCCGGCCTCAGCGTCGAGGCCACATCCGGGCAAACTCTCAATCTCAACTCCTCCAGCGGATCTGTCCCCAAACTACATGCATGAACAATCTCCTCCTTGTAATCCCGACCTTCAAAAGCCGCTAAGTTGTATTTATGATTGATCACCTCCGGTGTAAATGGAACTTCCACCACTCGAACCACAACCACGCCCGTCCCAAAGTCGGTTTACGAACAATTAGCATAAAATTCCTAAACTAGGGAACCATTGACCGGGGTAGTCGGGATCGTCATCAAGGCATCCCATTTCCGTTCTCTTAACAACTTGACAAACCACTGGATCTACCTTAACTTCCAATGTAGCCCTTTACTATCAACATAGTTCTCGAAAATAGTGCTTGGTATACGCGTCGTGGGCCACAGGGTTCCACGAATCTGACGAGAGGCATAGAAGTGCGGTTTTGCTTTCTTCCTAGGTTGAGCGACTAGTTTCAACCGGTTCCTCTTCCCGGGTAGCACTTACAACCTCCTCGACCTGGATGATCCTCCAACTTTACGAGCTCTCGGCATCCGCACCAAGGGAATATCATCATCCGTCTCGGACTCCGAGGTTGGCTCGTCTCTTAAGGTAGTCCTAGTTTGGGTGGCTTTGGGGGTTGCTCTCGAATACTAACACCCGGTTCGGATCAACTAAGGTAGGATCAATATCTTTCGCTTTTTCCCGCCTCCGGGCCTTTCATACCATGCCTCTTCACCTTTGCCTTCTTATGAACCATTATTCAAGCATAGACTAAACCAAACAATCCCAATCGCAACAAGATACCCGTTTAACATCCAAAGCGAGGATTTCAAAACAACCAAACCACAACCACAACCATAATCATCACCAAACAATCCATTCACCATCCATCACAACACCACATCACCATATGAGCGAAAGAAACACAAAACTAGAAAAAAAAAAAAGCGAATTAAGGTAATATTCAAGTGAGCAGGCCGACCCAAAGATCGAACTACTTAAAAACATGAATAAAATCTAGAAAAGTTGTTACTAACTTACCAAGTAGGGTGAGTAGATGTTGATCGAGATGAAAGCAGTCCAAACAACACAACCGTGGCCTCCAAAATCGGTTTTCCTCCAAAAGTCGGATGAGGAGGAGTCTTGATTCTCTAAAATATGGCGTGTTGGGGAATTTGGTTATGAAAATCGAAGAGAGGGTATCAAGAAGCGGTCTATAGCACTTGGAATCGCCTAAATGGTTTAGAATTGAAGATTTTAGGGGAAAAGGAGGAAAAAGTCGGTTTTGCGTTTGAAAATTGAGAAAAGTGAAGGTTCAGCGTCGGAGGGGTATATATAAGCGAGAGGTTGGGCCTTCGTCCAACTTTCGGTGGGCGGGCGTCCTTTGGAAATCGAATGAAGCTGGGCGGGCGTCCGGTTTATTAAACGCTTCGTCCAAGTTTTAAATCACATCTGAGTTGGAGGAATAAAGCGGGCCGGGCGTCGAGGCTTAGTGGGCCTTCGTCAAAAAAATTAGTCAAAGCGGACGGGCGTCGAGTTACGGGCGGGCGTCAAGCGATATAAGTGCAAAAATTATAAAATTTCCATACAAATCAAATTCAAAATTGCACTTTCTTATTAAACTTAACTAAGACTTCAAAAATACAACTCTAAATCGATGAAGTACATAAAATTACTAGAAAACAAAATAAAAGCAGATATAAAGCAGTGGGTTGCCTCCCACTCCAGCGCTTTGTTTTTCGTCGTTTGCTCGGCGAAACATCCTAAAACGCTAGTCATCATAAATGGCGAGACCAATCTATCACTCGAATGAGGCGGCGGAGCATGTCAATCGCGGAGGAAGTCATACTCATATTGTAAACCCAGATCCTCACCAGCTACATCAACACCTCGAAAATGCTCAGCTTGCAGCACTAGCGCTAAATCTGTCAGCATCGGATCATTTAGGATTGTGTATGGGCGTCCTAGAGCTGCCTGTAACTCCTCAGTAGTAAAGTCTCCACCTCCCGAACAGCGGGGAACAATGAGAACATAGGTGACCGTCTTGTGCGGTACTAATGTCAAAATCTACGTGCAAAAGCGATGGTTCCTCCCGTCCGTCATCTACGATAATGAGTGGAATCCTCTGAAGGAAGAGTAACTCCTCTGTTTGAACACGAAATCCATTTCTAGAAAGCACAACTAACTACTGAGATAAAAACAAAAACTTAATCAGCTAAAAGCCGAATAAACTAAACTTAAATACTAACACTACCAAAGCATAAAACAAAAACAACTAAAGAAACGATATCTAGGTTTGCCCCAGTGGCGCTTTTTAGTTAATGTCGTTAGCTCGACACCGTTTAAAGCTCGGCTGGATCGAGGCCATTTGACTTTTACGCGACCACTACCTCGTGTAAGCTCGATTAGTAGTGTGGCTGCGAAACAACATCTCACACATGGGGTAAGATCATTGATAGCTTTCCAAACACGTTTAAACTTCCCCATGGTTGACTTAACTCTGCTTGAGTCTTACGATGATGTTTAAGTTGGCGCTCCTTCAATACTCTTCCATATCCCAACTACCAGGCTAGAACTTCTTGAAATGACCACTACCGCTATCCTCTGAAAGCAGGTTGGGTGAAAACTTCGTCGAATTCTTCGACTTCCGTAGCACCACACCCGAGGATATCGAGGAGCGGACATTCAAAGGTTTCTCTTTAGGTTCACCAATATAGTGCTTGCACCTTTGGCCATTCACTCAAAGCGGGTCACCACTATAACCACAAAGTTCCATAACGCCTCCGAGAATGGTTTGGAGAATCTCGAAGGGCCGGACCAACGTGTCCTCAACTTTCCGAGAAACAAATGTAACTAGAGTTGTATAGAAGAACTTGTTACTTGGCGTGGAATTCTCTCTTCTTAATCTTAGCATCGTGGTAAGCTTCATCTTATCTTTACTAATCCTGGCACTTTCATAGGCACGGAGTGCGAATCGTCTAACTCATGTATAGCTACTGCGATCGATGTTTCCCCAAGATTAGGAATCAAAGTTCGATAACTTTGTAGCCCAATAAGCTCTATGCTCTAACTCGACGAGGCGGATGACATGGCTTTCCATAGACCATTTGATATGGAGATGTACCCATAGGGGTTTTATAAGCGATTCTGTATGCCCAAAGTACATCATCAATTTCAAACTCCGAGTCTTTTCTATGGTATTGGTTTATTTTCTCAAGGATTTTCTTGATACTTTGGTTGCTTCTCTCAACGACCACTAGTCATCGGATGATATGGTGTTCTGTCTTATGGCGAACACCATACTTTCGAGAACTTTCTCTGGGGGTCGGTTGCGGAAATCGTCCACTTCATCATCGATCAAGGCACGTGGACATCCAAACCTCCCAAAGATATTTTTCTTTAGAAATTTCATGACCGTCTTATGATCATTGTGAGGAGTGGCTTGAGCCTCCACCCATTTAGACACGTAGTCTCATGGACTAAAATGTATTTGTTACCGCCGCGATGATGGGAATGGTCCCATAAAATCGATACCCCATACATCAAAGACCTCGCATTCTAGGATGGGTTTCAAGGCATGTCAAAGCGCCTTGTCCAGTGCAGTTCTTTGGCATCTATCGCAAGCTTTATAGAAAGCTTACGTGTCCTTAAAGATCGTAGGCCAATAGAAACCGGATTGGAAGATCTTAGCAGTTTTCCACGGACCAAAGTGACCTCGGTGGGTCCCTTTGTGGCATTGCTCAATAATATCCATTTGCTCAGTTCGAGGAACACATCTCTAAGCAAACCATCTTTCTGAGATCTTAAAAATATAAGGTTCATCCCAAGCGAAAGATTTCAAATCGAGAGAAGAACTTTTCTTCTCTGATAAGACAATTACGGATCGAGATATCGGGCATGAAGGTAATTTACAATGGAAGAATACCATGGAACATCGGGAGGACAACCGTCTATCAACATAATGTTCTCTGAGAGAAAGTAAAGATCTATATCATCTGGATCATCCTTTTCCTCATTAGCATCCTTGAAGCGTGATCAGCCACTCGTTTTCAACGCCCTTTTTGTCCTTTATTTGAGCGTCAAACTCTTGTAGGTCGATTATCCAGCGTAGTAAGCGCGGTTTAACCTCTTTCTTAGTCATCGGATCTGACAAAGCGGCGTGATCGATCCACACAATCACTTGAGCTCCTAACAAGTAACTCTGAAACTTGTCCATAGCAAAGACTACGGCCAAAAGTTCCTTTTAGGTAGTGGTATAGTTAACTTGAGAGGGTTCAATGTGTGGCTGGCGTAATAGATAGGCTGGAACTTCCCTTGATCTTTTGTCCTAGAAACGGCACCAACGGACATAGTTTGATCGTCGCACATAAGCTCAAAGGTAGGTTCGATCGGGCGATATAAATTGGAGTAGAAATTAAGCGATCCTTAAGCTCCTCAAGCGCTTGCTTGCGGCTCTCATCAAAATTGAACTCAACGTCTTCCTTTAGTAAAGTGGATAGGGGCTTGGCTATCTTGGAGAAGTCTTGAATGAATCTTACAGTGAAACCGACATGTCCAGAAAGCCTCTCACTTCACGCACATTCTTTGGATAGCTCATCTTTTGATAGCTTCTACTTTTGCCTATCAACCATACCTTGGCGGAGATTTTGTGGCCAGAACTATTCCCTCATCTACCATGAAATGGCATTTTCCCAATTAAGTACTAAGTTCTTTTCTACACATCCGGATAACACTTGATCAAGATTGTCAAGGCAATCATCAAAATGCGGCCAAAAACGAAAAATAGTCCATAAAATCTCCATACACTTTTCTACAAGCCCGTCAAAGATAGCTAGCATACATCGTTTGAAATGTAGGTAGGGCATTACGAGAGACCAAATGGCATTCTTTGTAGCGAATGTACCATATGAAGCGTGAAGGTGGTCTTTTCTTGGTCATTTGGAAGTATCTGAATATCCATCTAGGAAGCGATAGAATCGTGTCCCGCCAGGCGCTCAAGCATCGATCAATGAATGGAAGGGAAAGTGATCTTTCATGGTTACCTCATTGAGCTTTCTATAATCGTCTGGACTCTGTAACGATGACAAGTCTCAATGCTATTTCCTCTCCACTTCTCATTCTTCTCAATCGTAATTCCTCCTTTCTTGGGAACTACTTGAGTCGGAAACCCATTCACTATCATGATGGCATAAATGATTCCCGTGTCCGGAAGTTTGATGATTTCCTTTTTAACGACTTCTTACATATGAGGTTGAGCCTCATGCAGAGGCTGTCTAACACATTTTGCACCCTCAATCGTCTTGATCTTGTGCATCTGAGATGTCGGAGATATCCTCGATATCTCTGCACATAACCAAAGGTTTTCATTTTTCTTCAAGGCGTTGATTAGTTTCATTTCCTCTACAGCGAGAAAGTTTGGCGGATATAATCAATGGAAGCTTGTCACCTTCTCTTAAAAACACATACTTAAGATGTTTATGCAGCGGCTTCAACACCAAATCTGCGGGGGTCTTAAGCTCGACTTGAGATCTCCACTTTTCAACTCAATATCAGCGAGTTTAATGTGGTCCCATTGCCAAAGCTTCTCCTTCCAACAATTCTTCCACAAAATCAGGCGCTAGTTGATCTATATTGACCACACCATGGGTATTTAGATTATCAACCAATCACTCATATTAAACCTACTGACCATGATTTGCTTATCCATATAATCGGTGAAATCATCAGTCATATAATCAATGGAAAAGCCGGTTGGAGGGCGAGAGGGTACTTGAATGGACTTTAAGACATTGTAACTCACCTCTTGATCACCAACTCGGATAGTCACTTGCCCACCATCATGATCGATGAGGGCTCTAAGTATGAAGTAAGAAAGGTCTTCCAAGAATCGGGGAGGCGTTTTCATCTTTCTCCATATCTAAAACATACCAATCAATGGAAAAGGTAAATCTATCAATCTGAAGACCAAAGCGTCTTTGAGGATCCTGAAGCTTTTAGAAGATCTATCGTAATTGTAGACTCATAAAAGTGGGTTCTTGTTTACGACTAATTTTACGGTTTTTATCGAGTTATTTAAGTAACAATATCTTCCGTGTTTTAGTGATTTTTATAGAAAATCACTTGCTAAAGATAAATTGGAAGAATGGGTTTAGAATTTATTAAAATGCAAATTCGAGCTATTTATGTGGTTTTATTAGTCATTTTCTATCTATATATGTATTTCTCTGATTTGCATGTTTTACCCTCTTGTAGATACACATTTTAGAGCTTAAAAAGGATTGAAGGAGGTGCATGATTGGATTTATATGATGGAGAAAGGATAGAGATGAAATCTTTTAAAGATCAAGATAGAAAAATCAATTTGACTCCAGTTGAGCATACGTTTTATGTAAATCCTTTGGGCGGGCGTCTGATTGCATGGGCGAAGCGTCTAGGAGAAATCACATCTGAAGAGTTTGGACCTGGCATGGGCGGACGTCACAGAGCATAGATCAAGATCCACCAGGCAGGCGTCCACAGACCAGGCAGGCGTTCAAGGCCGACTTAACCACAACCGCCTTAAAATTCTATAAATAGCGGCGTGTATTAAACCACAGAGGACATCTCATACGCATTATTCACTAAAAGAAACCTAGCGACCGCCTACTCAAGAAACAAGAAGATGAACTCTTCCATCCAACAATCATGATCAACAACATGATTGTTGGCTAAGCTTATCAGCGGTGGGACAACGGATGAAGCCGATCAACATCAACACCAACTAGATGATTTTTAGCTACATGTTTAGTGAGTAAAGTTCTGATTTTTCACCAATTGGATATTGTTCTTTATTGTTTACGTTTTATTTGAATCGAAGATTGATAAAACTACTTTTATGCTTTGAATTTGTATGAGAATCTTGTTCAAGCCTTAGTCTTTCAATTGATGCAATTAGTTGTAATTAGAGATCGTTTATAATTAATTGAGTAGAGTTTTGGAGAACAATCTCGTGATCTGTTTTGCATGTCGTTTAGTTTTGCTTGAAAAGAAAATGAAACCACAGAATTTGTTTAAAGATTTAATCAAATTAGTGATAGATCATTACTAAAAATCGTATCTTTAACTTGCCATCTAGTTGGGGTTGGGTTGGTTGATTGGTGGATTCCGTTGCCTTGCCGTTCCTCTTAATTATTTGATAAACCTAGAATTAAGTATCTGCTTTGATTTAGCTTACGTTTAGGCTGTCCTTTTCAAAACCACTAGTTTTACTCTTGTTTTACGCATATTTTACTGTTTTAGATCGTGGCGGACGCCCGTCCATTAGTGAGCAGCCGTCCATAGTCAAATTTCTTTGTTTCCCGTTTTAAGTTTAGTTTTATTCATCGTTCTTATATTATAGTTAGTTTAAACCCTAGTTGTAGTTAATTTTAGTGACATAATCGACATAATAATTGTCCGCCAGATCCGATAAACATTCCACTCCCTTAGGGCGACCGTTAACATCATCATACTCTGAACCTTATACTTGGGGTGTTTCGGTTTATAAATTGTAAAACTAGTTTTACGAACAAGTTTTGGCGCCCGTTGCGGGTGATCGTAGCAGTTGTGGTTCTAGTTAGGGCGAGTTTTACGTGTCAAAAGGTGTCGTTAGGGCCGCATGATAGTATTTGACCATAACTTTAAAACTCGAGTGTCCGTTTGGGGCGGGGACCCCAATCGGAAAGCTTCGTTCAGCGCTTGGCGACGACATATTGAAATGCCGTGGGCTGTTCAGTGCCGTTTTGAGGTCAAAATCCACTGTTTTCCCCTCCCATTTGTACCTAGAAGATTTCAACACGTTTTTACCGTCTTAGTGCCTTTTACATTTTAAATTTTTCGTAGGTAGGTTTCTTTTCTCGTTTCTGTTTCTAGATCTTTTTCTAAATTCGAAACTTTAGAAAATAATAAATAAAATAAAAACTAAAAAAAAATAATAAAAACCTTCTGAACGAGTGTTCACTTCCTGAATCCTCTCTGAACTAGCGTCCACTTACACTGAACTCCAGTTCACTCTCTTCTATTGTCACTTCTTTTCTCTTCTCTCTTTCTAAACCCTCCAATTTCCTCTACATTCGTTCTCATCAACCTAAGGTTGATTTCTTTCCATTCGCTCTTACGGTTTATGCAGAGCACAGTAGAAGGACCTCGATTTTAATCCCGAACACAAGCGATCTATTATAAGGAAAAGCTCTTCCACTAATCCAGACATCATGGCTAATGAAGTTCCAAATCACGAGACCCTCAAGCCCAAATGAATCGATCCTTCAGCGGATCTGAGGCCATCTGGCAACAACGAATCAACAAGGCGGCATAAATAATCGGTTTCAACAATTCCGTCAAAACCAGCTAAACCCGGTTGAATCAAGACACTATGCCCCTATCTTGACCAAGACTTCTGGAAGGGCATGAACCCATTAAACCCTCGAGATATGGGGCAAGTTAATTCGATCCGAAAAATGGAGTCGTAGGGTGGTCGAGAATAGTTCCTTTCGCTAGCCTGCTTGGCGAAGATCCTCGTGACTTCTTGTCCACTTCGTTCAAATCTGCGAAGCGAGCCACTATCTGGTGTTGATTACGAAGATTGTCAAGTTAAAACTCTTCCCGTTTGCTCTCAAGGGTGAAAGCGAACCGTTGGTTTAAATCTTGACCCATCATTCTCTCCACTCCTGGAATGATGTCAAAGAGCCTTTACTCTGAAGTTTGTCTCACCGAGGGACAATCATGGACATGAAAAGGAGATAGCCACATTTGAACAACTTGAAGGTGAGAGTGTGGGGAAAGCATGGGAGAGATTAAATGCATTGATGAGGAAGTGCCCCACCATGGATCTGATGGGCATGAGCTCACTAGAATTATTCTATCGGGTGTTACTCAACCCATAGAGATTTCCTTGATTCAAGCTCTGCCCATGGATCCTTCCTAAGAGGAGGTGATGATCTTGCTACGAGGGTAGATGAAACCATAGCCAAGAATAACATGTGGTCAACCCCAGGAAGACCAATGTTGGTGGAAATAAGAGAGGATCTGCGCAAGCAGTGCGAGACTACGGTGTTAGTTGCTCAAATGGAAGCAATTAGCAAGCGACTAGCCAATTTACAAATCGGCGACGGCAAACAAGCTGACCAGGATATGAACTACAGGGCATGCGGGCGGGAGATGAAGTGCGAGGAGTGAATTTCAAGCAAACCTTGAAACTCAATCGGAACGGGAATTATTCCGGTTTCAGCGTCCCGATGCACCACTGGCCCATCAATTCTACAACTTCTTTCAACTCGGGTTATCAAAGACCGCCTCTGGGGTGGTTAATCAATCTCATAATCCCAACTCCCAAAGACCTCGAGGTGGTTGGAATCAAAGCCAACATCAGAATCATACCACCTCATGTGTCCCTCAACATAAGTTTGATGAGCTAGTGGACATGGTGAGACCGGTCTACTAGTGTCAAGCAATAGAGGCGAGTTGGGCGGATGGCGAGCAATAAAGCAATCGAGACCTCCGCGGTAAACTCCCAGTTATACCGAGAAATCCAAAGAAGATATCAATGTTTGCCTTTGCCATCACACACTCAGTAGAGGTATGGAGATCAAGAGTTGAATGAAATTACCTTGAGAAATGGTAGCGGCGGGACCCGGAAGGTGTCGGAAGCGAGCAGCCCCTCGGCGCTTAATAAGTTGAGGAGGGCAATC